>OZ026615.1:67995747-68142247 GCA_964020975.1 Hermodice carunculata | reverse complement strand
TCATTTGGTGACATTTTCCTGGTATTTCAGGGCCTTTCTGGACATTTCAGCAAGAGAATTTGTTACCTGATTTGCACGGCATACCAGTAAAGTTTGAAAACTGGAAAGTTCAACTGTCAAAAGCATGCTCAAGAAATCTTGACATCATTTATTTATATTTTTTGAGTGAAAGAATGAACTTTTCCGCCTCCCACTCAGGCTCACTGAGCCACGTTCCCTGGTAAAAGATGTAAGTATCCATAGAGCTATCACATGTAGCTGGAATTTTGCAAGCACAACAACAATTGCTATGCCCACAGAATTCCTTGATTTTGACTGCCTGATTGCAGAAACATTGCATTCAGTCATTATTTATCGATCTTGACTTATCTGCTATTTTTTTGCTTTATAAACAGCAAAGTTAGTCAAGATATGAGGAGAAACTCTCTTCTAACAGTAGATCTACTTTGCCGACGCACCACAAGGCCCAACAAGGTTCAGCGGTCAGCGAATCAAAATTGATCCCCGACTGAAGACACTCACTTGGCTGCTAAAATTTCAGTAAATGAGCATCGAATGTGAGCATTACACATTTTTGGTTCTTTTCATTCTATCAAAAGTTTGAATGGAGGGATTTAACAAAATTTCTTGTGACAGGAAGGATAGATCTACATCCAAAATAGTCACTCTTGTCACACTTGTCAACACACCCAAGGACCCAAGTCCTCGTGTATATCGCAAAAACATAGAATCGCTTTACGTTAGTTGCCGTACAACCCTGTAAATAACAGTCTCTTGGCAGCATGTGATTCAGCGAATTTCACAATATGTTCCAGCATTTGACACTAACATTTCATCTCGAGTGACTTTACTATCCTGATAAAAAGGGGGAAACTTTTTTTTCAAATGTATCCTGCACCAGCGTTTAGACCTGACATTGGGAAAAAGTGTAATTGACAACACTTTTGGGCGGAAGGACACAATCTTCACATTTGTGCATGCATGATAGCATTATGCATACATCTATTGGTTTCTCTCTATCAGAGCATTTCTACCAGCAGTGCTGTGGCCTCACAATGGACCATTGCCTACATTCACATAGGTTGCCTACAAAAATTACCTTTTTGTGTTGGTGTGTTAGTGTAAACTCATCAAGTTAAATGATCAAAATATTGATTAGAATTCCTTCATTTGGTGAAAGGCCAGAAAGTAGGGGGTGGGGGTGTGAGTGCTGATAAGAAAGTACCAGAACAGATGGTTCTTGTGCCTATCCTATAGACAGCACTTCAGGCAGGAGGGCTACGCTTGTATATTCTTAATACATGTACTTTGCACTGCAATGTGCAACTTAGAATTTCAAAAACTGTTGAAGGTAAAGGTGCTAAATTTCTCACAGCAAAACTATGTGTATACCTGACATGGTCACACTAATTTTACCACACCAGCTGACAACGTGCAAGTTTGTAATTGTTGTATTCAAGGTTACTTAAACACACAATCCAATGGCTATACAGACTCTGTATAATCAGTTGTGCATCTGGCAAAGCTGGGCAGAACAGACCCACATTTGTCACTTATCATCTCTCCTGGGGCTGGGCATCATTGAAATGTCATTTACTTTATTTCTATATGCAGTCAAGTAAGTTCAAGTACAGTGAAACCTCTCTTGACAGACCACCCTTGGGGACGACCAAATTGTGGTCTCTCAAGACAGGTGGTCTTTCATCAGAGGTATAGATAATATGAAAAGTACTAAGCAAAGTATATGAAACAGGTGGTCTCTCATTGGAGTGGTTTTTCAAGAGAGGGACCACTGTAATAGCTTTGACCAACTTCAATATTGTCCAGCTATATATGGATGTTTGTAACACATGACAACAAACAAAGCGAAAAATTGACAACAAAAAAAGAAAAAAAGTCCAGTCACTTTTCGCCACATCAGGGACTGAAGATGACAGTTAAAAACCTCTGTTTATATACTATGGTGTATACAATGGACATTGCTTATGTGGCTTATCTGACATCAAATGTGGAATCAAGGATTGTTAGGTCTGCGATCCTTTGAGTTTGGTCTAGTGATGTAAGGGAAAGAAAGAGAGAAAAAATTGTAACACCTTTGTGAGAATAAAGAGAAGTCTCAGTCTGTGTCTGATAGGGCAATGATCTGCCTTGGATTTAACCCATTCCTGGTCACAGTACGACTTAGTCAATACCTTTTCTTGGCACAAGTTGGATGCATTGTGGCCATAAAGAATGGTCTTACAAATCTCAACAAAATGTTTTCTAGTAATCATCGTAACGAGAAATTTTAGAAAAACATTAAGGCATACGACAATTTCCATCCAGGTGCTTTTGGGCATTCTGAGCAGGAAAAGGTGAATCCTGTTCAGTAACCAGTTAACTTTTGTCATTCCAGTTTGCTCAAAGACATATTGAAGTAAAATTGAAAGGGGAGCTTCACAAAAGACCATAACATAATATTGACATGTCCTTACTTTAGTTATGTCAGCTGTATTAAATGATTTCTGGTCATTTCTTATGACATAAATCATCCCTCTCTCTCCTAACCTTCCTCTAAGTACAGTTGTGCAGTTAGCATCCTTCTGTTACCATCCGTAAAGATTGAGAATGTTAGACCATGTCTTAAGGACATGCAAGGTAACAGTACTGCACTAACCCTTTTCCTGGCTATGAGCAGACTCAGTCACCAGCTTTCCTTGACATCTGCATGCTGGATATCCAGCATTACTCATGCTACGGAAAGCTGTGGAAATATGGCAGCTATTCTATCCTCACAAGCTACAGTTCTCTTGTAAAGCTGGTTCCTTAAGCATTGATCCATATATTTCTCATTGCACTGCCTTTTTGGGTGATTTGAGTACATGTATATCAACTGATATTAGCAGCACAGAACTCTAAATTGTTTCACCATGTTCTAACCGGGGTCTTTAAGTAGTTAAGTAGGACAGTTCATATTGTGCACCCCCTCCCCTTTGCACTGCCACACATGTATGATGATATCATGTGTACACTTTTCAGGACAAAACATATGTTATGGAAGGACTTGACCAAGTCTGTCTGTCTGTCTGTCTGTCTGTCTGTCTGTCTGTCTGTCTGTCTGTCTGTCTGTCTGTCTGTCTGTCTGTCTGTCTGTCTGTCTGTCTGTCTGTCTGTCTGTCTGTCTGTCTGTCTGTCTGTCTGTCTGTCTGTCTGTCTCTCTCTCTCTCTCTCTCTCTCTCTCTCTCTCTCTCTCTCTCTCTCTCTCTCTCTCTCTCTCTCCTTCGTTCTTTCTTTCTTTACAGGCAAAGTTGTCCGACATTTCATTTGAAAACTATTTCATGTAGAAACTCCAAACTTGGCACAATTATACCTCTATAGATGAAGTCTGGCCTTTTTATAATGAGAAGTCATGCTTTTCAAAATTATGCAAATGAGGGTTAAAGTTTTAAATCTTCAATATCTTATATACTATAGTAGATGTGGTTCCGAGTGTATAGGAGTTCGATCATAACAAAGTAAAGGATACAAGTTGTAGCATTTAATATTTACAACTTTTGAAGGCACACAGACAGATTTGCTTTGAAGCAAATCTTCTTCTCTAGTTGGGTACTATGTGTTTAGCTTTGCTAAGAAAGAAGTTGACCTTGAGCATGTTTTTTGGACTGGGCTCATGTCTAAGAATCTGGTAATTCTGTATCTCAAATGGGCAGACATTTCTGCCTGTCCACCAGCAAGTTCCTTACTTGAATGTCCATCTGTTATCTTTGGAATCTCTGTCCAGCAAGTCAAACTCTGCACCTGGTGTACTGCAGATGGGCCGGTTCCAGCAATCACAGATACGTCGATACAGATTTCTAGTGTAGAAACTTTCAAAACTTTGATATAGTGGCACCCAGCCCTACAAGTTAAAAGCAAGCATAATAACACACATTGTAAAAATGCAGTCCATGATAAAATACCACTAATGCTAGAGAAAATCAAAGACATTTATCTTTCACTTTCAAAATTATCTCCAACAAATCAGGGAATGCAATGCCTGCATTTCATCCAGTCCCTAATGCATAAATAAATCTTATCTATCGTCAATTCATATTGCTAATCTGTTATGCAGGCATTATTTTTCCGCCCAGTCACATCTGGTCTGGTGCAGCATATCATTAAATATACATGTTCACTGCACACCTTTTTTCCTTAAGATTACTACTGTAGCACACCTGGATCTGTCTGCATTAAAAAGTGAACAAGATCAAGTGTTGCATACTGATACATAGTCCCACCCTGGAGAACACCATAGGAAAGTTGCACGGAAAGACAGGGAAATTATGTACATGTTCACTGTACATATAATTTGAAGTCTGACACGTTGATCAGCCAAAGTGACAGGGCTGAAGACATATTTTAGTATGAGACACACTCCTATCCCAAGAAGCATCCAGACACCCAGTTTGGTATCTGTAAGTATAATGGTCTAGGATATATGGCTTGCATAAATTTTCTATGATGGGTTCAAAGGTCAAGGTCACAGTGACCTGATTATAAGGTAAAAGCAAGCAACCCTATCAAAAACTAGAAAAAAGTTTTTCATGCAAACAACATTATGCACCCCTTGATCAGGCACCTCTCCCCAGAGGCCACCGCTCTAAGAGGGCCACCATTCTGCTGCAGAAAATTTGGTCTTAACCTTTGACCTCAAAGTCATCTCTTAGCAAAAAATTATTAAGGGAAGTCTCCCCTGGGTATGTATATAATGACCAAGTTTGATGGACTTCAATCATACCCATTTGAAGATGTGGCAGGGAAACCATTTTATTTTGCAATGCATTGTGACCTTGACCTATGACCTGCAGGTCATCCACAAACGTACTGAAAAAAATCTGAAAATCTATGGAGTATCTGTCCCCAAAGTTTCAAGTGAATCTGGATTATGGTTTTGAATAAGTCAAAATGTGAACTACCATCACAGACCCCATTGACTTGCATGGTAATGAACAGGAATACAAAAATTAACAAAAAAAAACAAAAAAACAAAAAAAACCCATTAACAATCCAAAGACCATTGTAGCATGACCATTTGAACACAGTCGGTAGATGCCAACCCAATGTACATATCCACTAACTTTGAAGTGAATTTGGCCAATTGTTTTGGAGAAGAAGTTGAAAATGTAAATAAGCATTGCTATCCCTATTGACTTACACAGTTATCGATAGGAATGTACACATGCAGGCAGTTTTACCTTTCAAGGTCACTCAAGTTTAAAATGAACCATCCAAATAGAAAGCCCATAGGTACTTTCCTATAACATGGTGATATTTAATAGTAACCTTGGGCCTACGATGCACCATTAAGAAGATATCAGCCAATATGTAAAAATTGCCGAGTCAGCAGATAAATGCAACTAGGATTTGACCTTGACCTTTGACCTCAAGGTTACATGTTATTATATGGGGAAAATTTCCCAGACCCATAAATTATCTGTACCAAATTAAGAGGTCAATAGAGGACATGGAAAATAAGATATGCAGCGGTGGCGCAGACGGGGGACGACAGGACCAAACACTATATGCATCCCCATGGGGGGATGCATAAAAAACATGTCTGCACATTTAAGGCTACAAAACATGCTTGATTGCTTTCTATTGAAGACCTGTTATTCAATTCATTCAGCTGCACAGATGCCAACTGTCCCTCATCATCAGGGACAGTCCCTGAAATGGTATTTTAAAAGTTGGCATCTCTGTGGCTGATGAAGCCTTGGATTTTCAAAATTTCAAATAATATTTATCAATTAATGTTCAGGTTTAGACATATATAGTGACTGGGTTGGCTATGGAGTGCACAGAGATTGGATTGTGCTTTCTTTTTGTTCCCAGAGCTGGTCCTGTTTGTGTTTGGTATGAGACACACTCTTATTGCAAGTTTGGTATCTGTAAGTATTATGGTCCTGGACATATGGCCCACACAAGCACTTTCAACGACCAATGTCAAATGTAGAGGTAACTGAGACAAAATTTTGGTGCGTGACTCACCCGTCCTATGAGGTGTTCAAACATCAAATTTAGTATGTTTATGTGTTACATTATAGGAAACATGGCCTGGCAAAGTTTTGTCCCAAGAAAGGATGGAGTGACATGGTGCAATCCTGTAGTCCCCTGTGGAGGACTAAAAACTGTTACTGTGTTCCTCTCAATGAGCGCCCTGGGCTCATAAAACATTACAAAATACAGTCTTTTGTATGATAGGTGTGATTTGATAAAATGCGCCCGCTTTGCAAGAACAGCAAAATTTTAGAATTTTCCTGTTTTATTTCCCACATTTCCCATGGGTGCTGACTGGGAGAACTATGGTACATGTATCTTAATCATTTTTCTTCTGTTAGGGATTTGTGGTTTCAACCTGTTTTAACCCACAAGAAGTCAAGAATAGTTTGTAAAATCTCACCTCCCTAACTGGCTCTGTGGCACACGGCACTTTTTCCCATTTCCATTTGCGCATGGTGTCACGCATGTGTCCAAAGAGAACCAGGATGCCATAACTGAGATAGGTGAGAACTGCGATGAACAATGGAGTCTCTTCAAACCACTCCAGGCGCTTATGTTTTGGCTGAAAAAAATACAAGATTCAAAATAAATATTTTAAATTGGAAAGCTCAATTTGCTCGCATAAACTTACATTTCTGTTGAGTGAGTAATAAAACTAATACTCGTGATTTAGAAAGCTATGTGTGTAATCATTTTTCAGTGGAGATAAAGAACAAAAAAATATCACAGTTATCAGCCTTTGTGGATTTAAAGGGCTTGAAACTTTATGGCCATAGTCCACCTCTTAAGCAATTCACACAGAAAATAACAACTTGGCTCCAAACATGTCCTTATATACACTAGATTTCTTATTTGATATCATATAAACTATTTATCTTTTAAAAGTACACATTTTGATTAAACTATTGAAAATAATGAAATCTATGTAAGTGTTAAGAAACTGAATTTTAACTGCTGAATTAAAAAACTTTATTTTTACCTGTTTTCTTGAAAAAAATAGGGCAAACACCAAAAATGGAAATTATTATTTCTTTCTGGGAAATGAAACATGACACATCTAGCAGCAAAACTGTATTTTACATTTTGGATTAGAGTTTTTAGTTCAAAATGTGCAGGATGTTTAAATTAGAGTTAAAATTTTAAGCAATTTAAAGAGCAATAAAACAAGTTATTGAGTATTGCAGAGCAATACATAGTCCCCCGCTCGTCGCCCACGAGGTTGAATGGACTACTATATAAGGGTGTGACCTAGATGAAAAAAAAAATTAAAAGTATGGCACATTCTTAGATTAAGCTTCACATTTGTGTAAAATTTCATTAATCTAAGTAAAAGGACAAAAAAGTTATGGCACGGACAAGATTTTGAATGGATTTCACAGTGACCTAGATATTTGACCTAGTGACCTACTTTTGCCATGTGACACAACAACTCCCCAGGTAGTATTAAAATAATAAATTTGGTAGCTGTAGGTATTATAGTAAGGGAAATATGGCATGGACAAGGTTTTACATGGAGTTTACACTGTGACCTAGATATTTGACCTAGTGACCTAGTTTTGCGTCGTGACACACTTTTAGGTCACAATACATTATCAGTAAACTTTTATAACAAGAAGTCAAAATTTTTTAAGAATTACAGTAAGGACATGAAAATACTGTACATTTATGTATTACTGTGACCCAAATATTTGACGGACGGACGGACCCACAGACGGTACCCATTACCATATCCCCTCTAAGGTCTACCCACCATAAAAAAAAATCAAAGGGCTGGCATCAATAATTTAGAAGATATGGCCCGGACAAAATTTGTATTGTATCTTGAGCTTACTTAATGAACTTCGTTAATTAATTAATCAATGGAAGTAATTAGCCACAGAAAACAATGCGTATGCACACCTACTACCTAAGGTCTACACACCATAAAAAATTCAAAGGGCTAGCATTAATAGTTTAGAAGATATGGCCCGGACAAAATTTGTCTTGCTTAACGAACTTTGTTAAATAATTAATTCATGCAAGTAATTAGCCACACAAAACAATGCCTATGCACACCTACTACCTATGGTCTATCCACCACAAAAAATTCAAAGGGCTAGCATTAATAGTTTAGAAGATATGGCCCGAACAAAAGCATTAATAGTTTAGAAGATATGGCCCGGACAAAATTTGTCTTGCTTAACGAACTTTGTTAAATAATTAATTAATGCAAGTAATTAGCCACACAAAACAATGCCTATGCACACCTACTACCTATGGTCTATCCACCACAAAAAATTCAAAGGGCTAGCATTAATAGTTTAGAAGATATGGCCCGGACAAAATTTGTCTTGCTTAACGAACTTTGTTAAATAATTAATTAATGCAAGTAATTAGCCACAATGCCTATGCACAGCTACTACCTAAGGTCTACCCACCATAAAAAAATTGAAGAGGTAACATTAATATAGGGAAGATATGTGCCGGACAAAATTTGTTTCTGTATATTTACATATCGATCGGTGACCCAAATATTTGACCTAGTGACCTAGTTTTGCTTTATTACACTTTCTTAGACTAAGCTTCACATTTGTGTAACATTTCATGACTCTAAGTAAAAGGACAAAAAAGTTATGGCCCGGACAAGATTTTTCATACATATGTATTCTGTGACCCAGATATTTGACCTAGTGACCTACTTTTGGCACACCATACACCTCTATCGTAGGAAGTACAAACACATTAAATTTGGTAGGTGTGGGTGTTATGGTGTTGGAAATATGGCCCGGAGAAGCTTCAGACGGACGGACGGACGAGGTGCAAACCTATAGTCCCCCACCAAGTGGGCGGGGGACTAATTAGAACTAAGCATTATTTTAACAATGTGAAATACACTTTAGGAGAGCATTCTGTATTCTTTCAATTAAGACTATAAACTAAATCTGACTTTAATTTTTAAAAAATACTATTTGAAATTTTATGCAAAATATAAGAATTTTAAATAAAATTTTTAATACCATCAATAGCGATACTCAAATTTTATATTCCATATCAAAATCAAACTTGATGTTACATTTTTTGGGGGAAAATATATACTTTTAGGGCATTAGAGGTAGCTATAGACAGAAATTAAACATTTATACCTCAGTTATACAGTGTACCACACCCTCAAATACTGAGCTGCTTGATTGACAACTTTCAATGTAGCTGTTCAAGATCTTAGGCTGGGGCTTATGTGTATCTACTGCCAAAATTACAGGTAAAAGCAGGTGCATATGCCCTTTCGGGTAACAATGAGTACAATAGTATGGCGACCCAGAGGGCACACGAAAGAAACAAATTTTTTTGTGTTCGCTCACAATAATTCTGCACTCCCTTGCAATAATAATTGTGTTCCCTCGGTGAGGTTTTCTGTTCCCTCACAATATATACATATAAAAAATAAAAAATATATGCATATATATATATATATATATATATATATATATATATATATATATATATATATATATATATATATATATATATAGTTCTAACTTCGTTCACTTTGTCATAAAATAAAGTCCCAGAAGGGACATGAAGGAAAGATAAGGGTTTTGCATGGGAACACCAAAGTTTTGCGCGGGAACACAAAAGTTCTATGTGGGAACCCAAAAGTTTTGGGAGGGAATGTTGTTTTTGCGAGGTAATGCAAATGTTTTTGCACGGGGATAAAATAATGTTTGTGAGGGAATGAAATAATTTTTGTAACAGAATGCCAAAGTTTTGTGAGGGAAAGAAATATTCCCAAAGGAAGGAAATGACTTTTGCAAGGGAATGGAAAAGTTCTGCAAGGACATGCAAAAGTTTTGTGAGGGAACAAATAATTTTTGCAGGAGAACACAATAAAAATAAATTTCTGTAACTTCTTTGGCTCTATTTTATGCTTTTTTGGTGGAAAAAATTCTTTGCATTCTCATGCAAAGCTCAAAAAAATTTTTTCGTGTGCCCTCAGGGTCTCTGTTCGATGGAGTACAAGGTTTCTGATTGATGTTCTACCTTTCAGAGTGTTTTAACATCTTATACTTAAAATCATACCCAACGAAGATCTATATTCTTACAATGCAGATTCTGAAGGTTATTACAAAAATAAAAATAAATAAAATGAATTGTAAAATCACACGAGAGTTATAAAGTATGACCATACATTTAATATGTTGCTATCATTTGTTTTTCAGATATTACTTTTGAACATTTTTACATAACATTTCTGGACAATTTTTGTTCAAAGAAAATCCGTACACAGGAATTCAGCTTATTTATATATTTTATATTTGGTCCCAGTTAAAGTATCAAATAATGGTAAATAACTTTTTTTTTTTAAATATTGACTTTCACGTGCATAAATTAATAATTTGCAGCAACACCATACTTATAAAAAATCTGGAGCCTTGCCTACATAACAGGACAATCTTTTTTTCCACACCAATGTCATACAACTTGCTTGACAAGTGTCAAGAATTTAAGAACTATAGGCTTGTGTGAACAGCCTGTGCTCATCCAACCTAAGCTTGTTCACAAAATCAAAGTTGCAACTGAATAGACCCATGTTGGGCCTATGCCGAGTGCATATGACATTTAGAAGTATTTCTCAGATTTGCCTAGCATCACCAGAGCATGAGAAATTGATGAATATTTGAAGAGAACTTCAAAAAGAACATTGCTACTTTGTGGAGAAAATATTGATGATATTGAGCATTAGAATGCCCACTGACTTACAGAGTAATAAACAGGAAGAATGCATTTACCATTAAGTACCAGAATTTTTTCTTTTTTTTAAAATCAGGAATATACAGCAGTGCCACCTAGTGAGCAACATTGTTTGACCCTTTCACAAGGAACATATCCACAAAGTTTCAGGTTAATCTGACTCATGGTTCTGTAAAAGAAGTTGAAAATAGCGAAAACACAAAAAATCATTTGGAAAAATACAATAAAAAATTGCAGCACTACCTGGTGAACAAATCAAGAACTAAGAGTTCCCAGGAGTGTTCCTGTGTGATATCAAAGCAATTAGGTGGACACTGTCGCGGAAGATCTTTTAAGTTTTTGCCCGAAACAAGAACAACACAAATTCATAAAAAATAAAAAAATCACTGGAGCATGACCATTTGAGCAACCTTGGTAGAGACCTGCCCAAGGTACATTGGCACCAACTTTGAAGTGAATCTGGCCCCCCGTTTAGGAGATGACGAAAATGTAATTGTGAACAGACTGACGACTGAACCTCCTTAAAGCTCGGCCTGACTAGCAGGTCAGCTGAGCCAAAATTCAGTGTTCAAATTTGAGGTTTGATGAAAATGACACGGACACTGAAAACTTGTGTTCTCTTTAATTCTGATCTGACTGTTCTTAAAATATATCAGCATGATCTTCAAAATATGTTTTTGCAGAGTATATATTCTTTCCAGGGTGTTCCAGTGTGATAGTGCAGATGCCCATTAGATGCAATACATCAAAAATGAGTCTTGTACCTTTTTTTCAGGTCTCGATGTGACTTTTTGCTGCAGTTTTCCAATCTTTACCAAACCCTATCTATAGTGCCCAATAATGTATAAAACCCAAATGCAACATCAGTATCTTACTAACATGTTACTGGATTAATGAAAATATTGATTCAGCTATACTGCTCACATCAAACATACAGTAAACTAGTCTTAGTCCAGAATTGTCCCGCCAGACTACATGTATCCAAGCATTTACAATGTTCCTTCCTTACAACAGAGAATGGTGGGGCTCAGAGATCAGACTGTGTTCTCCACTTCTCACACACCTACCCCAACTGCACCAGAAACAGGAACACAATACTGAATTGCTCCTCTGGAGGGAATGATCTAATGAAAGTGGAACATGTACTGTATAAGAAGGTTGCTTCTGTTAACATGTTTATAACAAAGTCATTTTCATAATGAAACACATTAACAGCAGAGAGCTACTGGACTGTAAATGCTTTGTCTGTATTAACCCATTCTTGGTCGGAGTACAACAGAGTCACAAGCTTTCCTTGGTACAGGTTGGGCACATGGTGACCAACACATGCCAGTGAAAGCTGCTGACCTAGGTCATGCCATCATGAATGGTTTTACATACAAATCTCTACAAAAATGTTTTCTAGTAATGTGAAATTTAAGTAAAAATATTTAGGCAGACAACAATTTACATCTACATCTTTACAGGTGCTTTTGGACAATTTGAGCAGAAATGGGTTAAACTTAACATTTAAAGGCCATCCCACATACAAGAAAGTACAGTTTTCAAAAGAAAGGGATGGTCTTCAGTTACCTCTATGGTGATCTTAAATCACAGCTTTGTGAAACTGTCAAACAGTGCCATAGGTCAATTTGTGGGCCTACTTCTGCTGTCTCTGCAGGAAATCACTCTATTGTCCATAAGGTTCATTTTCCCCCTGTTCATGGGTCAGCATATTGACAATCTGTTGCCAAAACAGACTTCACTGTATCAAAATGTCCCCTTTTTAAAATTTCACTGCAACCTTGTGGAAAATACATCTGTCAACATTGTGCACACTTAAGTCTAATCTTTTTTGCAAGTGTGTGACAGTCTTCCCATCAATGTTGCTATATTTTAAAAAATTCAGAACTCATTCCAAATTTTAACCCTTTCCTGCCCAAAATTGCCAGCCTTAATGCTTTCACTAAAAATTTCTCATTCCCAGAAAACATTCTTGCTGAGAATTGTATGTAAGACCATTCATGATGAAACGCCCCAGGTCAATAGCTTTCTTTGCTGCCGGTTGGAGGCAGTGTGTCCGTGCCAAGGAAAGCCATTGATTTAGTCATACTCTGACCAAAAATGGCTTAAATGTTCAGTGGATAGTCTTGATATTGGATCCACTGTGCCCTGACCAGCACAGGATGAAGGTAAACAATGGTGAGCTGGCAGTTGGGAAAGCAACTCCTCATGATGGTGGTCAGGGCCAGGGGTGGGGGTGGGGGGATTATAATGTATCAAAAGGTGTATGAAACAGAATGTTGCACTATGTACACTTTGGACAATGGGAGAGGTCACAATTAGCAGTTTTGTGTATTTGGCTGAATAAACAACCCAATACACAAAATTCCTGAGGGCTAGAGGTGTGTATTCCCATAAGATTCTCTGTCAAAGTAACAAGCAATATGTTGAATACTTTTGCAGCAAAAGATTTCACACATTTGTTTAGCTGGTGCTGTGAAAGCATAAAAATAAAAACATAATAAAATAAAATAATATTGAACATAAGTTGAACAGGAACTATGTCCAAAATTGTGAAATTTAAACTTTGGTTACAGGACTGAAATGTACCCCCACCCCCCAAAAAAAAACTGTTTATGTGAAAATAAGAACATTAACAGCAAATAGTATGGACAATTTACATTAAAGCAACCCCATTTTCAAAAGGACAATAGCTATGTAATTAACTGTTACACTGATCGATGCCCACCTGGACTGATCTGATCTGACCCTATGCCCTGTACTCCAGATAGAGATGATACTCATTTGACATGTTGACCTTTACATTCCAATACACTCACTTTTATCCACTAAATCATACCTGCTACCACCTTTAAACATTCACCAGACAGACAAAAATTAATCTAAACTCTGGTTTAATGAAATCTGTAATGACTGCAATATCATTTTTAGACAATTCACACACATATTGTTTATTTTTACTAAATTGTACAGGTACACTTCTGGTTGTGTAACACATGGTCAGGATCATCACAAAGAAAACTTGTTCATATATGCCTTCCAGCGGAAAGATGAGGGTTAAATTTATTTGCACACCTTTATTTACATACAAATACTTAAAATGATTAAAGTACACAAAGAAGTCCAGACTCCATTTTTTATGACATGTAACAGAGACCATATCTGCAAAATGCAAAAGACAATGCAAACCACATAAACCCATCTTGGACTTTATACAAGATTGTTTGCATTTCTATGTTATTACACTAACCTAACATGAACCTGGTATTTGTCTTACATGCATATGATTTAAAATAAACATTCCATGCAGAAGTTCAACCTGTCAACCTCTTTTTGTCCATGTATTGTCCTGTTACACGTCCATTATTTTTACATTTTTCTTTTCTTTTTTTTTCATGAGAGGGGTTCATATAGGCACTGCCTGCTCGCCAATCGTTTTTTCTTTCAAGAAATAAAATAAGTTTTAACCAACCTGTCAACCTAACCTGTACAACACTTAGATTCAAAGGCTTTTCTACAGGTCTTATGTTAAGGCACCATTGGACTTTCTTCATTTTTAATATAAATTTTATTATTCCTTTGACCCAGGATTAAAATCTGGATTAAATCAAGATTGATTTGATAGAATGGAAACTTTAATTACAAATTTCATATTATAGTGGAGGGCATAGATTAATTAATCCTGCAAGTTAAGATTAAACATTAGGCCACTGAATCAGTAGTTTGAGGCCCAAAATTACATTTATTTTGATGTCAGGATTAAATTCAGGATCAGATTAAACTCGTTGTAAATATGGCCCCTGGTTTTTTAATAGCTAACAATAATTTAAATGGCCCTGTACATTTTAAATGATGTCCAGAAATTTACAAAAAAAATTAAAATTTTTTTTTTTTTAAATCACTGAGCCTGGACCTCTTGAATAAACTGAGAATAATAAGTACACAAACTAGGTTAAAAATCAGAATATGTGGAATATCAACACTAAGTGAACAAATTTGTTTGTCCCTTCCACAAGCTACATTTCCTCCAAGTTTCAGGAGAATCTGAAAGACGGTTTCGGAGAAGTCGACGATAGCTTAAAACATAAACAAGATATGTTTGTAAAACATAGATGCCCCCCGCCCTCATTACCCTTGCCCTCGCTACCCTATTGATAGTGGTAGAAGGGGCACTCGTGACCTTACAAAATTAGTGGAGGTTGATCATATATCAATGTCACATATCTTTATACTTTAACCTAGCCCTTAAAAAATGACTGAAACCCTGGGCAATATAAAAGTTATAGCCGAAAAATTAGTCATCATTTACAAACCATATTCAGCAAAGTGGCTTTATGACCTTGGAAATTATGGCAAGGTCACTCATTTTCACTTGACCTTCAGTTATTGTGCAAAAAAAGGAAGTCTACTGTCTGTGTGTGACCCTCAAAACTGGGTCATGGTCACCTATCGACAAACTCAAACTAGCCCTTATAGGCAACCATAAAGCTGTGCAATATAAAAGTGCTACCTCTAAAACGCAAGTTATCATGCAGAAACAGTATTCAACCAAATGGCTCTGTGACCTTTGAAATTCGGTCAAGGTCACCCATCTTCAAACTTGACCTAGACCTGAATACGGACAATTATCCAGTGGAATATAAGTCCTAGTTTAAAAACCTCTTCAGTTATCATGTGCAAACCAAAGTTAACTCAGGTACCAACCCATATTCAGTATAGTGGCTCTGTGACCTTTAAAATGAGGTCAAGGTCATCCATCTTCTAACTTCGCCTTGCCACAAATATGGACTATTATCCTGTGCAATATAAAAGTCCTAGCTTAAAAACCTCTTCAGTTATTGTGCGGAAACCAAAGTTAACTCAGGTACCACTGTGACCTTGGAAATTAGGTCAAGGTCACCCATCTTCAAACTTCACCTAGCTTTTGATTAGAATGATACACCTGTACAGTATCAAAGTCCTAGCTCAAAAACTTCTTGAGTTATTGTGCGGAAACCACAGTCTGACTACAATCTCTCTGTGACCCTGAAAACTGGGTCAAGGTCACCCATCTTCAAAATCAACCTAGCCCTTACAGAGAACCCTAAAGCTGTGCAATATAAAAGTTCTAGCTCCAAGGTATAAGTTATCATGCAGAAAGCATGAAACCATATTCAGTAAAGTGGCTCTGTGACCTTCAAAATGAGGTCAAGGTCATCCATCTCCGAACTTTGCCTAGCCCCAAATATGGACTATAATCCTGTGCAATATAAAAGTCCTAGCTTAAAAACCTCTTCAGTTATTGTGCGGAAACCAAAGTTAACTCAGGTACCACTGTGACCCTGGAAATTACGTCAAGGTCACCCATCTTTGAACTTCGCCTAGCTTTTGACTAGAATGATACACCTATACAGTATCAAAGTTCTAGCTCAAAAACTTCTTGAGTTATTGTGCCGAAACCACAGTCTACCAACCGACCGACAGACCAACCGACTGACCGACCGACCGACATGTGCAACGCTATATGCCCCACCTTCTTCGAAGGGGGGCATAAAAATTCCTTACGAAATAGAGAAAAAGCACAGCACCACTTGGAGAACAGGTTATGGTATAGGGGTCCCCAGAAGTATCCCTAAGCAATTTCAAAGCAATTAGTCTGGCATTTTCAGAGAAGAATGTTTTTGAAGATTTTGCCCAAAAATGAACAAACAAACTTATAAAAAATAAAAAACTTACTGGACGATGACCATTGGAAAAACTTGGTAGAGACCAAGTTTTTTGAAAGTGAATCTGGCCAATGGTTTTTTAGAAGTTGAAAATGTGAATTGTGGACAGACAATGGATGGATCATCCTACCCTTGTCAGTCAGCTGAGCTTAACATTTCAGTGCCACTAGTTGAGCAAAGTGAGGGCTGGGGGTTTCCAGAAATGTGCTCATGCAGCAATTGGCCACTTGGTTTTTCGAGAAGATATATAAAGAATTTGCAACCAAAAAAGACACACAAAAAATCCTTAATCTTCCCCAACAAGTTTGATGTGAATATAAGAACAATTTGGTTGAGAATCACACAAAGTAGATCAACAGCAAGTTTTAAAGTGGATCTGGCAAAAAGTTTTGGGCAAGTGAAAATTTTGTACAGAACATGGACGGCAAATATATCATCCTATAACCTCAGTGGACTTGCAAGTCAGTTGTGGTTAACACCAAGTCTTCATGGTGATCAACAACATTAACATTAGGAAAACAACATTTCTTTGTTTCACTGAAAGAGATGAGACTGGAATTAAGGGATGGTCTACATTATTATAAATACAGATTTGTTTTGTCATTTGAAAAAAAATTGACCCCTTAAACATCTCACCTCTTTTATTACCAAGTCAGATAAAGAGTTTAACTCATCCCATACCAGTCCCTCATTTTTCTGTATATTTACCTAGATTTAAGATGACAATTGCATATTTAAATTCTTCATGAAAAGAGCTTTCATTCAAGTACCAACATGCCCATAGTCTTAAGTCAGTGGTTCTGGCACTGACCAAGGCCTGTCACCATAGTATGGAATGACTTAACTGATTAAATGCACCTTCCTGCACAATACTGGGTATTTTCTCATCAATACTGACTGCCAAAAAAAAAAAATTATATAAGCAACATTGAATACATTAAGTCATTCATGCGTGATATTGCAATATGTAAGACTATCTCCTCAGTTTTCTGCCTTGCACTCAGCAAAATATTCAAGAGAGGACTACTCATGTGGAACTAATGTAAAAATTATGCCCACTTTTCAACCTCTCCTCCAAGGTGTGTGATTGATCCAATGAAAGTCTACTTGCTAATAGACATGTTGACATAACGTTAAAATATGACGGGGTAGGTAATTTTCATTTTTCTCTCTGCACTGTGAGTTTTTCCCCTGCCACAGATGGAGTTGATGTTAACTCCACATAAATATGTACATTGTATAGGCCTAATGTTGACATATTTGGATCCAGTGAAGCACAGAAGCATGCCCAATTTAAACCATGCCCCAGATTTGTCTACCAAATCCCAGCTTTGCGAATTATACAACTGCAAATTACTGATTACAAAAGTACAGTAGTCCCCATCCTGTGCAGACCATCTCTTTTTGCCATCAAGGTGAGTAGGTACGAAGTGGTCTGTTAAAACAGGTAAATTATCAATGGAAAGAGTAACAGAGGGGACTACAAGGTGGTTTCTGAGGAGAGTCCTGTTAGGTTTCTCACGGCTGGCCTCTTAAGTCAGGTCTCGCTTTATAGTATACACCTATTCAGTGGCCTCAAAGACCTGTACTTCTTAGCCTTTCATTATTGAGGTACATGTTTTTATTTTCATGACCCAGCTGTGACAACAACAATAACATGTATTCTCTCATAGTGACATGCTAGATTGAAAAAAAAAAGAGTGAACACTATCCACAAGACAGGTTAAGAAGTGGCTTTGGTGATCTTTTAGAAATGGTCTGATGATGTTTCATAAACAAACCAATGAGCAAAGGAATTCACAGTGATTGTCCTTGGCCAAGAATTTCATAAAGTTATGTAACTATTTTTGGCTCAGGCAGCATTGATTCGGTTTTTCCTTTTTACACTTCAAAAAAACAAACAAACAAACAAAACAAAAACAAACAAAAAAACAAACAAAAAACAAACGACAGGACTGTGACAGTCATGTGCTCAGCTGACCTTACATTCACAAAGTGAGGTGGTTCCAGGGCCTTCTAAGTGATGTGGGACTATGATCACGATTTGCAACATCAGTCTTCACTCACACAGATCTGGAGTCATTATACTTTAAATAAAGGGAGCTGGATCCACTGTTACCAAGATACAAGCCATTAATGCCAGTTTCACCTATCAGGGTCGCTCATGGTCAAAATGAACAGTACCAACAGAAACCCCATCTGTGCTTTCCTGTTAATGTTTAACAGCTACCATGCGCCCAGGATCCATCATAATCTGAGATTTAAGGCAACATATCAATTTGACCTTTCAAGGTCATTTTAGGTTAACATTAATGACTGATTTCAGAAGTGTACCTGTGCAATTTTGAAGCAATTAGTCATGTTGATTCAGAAAGATTTTTTTCCTGATGTTACCAACAAATAGCATACACACACACACACACAAAATCACAAACAATTCAAAACTCACTGGACAATGGCAATTTAAATATATTCAACAGATTTCCACCTACGGTGTATCCCCACTAAGTTTTAATTGAATCTTGGGTAAAGTTTCGGAGAATAAGTCAAAAATGTGAATTACCTGGTAATCAACAGGAATCTATGCATCTTCAGACAAATACCGAATTAAAAAGTTTGTAAAAAATCAGTGTTGCATAGTACCATTACCTAGTTAAAACCTATATATGACCATTCCACAAGTTGCACTTCCACCACATTTCAGCACAATCTGATTGTCGTTTTTGAAAAGTTGAAAATAGTTTTTAAGCACAAAAATTGGTTAAAAAAACGTGCAACACCACCTTTTGAACAAATTAAGGTCTATGGGACTCATAAACATTTTCCTGTGCAATTTCAAAGCTTAAGAGGTTTGAGACTTTTTTAAAAGATTGAAAAACAACACAAAACAAACAAACAAAAAACCATTAAAAAAAGCTAAAATGATTGATACAGAACCACTTGAATATCTTGGCAGAGACCCAGTCAAGGTAGGTCCCCATCAAGTTTGAAAAAAATCCCGTCTATGGTTTTTAGAGATGTTGTAAATGTAAATGTGAACGGACAATGACACCGATGACAGACAAGTCAGCTGAGCTAAAAAAAAAAACAAGTGCACAGTGATCCAAAGGATCTATGTCCCCCGCCACAATAGATAGAAACAAGAGGGCTGTGTGACCAACCCGTGTCTCAGCTGATATTGACATTTATCACACTTGCAGCTCTATGAGCTTGGGAAAGGATCAAAGGCACCATGTTCTGAGTAAGTCGGACCTTTATAGAAGAACATTTACATGTGCAACATCAAAGTTCAAGTAGTTCTCAAGTTATAATGAAGAGTAAAATTCATGTATGTTGCACTGTGACCCCACAAACGAGGTCAAGGTCATTCATGTACTGTCTCAGCATGACCTTCATACAGAATAATTAACATGTGTAGCTAACTCAAAACAGATCTCAAGTTATCAAGTAAACAGTAAATTTCGTGTCAGTTGTCCTGTGAATTAGCATTAGAATGCCCATTGACTTACATAGTAATCAATAGGAAAGCTACATTGAACGATAAGTCCCCCAATTGAAAACCCTTAAAAAACAGGAATCCAAAGCAGTGCCACCTAGTAAACAACTGTTTGACCCTTCCACAACAACATATACATCACATTTCAGCTTAATCTGAGGAACGGTTCTGAGAACAAGTGAAAAATAGCAAAACCATACAAAATATTCTTTAAACAATTGCAGCGCCACTTGGTAAACAAATTGGGAACTAGGTGTCCCTGGGAGTGTCTATGTACGATATCAAAGCAATTGGGTGAACGGTTTTGGAGAAGAACTTGAAAATGTAAATTAGCATTAGAATGCCCACTGACTTACACGGTAATCAATAGGAAAGGTGCATTTACCGCAAAGGAGCCGAATTGAAAAAATCATTAAAAATCAGGAATCCGCAGCATTCCTACATAGTGAACAACTTTGGTTGGCCCTTCCATAAGGAACATATCCACCACGTGTAAGCTTAATCTGAGCGCTGGTTCTGGAGAAGAAGTCGAAAATAGCTATAACAAACAAAAATTCATAAAAAAATAGAAAAAAACTGCAGCACCACCTGGTGAACCATTGAACAACAAGGAGTCCCTAGGTGTAGTCCTGTGTGATATTGAAGCAATTGGGTAAGCAGTTTCTTTGAAGAAGATTTTTTAAGATGTCAAAAAAAAAAAAGAACAAAAAAATTCATTAAAAATCCAAAAATCACTGGAGCATAAACATTTGAACAAAACTGGTAGAAACCCACCCAAGGTACATTGCCATCAAGTTTGAAGTTAATCTGGATAACGGTTTTGGAGAAGAAGTCGAAAATGTGAATTAGCATTAGAATGCTCATTGACTTCCATAGTAATCAATGGGAAAGCTGCATTGACCGGTAAGTACCAGAATTGAAAAAATCGTTAAAAATCAGGAATCTGCAGCATTCCCACATAGTGAACAACTTTGTTTGACCCTTTACAAGGAACATAGCCACCATGTTTCAGCTTAATCTGAGTGACGGTTCTGGAGAAGAAGTCGAAAATAGTTATAATACACAAAAATGGATATGTGTTTGGGCTCTGTGACCTTGAAAATACATCAAGGTCAAAAATAATACACAGTGCACATGCCCATGGTATGATGCATCTCTGGTAGAAATTTCATTATTCTATATCTTAGGGTTCTAAAGATATGCTCCCGGACGGACACACGGACGGACGGATGGACGCACGGACGGCAGGCCCCCTATCCTCACTAATTCTATGTCTCCCTATGCCACCTTCGGTGGCGGGGGACAACTAAAAGCATCTCAATGCAAAGCATTGACTGATGGATCCCCATTTTCACACAAACGGGTCCTACAGCAACCTTGAAACCCAGGATCCCCCTACAGTTTTCTGAATTTCTCTCTATCATATAGCATAAATGACCAAATTTTGCATGAAGAGGGGATCCCCGGATACCACTGGGACTTCCCACTGACTATCAACAATGCCCCACCGGTAGGGAGCAAAACCCTGTGTCGCGTGTAACGTACACGCGACTGACTATCACGTCATTAGACGGGTGGGTGGACTCCCCAGGCACACAAATCCAACTGGCCTGCGTGTGATGTCACTGTAGTACGTTAACAACGCCTTTTGTTGACACTACAGTATATAAGCAGAAGGTTTAACCGTTATGTCCAGTCCCTGATGAGCCGCTCATACGGCGAAACCAGTCGGACGAATCTCCTCAAAACTCACATTTTGGCTGCTGGGCCTTTGCCTTGTTTAATCATTTTTCAACCTTGAAAATAAGGTCAATGTTATCAAGTCGAAAAATTCTGTCATGGTGCAAACGAGGTACATGTGTGTTTCAGATGGCCAGTACTTCAGTCTTAGGAGATACCACATTCACAAACAAATTGTGGACGGATGGCACCACAGATAGATGGACATCTTGAAAACATGCACCCATAAAAAGTTAGAAGTTTTAGCCAAATGTGGATTTTTATAGCCAACCATAAGGAGAAATCCAATTTTCTCTCATTCAATGTAACATTGATTTAAGATTTAACTATTTTCCTCAGTAATAAGAACATTAAAATGTTTGGTATATTTAAATTCATGTGGCCAGTTTTCCCTTCTCAGTTGGTGGTCAATTGACTATCTGCCAGTGGCAGCCCTGTGGTTACCATGCCTTCAGGATAAACTGGTTTTCACAATGTCGATGTCTCCAAAGGACAACAATGTACATGAACTTCCTCATGCCTCAACGTCATGCCACAGTCACTTTGGTACAAATTATCCCCTGAGCCCACTGAACCTTTCATATTTTTCTTATAACCATAAGAACACATATACATATATATTGCACTTTTTAATTGTACAAGACCTCCTTGTAAATAAAAAAAGCTGAACTAGTACATTTATGTTGAAGGTAAAATGGCATGTAATCATTCAGTCAGTCACTCTTGCATTCATTAAGTCATTGTAACATGGTAAAATAGAGCATACATTATGTTACATCATAGCGTAATTCTTACAATATGATGACATTTCATGGAGGAGTATCACCAATTGCCATCCATGAGTTTCATGCAGGTGGGTTCATAGGGCTCTGAAATAGTATTGTTTTCATATTATGCATGTTTCATATACACATGCATGGTCTAAATAGTTAATTGTGCTCATTTCTCAAGGCTATTGTCTCACAATGCTCTGATACATATCAACATCCCCCAGGTAATCTTTGCATTGATTTCTGAGGTACACCCCAGGTGTGCCACACATAGGCTGACGTCTTTTAAACCAGCCAATAGCAGATCTATCTGCACATTTCCTTCAGCCACATTTGTTGAAATCCATTTACCCGTAGCATACATTTTAAAGTAAACCACTGTCTTTTGTGGAGATCATAGTGCAAATGAAGGGGAAACCTTTTCCCGGTGCATTAACATACAGTGCCACCTGTTGTCTGTGGCCACTGCCATGAAAGACCACATCCCTTTTTGTGACTATAATGGAGGGGAAAAAGGAGTCTATTTCTTTGTAGATTTACCTGTGAATACAGTCACCTGTTATATATTGTCACTTTTTTGTGGAAGAATGGGTAGCCAAATACACCAAGTACAACTTCAGCCTGTGTTTTTTGTTGTTGCTGATAATCACCAAGGTCAGCTTGGTACAACATTATATATATGTACACATTAAAGTATTCTGCCCCATCATACTTTGGACACGGAATATGTATATTTCATACTTGTTTTAAATTCTCCTGTATCATAGCTTTATACACAACAATGATACAGCAGGCCTGAAAATCAGTTGCGAATAGGCCAGGCATGTAAAAATTCAATGTTTCATGTCAGGCCATTTTCAAAACTTAAAGGCAGAGGGCTTTAACACAACACAAAGCGTCATTTTGACACAAGCCTTTCTATGTCAAAATTTGACCTTGGTGTGCATTAAAATTCTGCCTCAATTACACCCTTCATAAAAGCTTGTACATGTGTGTTCTATTTCTGCTTGCAGCAAACATGATGCCCAAGCATGCAGAAGCCAACAAGTACCTCTTTCTCAAAGCCTCGGATAAAATATATATGTGTGGAGGTACATGTATATGAGGACAGCCAATAGCTGTTGAACATTTTAAAAGAACAGTGTAAAACACATGCATCTGAAGCCAACCATTCACCATGAAATAGACTGCATATATTGTAAATTGAATGTTTTTCAAACAATTTGCCCAAGCATGCAGAAGCCAACAAGTACCTCCTTCTCAAAGCCTCGGATAAAATATATATGTGTGGAGGTACATGTATATGAGGACAGCCAATAGCTGTTGAACATTTTAAAAGAACAGTGTAAAACACATGCATCTGAAGCCAACCATTCACCATGAAATAGACTGCATATATTGTAAATTGAATGTTTTTCAAACAATTTGCCCAAGCATGCAGAAGCCAACAAGTACCTCCTTCTCAAAGCCTCGGATA
This sequence comes from Hermodice carunculata, assembly GCA_964020975.1. Lineage (NCBI taxonomy): Eukaryota > Metazoa > Annelida > Polychaeta > Eunicida > Amphinomidae > Hermodice > Hermodice carunculata. The sequence continues at coordinate 68,118,310 of OZ026615.1, read as the reverse complement.
AAATATATATGTGTGGAGGTACATGTATATGAGGACAGCCAATAGCTGTTGAACATTTTAAAAGAACAGTGTAAAACACATGCATCTGAAGCCAACCATTCACCATGAAATAGACTGCATATATTGTAAATTGAATGTTTTTCAAACAATTTTTCCAAAAGTGTGGAAACGGATCCTCCAACTTGCAAAAAATGCATTGCAATTCAATTTGGATGATTTGTTTCTGGAAATTGTATACAAGTGCTGTGGCTACCTCTTCAATTGAAGTCAGAAAAAAACCCATAGGCCAACACATCACATTTGTAATTTTACTTAAAGTCTTATTTACACAGGATTTGTTCCAATAAAAATCCTTCAGATGACCAGAAGCCATTATAGTTGTAACCACAATTGCGTCAGTAGAACGAGTACTTGAACTAGAAAATACACACTCCAGTTCTGCTTCTGTAATTTCAATAACAATATAATTTCCCCATTGTTGCAAAACATTTCCTAATGGAGAAGTCTGGTGCAACATCACCAAAATTGGATAGCTAGATGACTCCCTTTCCAAACACAAAACCATTTTTTGCTGAGGAAGGTGTCAATACTGACAGCCACACAAGTGCTGTTTGCACAATTTGAAGAGAGTATGATCTCACCGAACAGCTTTTTGAATATAAAATTATGGTGTATGCTAACATTAGTCCAAGGCTAGATACAGAGGTCCCCTCCTTCTTAGGCCACCCCAAGTGCACCATAAATCTGGCCTTATGGGTGGCTTCTCATGAGGGAGAAGATATAATGAAAATACCATACTTGATGCATGGAGAAGTGGCCTCTGTAGAGGCAGTGGTCTCTAATCAGTGGGACATTACAAGAGGGGAAACCACTGTAGAAACAAACACTTTCCTCTCCCTTTGCTTGATTTTCTAAAATTGCATTAATCTACTCTATAATTTGCCAAAACAGGGCCATCCTCCACTACTCCTGTCTCCTCTCCAGACATGATGGCGTCTTTAATATTGCATAGGAAATGTGATGTCATTGAGGAATTCTTCCCAAAGGGAGCTGGTAAATTGTGACCATACACAAATGATCAAGCACAGAATGTATTATAAACTCAAGGGTGCACTGTGCATTATCAATTATCATAGTCTACAGGAGTCAAGATTTCCACATGCACGGCCGGTTTTGACAACCACAAAAATGGAACATGCAAAGTTGCATAAATTGCCCATCTCAGCTTAATCTAGTCAAGCTTTCAAGATCGACGTTTTACCATACTGACTTTTATTTAAACATTTACTGAGGGAAAGTTTTTTTTTTTTTTTAAACTGTGATTTCGTCATAACTCTGCACTAAAAATAACAAAAAAAGGTGGGTAAAGTAGCATGTGTGACCAACAGAAAAAACAGTTTCAATTACGTATGCCCTAATCATGCCATCATCACTGCTTTTCCAGGGAACAGCATTGATTTCACTATAAACTCTACAAATCATGACAATAACCCATTAGATTACCACCTTGAAATTCCAGGAAACCATTCACCAGTTATATCCATTACTTCCAGGTCTTAAACAGTGATGCCACACTGCATTTCTTGAACTTCTCACAATTTTGTGTGCAACAACAATATCACAATACAATTTCTTTTTGCAGCATTGGTGAAAAAGGTAAAAACTAGAAAAGATGATTTGCTGAATAGCAAATCAATGTGTGTGTGTGTCTTCAAAGCATATTGGTATGGCAATGTACAACTAGTCCATAACACAGGAGTAGAAGTTGGAATGGCATCCATATCTATTATATCTTTGAAGTTATTCAAGATTTAAAATTTCTAATGGTGCTACTTAGCATTATTTAAATTGCTACTACTTTTCCTTTTAATTCATTAGGTGCGCAATGGTCAACAGCCCCCTAGTAGAAGTTGGAATGATATCTCTATCTATCATAGTGTTGACGATATGTAAGATTGAAAACTTCGAATACTGCTAACTAGCATAATTTAAATTGCTACAACTTTTGTTTTAGATTCATTACATGCATTATGGTCAATAACCCCCTGGTATAATTTGAAATGACATCTTTATCTATTATACTTTTGAAGATATTCAAGATTTTAAATTTCAAATGCCCCTAATTTGCATAATTTTAAACATCTTCATTTCTCTGCATAAAAAGGTCAAACTCCTTGTATGGAGGTACAACCAAGTCAAGTTTGGAGTTTCTGTGTATAATAGTGTCCGAGAAAAGTGTCAGGCAAATTCACTGGTAAAGAAAGAAAGAAAGAAAGAAAGAAAGAAAGAAAGAAAGAAAGAAAGAAAGAAAGAAAGAAAGAAAGAAAGAAAGAAAGAAAGAAAGAAAGAAAGAAAGTGTGTGTTGACACACACACTTTAATGAATAGAAACAATAAATCTTAAGCATGTTTAGATCACAAATAGTTTTTTATAAAAAATTACAAATACATGTATCACATTCTGTATGCTCATTCTATTTCCATGACTTCATGCATGTTATACCATTTAATAATGGATCTACTGGCACAGTCAATTGTGGTAGTGACAGTGATTGAATTCCCTGCCTTAACCCTACTTGTGACTAGTACCTATTCATTATGTTAGCACACATACGCATATCATGCATATGCACATTAAGGCTCCTGGAAACAAGTGGCACAAAATTATGTTGTCTATTTCTAAGACTTGCATTTTTAAAAATCTGAAATTACAAATACAGTATAAACTTGTGCAAGTCAGATTACTACATGTATATATGGACATGGACTCCGATAATGCACAAACATACGGTATTCATTCAGATTGTAGCAAACGCCCTAATAAAGGCACACACCCTACTTTTTAATCTTGGGGGTTTTACTAAAAATTCAGTTTTTTTATTATTTTAAAAAATTAACTGCTTCTGATGAAAAAAGATGGTTCATTGTTGTTATTTTATGCTATAATCATGATAATATATCTAAAAGAAGTGTAATTGCTTTGGTATTGTAAATTAAGACATATCATTATCACAAAGCTACACGAAAACTATGTCCACTGTTGTCTGCTCCAGGAAATCTTTGTATTAGCGTGCTACTCTTTGAATGAATACAGGATATCTCAGTCCTGGCTGAAAAACTTTTCACATGGAATTCAATTTAATATAAAATGTTTTGCAAATATTGCTATAATATTCATGGTTTTACTGCTATATTGTTCCAAAGAGAGGGCCAAAATGCGGTCTCACTCCACTTAGAAGTTTTTTATTTCTGTGCCTGGGAAACCATTTACCAGTAATATCATGGGATATGGTATGGGCCTACAGCATAGAACAATTTCATGTTCTTCAAATTAAAAATAACCATGATGTGACTGCTGGCTCCTAAAACAGACCTGTCATACATATTCTGTTTTCTTGGGAATTCAAAAATTGCATTTAAATCAGCAAAGTAGGTATAGGAATAAGGGCTAGTCATAGTAACCAACATTTCCAAACCTTTTTACTTGTGAACAGCTGGGTCCTGTTGGATAAGTTTCTGTTATCTCTGAGACCTACTCAATTCTTTTGCATGAAACTTTTTAGTGCCCAAAGCTATCTTAAGCATGTTGAGGCAAGGTAAACTGGACTTGGGTGTTCTCCTCTTGTCTCTACCAGGTAATTTAATAGGAACATTTGTTCACATGGGAGGCATACTCACAATCTCAAACTTTCTTGAGTGTCATTTTATTGATCATAATTTACAAAATTTATGCACCACATGCAAGCTATTCTGGGAATGCTGTGAATAGAGATAAGATAAATACAGCTGGGTTACCCAGCTCTACTGGCATGCATCTTCAGGATGCCAGACCACATTTGAATGCACTCCCCATGCTCAAAGCTTAATGAGTACATTATTTTATGTACATGTACATGTATCCTGGCAATTCCTTACAACTGAATAGACTGGTCCTCTCAAAGAATTCTTTTCTTCCTGGTTTGACAGTGAAACTATGAGCAATGACCTAATATATCTAATATTATCTAATAAGATTGTATTTTGTGATTACTCATTTTTTTCTGCCCATTGGTAATATTTTTTTTCTTCAGTATCCTCAAATAAGATTTTCCCTTAAATAACGAGAGTGCTTACATTGACAAAATCTTCTTTGCTCCAGTGTATCTGTTCTATACATGAGTCTACCTTATTGGGTGTAAAGGAAAATGTAACAAGAATTTGGCCTATTTAACTGCATTACGTGAAAGAAAAAGTTATATAGAGAGCACTGCCAGACATTTGTGGTATGAATTTTTAGACTTTGTGAAGCTTGCCCAGCAAAAAACAAAAACAACAAGTTGACGCTGACGCTGTCCATATCTCCCGCCCACATAATTTTAAAACAAAGATAACTGTATATTTGGCAGACCATGGGTGACCTTGAATGGGGTCAAGGTCACTTTCCTTTGAACTCGATGTGACTACTAATTTGGGTGACCTACTGTAAAAAATTCATGATCCTAGCTTTACTGGTTCTTGAGATATCGCACGCAAGAAATGTGGGATGGATGAACTGCCTCTGGTGACCTTGAAATCAGGTCAAGGTCCTTCAAGCATGACACAGAACCTTACAAGGTTGATCAACTGTAAAAGTTAAGTGATCCTAGCTCACTTGTTTCTTCAGATATTGCATACAACAAATTCAAAGAAAATTGAATTGCCGCTGGTGACCTTGGAATTACGTCAAGGTCACACACCTTCGAACTCGATGTAGACCCTAACAAGAGTGATCAACTGTGAAAATTTCATCATCCTATCATATCCGGTTCTTAAGATATCGCGCACAAGAAGTTTACAGATAAAGGACCCTGGTGACCTTGAAATGGGGTCAAGGTCACTCTCCTTCGAACTCGACGTGAACACTTATAAGGGTGACCAACTGTAAAAAATTCATGATCCTAACTTAATCTGTTCTTGAGATATCGCGCGCAAGAAATGTGGGACGGACGGACGGTCGTCATTACTATATCTCCCCCCCCCCCGCTTCGCGGGCGGGAGATAAAAATCAAACCTGTTTTGATGGTGCCTACAGGAAGTGACTTAATTTTTTTTTGGCATGCCAATATCTCATATCTTCAACACAGACTTATTAAAAGAATAAACAAAAACAAAAACAAAACCAAAAAACAAAAATAAAAAAAACAAAAAAAAAGAAAGAAAAAAACAAACAAACAAAAAAAAAAACAAAAAACAAGAGGGCTGGCTGTATGAACAGTCCATGCTCAGCTAGACATTCATCACACTTGCAGCTCTGTTAACTTGGGATAGGATCAAGGTCACCTATGTACTGAGTAAGTCTGACCTTTATAAAAGAACACTAATGTGCAACATGAAGGTCCCAGTTAAAGTAGTTCTCAAGTTATAGTGAAGAGTAAAATTCATGTATGTTGCACTGTAAAACCCAGAAATGAGGTCAAAGTCACTCATGTACTGTCTAAGAATGACCTTCATAGAGAAACATAACATGTGCAGCATAAAGGTCTGAACTCAAAACAGATCTCAAGTTATCAAGTAAACAGTAAATTTCGTGTCAGTTGTCCTTTGACCTTGGGAATGAGGTCAAGGTCCAAACATCACTGGAGCATGACCATTTTGCTCCCAATAGGTAAACACTTATGAAAAGTACATCCCTACCAAATTTGGCACAAATCTGGCCAAAATTATATGTTAAAACCATTACAAGAAATTATCGTGTTAAACTTTCCCATTAAAACTTTTTTTAAAGATTTAAAAAAAAAAAAAAATCATAATCCAAAAATCACTGGAGTGTGGCCAATTGAACAAACTTGTTAGAGACCCACCCAATGTACATGGCCACCAAGTTTGAAGCAAATCTGACAAACAATTTCTTCAGAGAAGACAAAATGTGAATTACCATTAGAATTCACATATCTTTGACTTGCATAGTAAGCAATAGTAAAGGTGCATTTACCTATAAGTGCCCGAATTAAAAAAACAAACAAACAAACAAAAACACATTAGAAATCAGGAGTCTATAGCAGTCCTACCTTGTGAACATGTTTGCTTGACTCTTTCACAAGGAACACATCCACAAAGTTTGAACTTAATCTGAGACATGGTTCTGGCGAAGAAGTGACAAGTAACAAAAACTAACAAAAATTCATGGAAAATTTGAAAAAAATTGCAGCACCACCTGGTGACCAAATTAAGAACTATGAGTCCCTAGGAGTGTATGTAACATCAAAGCAATTGGGTGAGCGGTTGTGGTGAAGCCCGGTTACTTGACCTCTAACCTTAACCATTCATGTTCTGAAAACAGCATGGCTGGTACAGCTGCAGCAAGAGATATCGTGCATTTTATAGCAGAAAAAATAGGCCGACCAGACGTTTCAGATTTACAACTGGACATTATAGATTATGATTATCTAAGCAAAGGCCAAGATGTATTTGCGTGCCTACCAAAAGGTTCGGGCAAGTTGCTGACTTACATTGTAGCACCGTATGTGTTTCAGTGGGCAAAAACAGGTGGTTTCATGGAGGAACCATGCGACATTGTCATCATGGTTGTCCCTGGGGGATTGCCATCTCAGAATTCAGGCGGTAGCGCGCCATCTGTTTGCCACGGCTGTAACCGTCTGGATCATACTAGTGGAAACTCCCTCCAATACTGTTTTGTGACATCATCAATCATGGGTTATCAGGTACAATCTGCTGACCAGTTGCAGTAGAATAACCAGGCAACAGGTGCATTGTCAATCGATGCAATGTGATTGGCTAATCCAACTACCACTGTTTTTTTCAGCCGATAGCTCAATAGGATTTAACAAAAAAAATTTACCCATAACTTTACTAATTTAGAACAGGGCAATTAATCCACACCACGTGCACAAGTTTCAACTATGGATCTTATAGTATGTAAAATTTCAATGTTGTATCTTGTATGATAGCTGACAAAACTGCATCACAAACTGTGGCCGAAAGGTATTAAGAAATAAAAAAAGAATAAAGAACTTCCACAAAAACAATATGTCTGGGCTGGCACCCAGATATAATTATATATTATTCATGTGAAAAACTGGGACATAAAAAATATACTTCGCACAATTTGTGTATATGTATTTTGTTATTTTTGCGCCTGACCTGTGTGTGTTTGTTTCTGTGATATATCTTCTCATGGTGACTTGCCTACCATGGAAAAGAGCTTCAAAAAGGGCAGGTGATCTCTGATAGATAGGATGAGAGAGAGACCAAGTGTGTCTGTCTGTCTGTGTGTACATATGTGTATAGTTCATTATGTGCATATGCAGTCCTGTACTGGTATGTTGGGCCAATGTTACGTGCCTCCTTTTGCCCAATGTAAACATGTTATCTGGTCACCGGGTGTACATTTGGCAAATAATCCTTTTTTCTTTTTAGTACTTTGGTACCAGTTCCAATTTTCAGCAAAGGATAGAGAACAAATCAATCAAAGCAACACACACAAAAAAAAAAAAATATATATATATATAAATAAAATAAATAACAAATAAATAGAAAATAACCCCAAAACACCAATTTGGATATCCCATTACATTAATCATAACAATAATGTTATACTTCTTAGTTCAGATAGAAATGTGGATACACAGTAGGGAACTTTGCTCTACCATATCAGCTGAACTCCCCCTCATTAAGGACAATGTGTCCAGTTGAGGACTATATTGGCTGGTTGCGCATCCCAACGGAGATAGTCTGTAATTGTGAAATTACTGTTTTCAGCATGCTGTAGCTTCTGTCCAAATAAAGTTAGCTAAGTCAGGTTTGCTGTATCACAGAGTTGCTTCATTGGTGGTCATGTAGGTGCACTGTCTTCCAGGCCAGGTGGGAACTTATATATATATATATATATATATATATATATATATATATATATATATTGTACATTACATTCACCGACAAATTAACCTTCCCTTAACACTAATCACACATATATTTTGGATACTACCTCTTCAAAGTATTCAATCAGGACTAACCCAAAAATTTGGCTGCCATTTTGAAAATTGTGGATCCTGCACACAATGGTTTGTAAATGGGGATAGTAATGGGACTATCTTGGGGGGGGGGGGGGGTATAATATGAAACCAAAAGTATATATTTTGCAAATATTTCAGGGCACAAATAATGATATGATATAGGTTGTGACCCTGATTTACCTTGATATCCACCTCAATGTATATTTGTGTGACTGTCCTGCAATGCATTGCGCCATATTCAAAACAGTGCTCACCAAGTGCATGATTTGCCGGGGTATTGTGTTGCATTTGGATTTGTAACTAATGATAACTGCTTTAGACACAACCATGTGGGCAGATTAAAGTAAAGACAGTAAGTCATGTTAATTAAAAGTACTTTAATGACCGCTTGCCATGGTAACTCAGAGGACAGACACCTGAAACATAGCGAAATATTACGATAACGACCATCGAACAACCATGGCTATACAGCTAAGCTGTTTCCCCCGCCCAACTTAACCCTCCAAACAAGTTGAAATAAAATGATGTGTTTGAGTTGACTTAACTGCAAAATAACTGCACACAACAGCCACTTTCTCAATGAAATCTTTCAGCCAGGGTTGATCAAGTTATTAGGTAAGGGTGGTTTGAAGCTTTGTTGTTTGTTCTTTGTTTCATAAAATTTATTTAGGGTTGGGCCTTTTCAGTAGGGTCGGTCGGGTCACTGAAACCAGACATATTTTTGTTAGGCCTTAAGTAACTTGGACATAGGTTTAAACATGTTTAAAATTGCTGTTCTTTCCCCTTTTACACATTGCTTCCTTTGAGGTCTGTTTAATTTGATATCTGGGCACAGCCGGAGGCACTTGTGTAAGATAAAAAGGGGTGTTCCCCATGGGGAAAAAATGGTTGGCCAACCGGACCAGCATTTGTTAAGTTGTCTTAGATTGAAATTGGCAATCAGACTTGACTTGACTGCATGCTGTACAGAAGTTTACTTGCATACATGTATCACATGCATGCCATCTGTGTGTTGGCCTAATTTGTATAAATCAAAATGATACAACTTTCGTTCTTAGTTTCTTGCATGTGGCTATATCACAAACGTATAAACTGAAGTTTGAATGACACTACTATCTAAAGTAGTTATGAAGCTATTAGAGTTTAATTTTGTGTATTCCATGATTGGCATAAATTAAAAGCCTACAACTTTGGTTCATTGTTCATTGGATGCACCTATGTCCCAAACCTACAAATTGACATTGCAGTGGTACATCTATGTATTAGAGTTTTGAAGTTATTCAAGATTAAGATTTTGGGTATTCGCCTTATTCGCATAAATTGCAATCATACAACTATGGTTCATTGGATGAACGTATGTCACAAACATATAGAGTGAAGTTGAAATGGCACCTCTATGACAGTTTTGAAGCTATTCAAGATTTGAATTTTGTGTATTCACCTAATTTGCATAAATTTTAATTCTGCAACCTTGGTTCATAGTTCATAAGATGCGGCTATGTCACAAACCTACAAATTGAAGTTGGAATGGCACCTCTATGTACAAAAGTTTTGATGTTGTTTAAAGATTTAAATTTTGTATATTCACCAAATTTGCATTTAAATTCAAATTTTACCTTTTTGTTTCATTGGATGCATGTATGTCACAAACTTTTACATTGAAGTTAGGATGGCATTCTTCTATACTAGTTTTGAAGTTATTCAAAAAGATTCAAATTTTGTGTATTCACCTTATTTGCATAAATTGAAATTTTACAGATTTGGTTTATGGTTCATTGGATTCGGCCATGCTACAAATCTGTAAATTGAAGTTCGAATGACACTTCTATCTGTAATATTTTCAAGCAATCGAGGATTTTAATTTTAGATATTCACCTGATTTGCATACATTGAAATCGTACAAGCTTGCTTCATAGTTCACTGGATGCAGCTTTGCCACAAACCTATAATTTGAAGTTGGAATGCCTACACTATCTGTAATAGTTTTGGAAATATTCAACTTTTAAATTTTTTTTCAAATTTAAAATTTTTGCCTCTAATTAGCATAATTTGGAATTCCACAATTTTCATTTACTGTCCATTGTATTGGAAGAATTCTTCGAAAAACAAAATGTCTGGGTTGGCATCCAGACATAATTGTCTTTTCCACAGTAAATGTTGCTATGCATAGTTTTCACCCTGAAAAATAAAAGTCTTACCTCCTGAAATGAAAAGTGTCTTGGAAATAAATTTGATCGTCTGAAAAGGAAAAAAAAAATATGCTGGTTTCATAACTTATATAATTTAGTGATTTAAAATTACCCTATGTGGATCTTAGTTTTCTTTTTCGAGGCCAAAAATAGCATATTTTACTGGCAGTACTGATACGGGCTGCAAGTACATAGATTACCAATAGATGGCACTGCATGTGAAAGCTGTGCTTCATGATTGGTACAAAAATCAGGGGCACCACTTTGAGCAGGATTGTTAGACAACATGATCCTGATGGACCCTGACCAGCATGACCAGTGATGGGTTTTGCAATTTTGATGAACATTTTCCTATGCCATGCCATGATATCCATCTTAACCCTAACAACCATATCAAAAGTACAAGTTCAAACTATGAAAGAATGGCAAAGGCAGGTTAATAGAAAATGTATGTGGCTTCAGATTGAAGCAGCAAATAGACTGACAGCTGATCATATATATTGTCATATGAGTGTACTATTTCTATTTCTCATATTGGTCAAGGCACCATGAGGTGTCATGCTCTAAGCATGTGGGTCCACTGCTTATGCTGTCTCAAGTCACTGGACTCTGTCTGGACCTTTCATACGGCCAGGCTTAAAGGCTTGAACTGAAATTGGATGGATAAAAACACATTAATTTCAATGAGACTGATACCCTATGGTTAAGAGGCACAAACAGTGAGTCTTTTGTCGTGATTTGAAAAAAGTTTTTATTGAAGTGGAATTTGCAAGATTCATACAAATAAACAGGTGGTGCACATTGCATGTGAGGATGCTGCCATGTTGGTTGTGCAAAGTATCATGGGAATTTTTTTCCCGCGAAGTCGATCCAGCATGAACATCTAAACTTCTAGTTTTTTTAACGCAAACTGTCAATATGACTCAATTCACAGTTTGGTGCTCTATCTGACTTCAAAGACAACACAATGCCTGACGGGCCAAGGCACTGTGTTTTTTTTCTTGTAAAATCACACAAGAAATCTGCACCGATCTTTGAACAGAAATGGAATTGTTCATGAATTATCAATTTGATCATTGAACTTTAATATACGAAACATAATATGACAATGATTAATAATTTATGTACAATTACCCAGAAACCTTTTTATCACTCTCAGACTATTTCAGTGGAACCCTTTGGAAACCCCTTGGACCCTCAAAATTGAGGTCAAAGGGTCCCTGAGACCCTCTATAAAAAATCCTAGTGGAAACCCTGAGCATGATGCATATTCACCTTACACCAATGAAGAAAACACACTGCTACAGCAGTGTCAATCAGGTACTTTTACCATTTTGTACATAATGACTTGTAGCATGTATATATTTATGTTCACCTGATGATAAAAGACCACAAAAAGCCTGAATGAAATATATATGTTTTGTGTTACCTGCTGTAAATCCATTTTTTGGGTAGTGGGGAGTGTTTTGGGAAAAACATATATTATTTATGACACTCTTTGACCCTCTTCACATGCTTAAAACTTAAAGCTGTAGTTGTCTCCCCCCCCCCCCCCCCCATCCTGTCTGTCTGCCCGTCAAGAGAGGAAAATGACCTTTTTCTGCAAGACATAAAATGAGCTCAATCACAATTTATAGAATGAATGTATATGTACATGCATGTTTAAGTGTACTTTCAAGTATTCTTTTTTATTGTCATATATATGTCACTTGATCATCTTCTCATGTCTTCGGTATCTTGACCCGAATATCAGACCATCCACACACTATGGGGGGTGGGGGAGAGTCACCACTATAGACCATACCCTCTCTATACACACACAACTGTACTTGCCCACCTTAACTTAGGACCATGAAATCAGAAACAATACCCAATTGTCCTTGATAAGGGTCCAAGCAGCAATACTGGTAACACAAATGTTCTGTTACATAAAAGTAGTGCAAGTGCCTGAGGGTACTTTCAGACTTACACTTTAGTGAGATCTCAGGTCTTATGAGGGGTAAAAGTTCATTGCCTTTCCATATCTCTTTTTTTTTTTCTGGAGCATGAAATACACAGAAGCACTCTAGTGCAAGACAGATCAAGATCACATGAAGAGGGTGGTCTTACCCAGTTTTCTCATGGATTCCCCAAATTTAAATGACTCGTAATTTCAGTTTGGTACTGTCACTTTATAATGTGATCAAGAAATGACCTCAGTGCAATGTCTCATATCATTATAAAGCTGTTATCAATAATGGGCACAAAAACAATAGCAGTATGGCTTGCTTTATGGCAAATAGAAAAACAAATGGGCTCTCATGAGGCTGTTATCAGTGATGAACAGCGAAAGTGATGTAGACCCACCTTGATTGGAAACGAGATTGCAACTACCATTCCGCTGGACATCATATTTTAAAGTCATTACAGTGTAACCACGTGAACAAAATTGGTAGAGACTCACCCAAGGCACATCCTCACCAAGTTTGAAGTGAATCTGGTAGAAGGTTTTGACGAAGTAAAAAATGTGACTTCCCATTGCAATCCCCATCAAAATGCATGGTTATCAATAGGACTTTCATGCATTAACAGACAGGTACACAAATTGAAAAATTTCTTAAAAATTAAAGATCCAGAGTATCACCAGCTAGTGAACATATTTGTTTAACTCTCCCACCAAGTGTTAGAATAATTTGAGTGATAGTTTGGGAGAAGAACTCAAAAATAGCTTCAACACACAAAAAAATCGCATTGCCACCTCTATAACAAAATAAGTCTGAGGGCCCCAAAAGTGTCAATATACACTTTAAAATGAATTGGCTGGGCAGTTGTGGAGAATTCTTAAAATCTGGTCAAGAAACAAAAGAAAAATCCAAAAATCACTGGAGCATGACCAACCGAGCTAAAAATTTGTAGTGATACATTCTCAAGGTGATTAAGTTTGCATGGCAGTTTATATGTGAACATGTCAGACTGTACTGTTGGTGTGTGTACATATACACCTCTTTCTCTATATATATATATACATATACATGTATGTGTGTGTCCGGTGTCCTGCAGTGCCTAATTGAATGTTGATGTTTATTGGAAATCACTGTAACACCTTTACAAAAGTTGCACTAAATGCATTCAATTGAATTGACATCAGAACAAAAACATCAAGCAAAAATTTTTTGTCGATAAATGACTGAATAAAAAAGTGATTCTGGTAGATTTTTTACTTTTCCATCTCACACTTTGAGAGGTCACTCTTTTTAAGTTCTCTTAGCCCCTTTCTCTGTTGAATTAAGACTGAGTCAACGCTTTCCTTGGCATGAGTTGGGCACTCATGCCATGCCAAAGAAAGCTGTTGACCTGGGTCATGTTACCTTGATAGGTCTCCTAAACAATTCACGGTCAAACCGCTTTTCATTATTGTTGAAATCAGTTGAAAACACTGAAGGAGACGACATTTCACAACCAGCCAGTTGAGGGGGAAAAGGTTTAATTTAAAAGAGGCAAGTTAGTTATGACACTTTGATGTACCCTTTTTTAAAAAAACAAGGTCATTGCTTGAGGAAATAATTTGTCAGAAAGTGTGGTATATGCACCTCTTTGGTCTTTTAAAAGAGAAGATTGAGATCCTTACTAAATTAGTAAATTGCTGAGAGAAAAACATGCAATCAAAAAGAGTGATTTATCCATAGCTGTGTGTTCTAAAGTGGTGCGGGCCAATAGAACATGAAAAATATCGATGTTCAACTTGGTCCTGAACCACTCAGGAATATCCCCACATTTGCATGTTGTATGGACCTGCGCCACTTCGGAATACATGTATAGGCCTAACTGGTCTCTTTTTATTTTTTGCAGAAGTAATGACATTTGTGTTTTGGGTGGTTAGGCGTATAGATTTTGGAAAAGAACAAGTGTCTGCAGTTAATGATGAATATTTCTAAGGTTGAGAGGACCGGTTTAAAACCACCAGTTTCCTTTTATGGGTGACTGCCTGTCTTAAGTCAGGAGTGAAATTTGTTTCTTCACATTGGTATTGGAAGAGAAATGTTGATGCTTTGGCAAGTCTGAAATCTCTTTGCTGTCATTGTTGGGTTTGGAATTAATGAATATGGATCATGTTTTTCTTTACTATATGGATAAATAATTCTTTTGTGTGATGTTGGTCTTGGTTTAACCACTTGGACATGCCAGGTTATCACTGCAGACACACCAGACATTTCGGGAGCTACAGGTCTAGCCTTCATCCTGTATATACTATATACATGTACAATACTAATAAAGATATATAAATATATATCGCTTTGCATCCATGTGTAGCACATCAATGTACACACATTCTCACTTGGGTGCACCATTTTAGAATTTCCAGATGGCGCTGCACCAAATGAAGATTTTGCTCAGCTTCTCAACCCGCACAGAACACTTTAATTTGTCAGTGACTCTCTGTGATCAACTTCGTAAACAACGCATTTGACAAACGTCAAATATCTTGGTAATTATCATGGAATTTTCAATTGTTTACAGTCTCACAAGGCACCCAAGGTCAATGTCTTACCTTTAAGTATAAATATGTCTTTCTTATTTGTCATAATTTTGTTTGTTTGACTTGACTGTACTTGGTGCTGTTCATATCAATGAAGCTCATTCAGTCATATGCACTAGTATTGTACTTCAAGGTACAAAATATCCAAGTACTTTGAATTATCATGGAGGAGATATTTTCTCGCTAAATTTTCAACATCCAGGTCCCACGCTTCATATTTTGTTTTTTCATATGTGTAATTTACAGTTGTAATGTTGGCATGGCTCCTTTGAGTCCGAATTTGATGGGCTGTGTTGTCCAAGTTGGACAACACTGTCAGTGTCCACCAAATTTTCAGAATCAGTGTCAGTGGGATTTCAACCTACTTCTTGGGATTTCTGTTAATTTCTGCACTCAGTTACTGATAAACTTTCTTGTCATAGCAGCTCCCTGATTAACTCAACAGCACTGGCCACTGCAGACTGCACAGTGTTTCGACTGTTCATTTTTGTTCAGTTGCAGAACCCATTACTGGTTTGTTTAGATGTGAACTTGTTAAGAACATGCTTCGTTGCTACAGACAAATATGTGCTTTTCACAACTCTATTTAGCAGGCACTGGGAAACTCTGTATCCTGAAGTCAGGCCACACAGTTACTGACTCACAGTCACTGCCGTATTCGTTTGGCCCGAATAACGTGCAACAAGCATTGGGGCCGGCGTCAACGGCCACGCCCCTCGGACAAGAGGTAACACGAAAATACATCAGACCAAAACTGACCTTATTAGCATCTCCGTCGCCAATGTGCCCATTTGCGTGTTTTATGTAGCCATTCTTGTACGAATTCACTACCTTGCCGTTCGAAAGTAGCTCCGCATGTACCTTCCCGTTCGCTTCCATGATGCCAATGCTGATGACTGATTGCTATGCTTTCCATACATTGCATCTGATTGGTTATTTCTGAAACCACACAAACCAATAGAATGTTGCCTTGCATAGTATATGTCACCAAAAATTAAGGGCTTTTTGATCGGTAATTTTTTCAAACAGGCTTTTTTTTTCAGCTCAGACTATTTTCCGCAAAATCATAACAGCAGACTGAAAAAATCAGCAACAATATAGAGAGGAATACATAATTTCCAAACATGCATCGGTGCACATGCACTGCCGAAGTACGCAGGCGCGGCCGGGCACGAGTGACGTCACAGATACACAGCCATATTGGAAGAATTGGTCGCAGGAGTCGGGGTTCATTATTCGGAAAGAAAAATTGTTTCTGATATAATTCTTGTGTGCACGCATCTTAAGATCCATTGTGAAACAAACTAGATTAGATAAGCTTTAGTAGGCAAAGATGGCAGACTTTGACAAGGAGCCACAGGCGTTCAATTCATCTCAGCCTGAAAGTAACAACTTCGACAATGACTTTGAAAAGCTAGACCCATTCGGTCCATCAGAGCCGCTTGTGAGTACGACAACAGCTAGCGAGCAACCAGAAGAAGATTTGTATTCAGCACCTTCCGAATCGGAGGCAACAGCGAAATTACTTGATTTTGGGGACCCATCTCCGCCGGTAAAACCAGCTCCTGCGGAGCCAGCATTCCAACCAGATTCCTCAGTGAGTGAACCCCCTGCGCCCGCTAAAGCTACCGAAGTTTCGAAGGACAAAACTTCAGGTATGACAGCAAGTCTAATACAGACTACAAGGGTTAAAGATGTTACTAAAGTAATAAAGACAAAGGTGGAAAGATGTTAATTGAATACCGCTCAGTACATGAAAATTTTGAACATTCAAACTGACGTAATTTCGTAAGTAGAAGGTGATGTGAACATATTACTTTAAAAAACTGATCTCAAAGTCAAAATCGGCCACATGTCATGTGACAACAACGTGCGCTCAGTCAGTGAGTAAACTTCGATGTCGCAGCAGACCAAAGTCAAAGCAACTGTTTGCACCTGTGCATGGCTAAAGCGTTGGCATCCAAATATCATATCCAAACTCCATTGCATTGGTCTGATGATTAGGGTAAAGTTCAAAATTAAAGCAATAATCAAAGATAAAAAAAAAAAAGACTTCGTCAGGAAATAAAGTGTCGAGTTGAAAGGTCAAAGATACTGTCTGAGTGAGAATGACTCAGACATATAAAGAATGGATTACCTTGGCATGTGTCATTGGTTGAGTTGGGGGCCAGTGTGCTAAGAATTTTTGTTAAGAATGTCTAATAAAAGGAGTGGCAATTATGAATATAGAGGTATAAAACTATGCTATGTCTTCAAAGCACACTATGATGGGTGTTATATAATCGTACAGCCTGAAGGAACAGTAAGCCCTGAGTATATTTCATGCGAGACATCAAGCAGTGACATGGATCACTAACAGCAATGCAATGTACTGAACTGCATGCTACCAAATACACAGACAACCAGGGACCATATTTACTGTGGTGTATATTGTCCTATGACCAATGATACAACTGCATTTTTACAAAACACAACTACCAACTGCTAATTCCTCCTGTTGGCCAAATCCTCTTCTTGCTTAGTCGGGATGTACCTTCGATGAGTTTCTGTCAAGTTCATTGAAATAGGTATCCACTGGTGTTGCCCCCACCCCACCCCCCGGTTGTCAGGGAAAATTAAATCTTAAAAAAGAAAAAAATCACAGAAACTGCTTTATCAATGGCATAACTTCCATTAAAACACTTAATGTTATCTCTAGGTGTTAGTTTGTTGAACAGGTGGCACCATATTAGTAGCAGTGTGCAAAATTAGCAGTATACCAATGGTCCGATTCCATGTGAAAATGTGTAGGTCTAAGCAGATGTCAATCAAGGTAGACTTTTTGTCTATGATGAAAAAATAAGGATAAAAATCACATTCTTATGGATTATCTAATTCTATTTTACCCTACTCATATTCCCTGCACTTTTTTTCTGCATGCTTGCACATGAAATCTTTCTTGAACCTTTGTCATGTTTGAATCCACAACTAGTATGTGAAATATGTCACTAAATGTTCCCATGCAAAGACAAGACTTTGTCTGAAGAACCCATTATATTAGTAGTTATATATGTACTTGAGGGTCATCCAGTATAAATAAATATGTTTAAACTAAACTAAGACCTTATTGATGAAACTAGTTTTAGCTTCCAATCTGCATGCCAAAAAAGTCGATCGCATGAGCAGTGATGAGGGCTGCCCGACAACATAATATCTTCCATGGCAATGGTATGGTTTCTTTCTGAACCCTTCCACTATCCTGGCAAGGCCAGAAGTAATTGCAGGACTTGTTTTGAGTTCAGTAAGAATTGCACAACACAACGAAAAGTATGAGAAAAGTTATTTGCAAAATCAGTCAAAAAGAGAACAAGAAGAAATCTGCAAGTGCAAAGCACTCTGCTGGCATCTCCGCCGACACCACATTGTTTCTAGCCCATCAGGTTCCTCCTCGAAAAACTGCACGCTGTGGCTCGATCTTGAGCAGAGAGGTTGGAGAATGATAAGCACCCCATTATTATAGCATTGGGATTCTGTATCATCAGCCGGTTTGGGAGGTAGCAGTCGAGTAGGGGTGAATGGTCTCGAGCGCCTGTGCGGTGGAGGGTAGCTCGGCTGAAGCTGTACGGTGTGCGCAGTGCAATTTTTGTGCAGATTTGAGGTTATACATGTACTAGGGTAAGTATCTACTGAGGTGGGTCACTCAATGCAGGTCGTAATCCCTCAAACTAAAACAAAACTGCGTACAGTCTGGCAAAAATACATAGTACATGCAAGTTTGTTTTGAGATGGTATTGTGACTTCATACTCCTAGTTTTGGTCCTCGTAATACAAAGTCTATTATCATAGTACTGTATTTATACCTTTAGGTCCAAAAGTGTTTTAAGCTCTGCTGACCCAAGGTCACAGAGCATCGCTCATGTCCATTCGTCATTATGTCTGTCTGTACGTAAACTTTTGGGTTGTGAGTACAATAACTTTAAAGTTTTAATGTGAGCCCAATATAACTTTCAGGACTTAAAGGGTGTATGGAAATCTAGGTCCCTTTTCATATTAATGGTGCCACCTACAATATTTTTGTAATATATGGGTAACGGGGTATTAATGTGAAAATCTTGGTAACACTCTAAGTCTTTAATTTTTAATGGATATTCACCAAACTTGGTGGGATTGTAGGGGAGGTCAAAGTCTAAGTTATTAATGATACTATTGGCGCCACATGTAATTGACAGAAATTATGAACCAAAATAAGTTTTAAGATATAAAATTCCATATTTGGAAAAGTAATTGGAATACACTTGCCAAATTTATGGGATATATAGACTATGTCCAATGCTACAATCAGTGTTCCCATTCGGAATTTTTTTCAGGGGGTCACAGGAAGGAAAAATTCAGGGGTGATGACCAGATTTTCACGAATTTTACGTGTAAATAAACAAACCTTGTGACCCTTTAGAAGTTCCTCAGAGGGTGTTTCACATTTTGAAAGGGTAATATACCCTCATTTGGGCCGTGAGATGACTTCCCGGGCAACTGCCAGTCACACGCAGGTGACAGCATGGAGTGGATCCACGATGAAATGACCCAGTCTAGGGCCAGTACTTTTCCGCGATCGCGGAAAACGGACAGAATTTGCGGAATCGATGATCTCAAACGGAATTTATGATTTGGAACGGAAATCGGCAAATGCCACGGAAATTAAGCAGAATTTGTGAATTTTGCCTCTCAAATAATTCAAAATCACCACATATGTCATCGCATAAAGCAAAACACACGGACTTGGATCCAAATTTGACGAGTCGGCGGCGTTATCGATACCATGTGGAGCAAATTTAACGACAGGTCGGACATTAGCGCGCTATAGACCCCATTACTACCATATCCATTCATTTGCATGGCATATAGATATAACGCGCAACAGAGGTACAATGATAATAGCGCCGTCTGTAGGTGGAGGCTGTCAACGTACATAGTAAACAATATGGAGTCACTTTGCCGTTCGTCGATGGATCAACATTTTCCAGAGGCGATAAGATCAACTGTTTTTCCTTTTTTATTGACCAGTGCTAAAATGGAGCCCTAGAATTAGTGAAACGGAAATGAAACGGAATTTGTAGTTTCCCAAAACGGAAAAACACTCATTTTGAAACGGAAAAATACAGGCCCTACCAGTCTCACGGACTGATTTGGGACACATTCAGCAAAAAGCCCATGCAAATAGCTTATTCTTCAATTTGTATTTTTAATATTTTGCCAGGTTCACTGTCGAACAGTTGCAGTTGGAATCGTTGTAAAATTTGACATTTTTTGCGAATTTGCAAGCAACAGTAAGTAGGGCCTGTATTTTTCCGTTTCAAAATGAGTGTTTTTCCGTTTTGGGAAACTACAAATTCCGTTTCATTTCCGTTTCACTAATTCTAGGGCACGAATTTAGCACTAGTCAATAAAAAAGGAAAAACAGTTGATCTTATCGCCTCTGGAAAATGTTGATCCATCGACGAACGGCAAAGTGACTCCATATTGTTTACTATGTGCGTTGACAGCCTCCACCTACAGATGGCGCTATTATCATTGTACCTCTGTTGCGCGTTATATCTATATGCCATGCAAATGAATGGATATGGTAGCAATGGGGTCTATAGCGCGCAGGTGCCCGGCCTGTCGTTAAATTTGCTCCACGTGGTATCGATAACGCCGCCGACTGTCAAATTTGGATCCAAGTCCGTGTGTTTTGCTTTATGCGATGACATATGTGGTGATTTTGAATTATTTGAGAGGCAAAATTCACAAATTCCGCTTAATTTCCGTGGCATTTGCCGATTTCCGTTCCAAATCATAAATTCCGTTTGAGATCATAGATTCCGTGAATTCCGTCCGTTTTCCGCGATCGCGGAAAAGTACTGGCCCTAAGTAAGCGACAAATACATGTACATTTTAGGGTAAATGGTTTTTCTAGGCCTTAGTCTTGTTAGAATAAAATGATGTGTTTATAGAAGTTTGATGAGGACAAGTGGATTTTGAAATCTACTTGCCCTGCGGACAAGTGATTTTTTGAAAAATTGTCGAGCCCTGTGACTTTGTCACCATCTACAATAGCAATGGAGCGATCTTTTAGTGCAATGAACATGTTAAAGACAAATATGAAAACTTCCATGAAACCTGAGACACTTATAATAATAAAATAAGACAATTGCAGATAATGTACATGCATCTAATGACACTCCTTACAGAATGAAATGTTTACTCAGATAAATGAGATTAAATACATACTTGTACAGAGGTTTAAGATTTAGGAATGCAGCCAAGCATATATATGCAAACCCTTGTTGGCAAATGAATTAATAAAACATTGTGAGCACAGCTATATAGCTCACAAGTAACATGCAGAGCAAAATGAGGACATCAGACTCCCTGCTTCAGATCAGGCCTGGTAGGCACATTAACCTAATTAATATGATACCCACCTCCAGTCTTTGTTGGATCTTGCCATAAACTGTGGGGGTTTCCCTTGCATCTCCGAATTCAAGTTAAATGCCCTCATCACTCCAGATGTCTATCAATTCAACTACCTATTCATCCTGCCAGTAGTCAGCCAAACTACATGTATATAGTCAGCGATGACAGGTTCAACACAGAACAAGTGGAGAAAACAAGTACAAGTATGTTTTCCTGCAGCACACAGGTGGTCATTTCCCCGCAAAATTTCTGGGTTATCCTCAGGGTTATCCCAGATTATGACATCATCTTGACCTAGTATCAGCAGCTGTTAGTAGGATCAGTTACACATCTGCTTTCACACTGATTGTTTAGTAGGATAGAGTAGGGTAAATGATCATGTCAGTTGATCAGATCAGGATGGACCCAGGTCGGGACTCAGGGTTCGTTTGATCCAATTGAAATCTGTCCGTGTAGAAGTAATCTGTTTTCACACTGGTCAAAAATAGGGGGATAGGTTAGAATCCACATGATCAGATCCATTTGAACCAGATAACTTGTGCAATGTGAAACGAGTCCTTGTGACCTATTGTGTATATAACTCTGTTGGGACACTTGGCCATCATATGACCCAAAGCCAGCGGTGCAGCACTTCCTCACCAGTGGCAAGAGACAGAAACACACCCAGGGCCATTCCAGTGCCAGTCAGGAGGTTGAAGTGCATGTTGAGTGACACTGTGTGATATGAAGTGACATTTACCAGTGACAAAATCATGATTGCTAGTGCTCACTCATTTTTAAGGACAGGAGTGACAATAATGAGATTGATGGTGGTGTTTGTCTTTTTAGTCCCCCGCCCACTTGGTGGGGGACTATAGGTTTGCACCTCATCCGTCCGTCCGAAGCTTCTCCGGGCCATATTTCCAACACCATAACACCCACAGCTACCAAATTTAATGTGTTTGTACTTCCTAGGATAGAGGTGTATGGTGTGCCAAAAGTAGGTCACTATGTCAAATATCTGGGTCACAGAATACATATGTATGAAAAATCTTGTCCGGGCCATAACTTTTTTGTCCTTTTACTTAGAGTCATGAAATGTCACACAAATGTGAAGCTTAGTCTAAGAAAGTGTCATAAAGCAAAACTAGGTCACTAGGTCAAATATTTGGGTCACCACGATATGTAAATATACAGAAACAAATTTTGTCCGGCACATATCTTCCCTATATTAATGCTACCTCTTCAATTTTTTTATGGTGGGTAGACCTTAGGTAGTAGCTGTGCATAGGCATTGTTTTGTGTGGCTAATTATTTGCATTAATTAATTATTTAACAAAGTTCGTTAAGCAAGACAAATTTTGTCCGGGCCATATATTCTAAACTATTAATGCTAGCCCTGGTGTGTAGACCTTAGGTAGTAGGTGTGCATACGCATTGTTTTCTGTGGCTAATTACTTCCATTTATTAATAAATTAACAAAGTTCATTAAGCAAGCACAAGATACAATACAAATTTTGTCCGGGCCATATCTTCTAAATTGTTGATGCCAGCCCTTTGATTTTTTTTATGGTGGGTAGACCTTAGAGGGGATATGGTAGTGGGCACCGTCCGTGTGTCCGTCCATCCGTCAAATATTTGGGTCACAGTAATACATAAATGTACAGTATTTTCATGTCCTTACTGTAATTCTTAAAAAATTTTGACTTCTTGTTATAAAAGTTTGCTGATAATGTATTGTGACCTAAAAGTGTGTCAAGACGCAAAACTATGTCACTGGGTCAAATATCTAGGTCACAGTGTAAACTCCATGTAAAACCTTGTCCATGCCATATTTCCCTTACTATAATACCTACAGCTACCAAATTTATTATTGTAATACTACCTGGGGAGTTGTTGTGTCACATGGCAAAAGTAGGTCACTAGGTCAAATATCTAGGTCACTGTGAAATCCATTCAAAATCTTGTCCGTGCCATAACTTTTTTGTCCTTTTACTTAGATTAATGAAATTTTACACAAATGTGAAGCTTAATCTAAGAATGTGCCATACTTTTAATTTTTTTTTTTCATCTAGGTCACACCCCTATATAGTAGTCCATTCAACCTCGTGGGCGACGAGCGGGGGACTATGTATTGCTCTGCAATACTCATTAACTTGTTTTTTGTTTTTGTGTTTGTTTTTTCTGGGCCCTCTTTATTATCAACTTGCGCAAGTGATGTTTGTGTCCAGAACTGCACATGGATAGCAGAAGTGATGTGAACTGTCCATATGTGATTGTGGTGATAAGCATGAATGGACACAGCCATGGTGGTAGACAACAATTTGCAAAGGAATTACAATTATTGTGTTTTTATCTGTGGCGAAGCCACAGATATTACAATCAGTTTTGGCGGCCATCTTTGTTTATGTGTTGCTTGGCCATGCCAAAAAAAATTGGGGATATCCAAGTTTCTGAACGGAAATTTGAGGTTTAAAGCCCAATTGTTGAGGTTGCGGGTCTGAAGAGCCTGAAAAGAATCATTTGTAAGTCCTCAGTTAATTCAATTTAGTTGAAAACTTGATGCGAAGTTGATATATGGGTCAAGGGCCGCTCTCAGAACTCTGAAAATATCCACTTGTTGCTCATTAGGGGATCGTTTCACCCGAAAAAATGCGCCTCTGTGTCGTGAAGAAAATTTAGCTGCAGGTCTTTTGTTAATTTTTGGGGTACATCTTTTAATAAGAGGCTTTTTCTTATCTGTGTGTGCACAAGTGCTCTAATATAAGTGCGTAATTATCCAACCTTGATGCCAGTACAACCCTGCCACCGGAGACAAAGGAGCTTTCCTAAGACCAAGGTCTCACCCGTGGGCGTGGCGTATGCAGTCAGAATTACATGCGTGCGCACATCGCTCCATGTGTTCCGCTTGTGTTTACATCGGCCGTAATGAAAGAAAGTGCATAATAATATTGGCTTATGGTTAAATTTTTGGGTACATCTTTTTATAAGAGGCTATTTGGTATTTGTGTTTACACACGACTTCTTAGAGAAGTGCGCAATTGTCCGACCTGGGTGCGAGTACGGCCGTCACACCAGAGAGGAGGGAACTTTCCCCAAGACCAAGCCATCACCTCTTGTGTTGGCTGTTGCGTGTGCAGTTCAGTGGTGCGCACATCGCCACTTGGGGAAACAAGCGCATTTTAGCATTACCGGAAGGCCTTTGTGTACCAATATTTGCTGGTATACGAAAATATATATATATATATATATATATATATATGTATAACTTTGCTTTTACCCAAGTGTTTGAAAACTTCGGCACCTGTTACCGCAATACAGAACAGGAAGACAGGCTTGTGCTTCCCTGAAGGCTGAATGAATTAACCCCAAATTCTTGAGTTTGCACATCCGGGTATACAAATGGAGATGCAGCATGTGCGGTCATCTGTTTGCACGAGGACGAATCTGGTGATTGTTGTGTCAAACTCTTTGGATTGCATAGACAAGAAAGACAGACCAAAGTTCAATGTAAAAGGCATATCAGAGCACTGTCCGCAGACAATGACAGAATCTGTGCTATTCTAGCTGCGGATAGAGTGTTCAAACAATCGCAATTTCACCACAACCCAAATGAGGCCCCAGCATACGCATGCAAAGGGAGAGCCTATCAATATTTCTGCATGCCATGGGGCTCCCTTTGGGATATAGGATATTAAATCAATTTAATGGAATTGAAATAAAAAGTACATGTACATAAGAACACTTGAGGCCCTCCACCCGCATGTCAAAAGATTGTGAAATTAACCGCTGAATTATAGCACTGCAGGTTTGAGATATTATAATGAATTTATAAAGAACATTAACATGTTTCTCCATTTACTACTCTGGCAGATTTCCATATTGACATGCACAAGTTCCAACAAGTATCATTTTTCATCTTTCGCTGTCTTTTACCCACCACATGTCATCCAAGGAGGAAAGGATGCCAGACAAAGATATATTTGAAGCGAGTCTGTAATATATTTGAAGTGTTAAAGTTTAGTTTTATGTAATTAAATTGCAAGGGAGGCCGGCACTTGAACATATACATTTAAATCAATCAACCAATACCCAAAAAAAAATAACAATTAAATTTAAATAGATTGAAAGCTAATAGTTTCCATAAAATTTTTGTTTGCATCATCAGAAAGATACAGTGCCAGTGTAATGTTGGTCAAGAATAATTTTTGTTCATAATTTTCAAGAATTTGTCAGAAAAACATTGAATAATTTTTGGAATTCAATCGAATATTGGTATCAGATAACTTAAGTACATCAAATCACATTGTGATTCAGAGATTCACAGTTTATAAAAATTTAAAAAACCCAATTGCTTTGATATTGTACATAGACACTCTCAGGGACAGGAAGACACCTAGGGATTGCTGTTCTTAATTTGTTCACCATGTGGCCCTGCAAGTTTTTTCTAATTTATGATTTTGTGTGTGTGTGTGTGTGTGTGTGTGTGTATGTGTGTATGTCATAGCTATTCTCTACTTCTTCGCCAGAGCCGTCACTCAGATTAAGCTTGAGCGTGGTGGATATGTTCCTTGTGGAAGGGTCAAACAATGTCGTTTAATATGTGGGGACTGCTGCGGATTCCTGAAGTTTAACAATTTGTTCAATTCGGCTCTTTTTCGATAAATGCACCTTTCCTATTGATTACTATAAGTCAATGGGCATTCTAATGCCAATTTACATTTTCGACTTCTTCTCCAAAACCATCATCCAGATTTACTTCATGTTCAAGTGATTTTTGGATTTTTTTGTGATTTTTTTTTTTTGATTTTTTATGATTTTTTTTTGTGATTTTTCGGGACAAACCTTAAAAACTCTTCTCCTCTGAAACCGCTCACCTAGTTGCTTTGATATCGTACATAGACACTCCCAGGGACACATAGTTCCCAATTTGTTCACCAGGTGGCGATGCAATTTTTTTTATAACTTTTTAATGAATTTTTTGTATGATTTTGCTATTTTTCACTTGTTCTGAGAACTGTCACTCAGATTAAGCTGAAATGTGATGGATTTGTTCTTGTGGAAGGGTCAACCAAAGTTGTTTCCTTGGTGACACTGCTTTGGATTCCTGATTTTTAAGGATTTTTTTCAATTACGGTATTAACCGGTCAATGTAGCTTTCCTATTGATTACTATGTAAGTCAATGGGCATTCTAATGGTAATTCGCAGGACAACTGACATGAAATTTACTGTTTACTTGCTAACTCGATCTGTTATGAGCTAGTACCATGATGCTGCACATGTTAATGTTTCTGTATGAAGGTCCTGCTTAGACAGTACATGAATGACCTTGACGTCGTTTGTGGGGTCACAGTGCAACATACATGAATTTTACTCTTCATTATAACTTGAGAACTACTTGAACCTTGATGTTGCACATGTTAGTGTTCTTCTATAAAGGTCAGACTTACTCAGAACATGGGTGACCTTGATCCTTCCCCAAGTTCACAGAGCTGCAAGTGTGATGAATGTCTTGGTCAGCTGAGCATGGGCTGTTCAGACAGCCCGTTTGTTTGGATTTGTTGTTTGTTTTTTGGGGGGCAAATCTTAAAAAAAAAAATCTTCTCCAAAACCGCTCATCCGGTTGCTTTGATATCGCACAGGAACACTCCTAGGGACTCATAGCTTTTAATTCTTCAGTAGGTGGCGCTGCATTTTTTTTTTTTTTTTTTAATTTTTTTTTGGAGTGTTTCCACTATTTTCGATTTCTCCAGAGCCGCCACTCAGAATATGCTGAAACTTTGTTGGTATACGTTCCATGTGAAATTGTCAAAGAAAGTTGTTCACTAGGTTGCATTGCTATGGATTCCTGATTTTGAATGATGTTTTCAATTCAGGTACTTATCGGTAAACGCCCCTTTCCTATTGTCAGATTACTATGCAAGTCAATGGGTATTCTAATGCTTTTTCACGTTTTGGACTTCTCTGAGGAAACTGTCTGTCAGATTCACCTCAAACTTGGTGGCAGTGTACCTAGGTCATCATGTTCCAGTGAATTTTTGATGATATTTAGCTGAGCTGACCTGCTAGTCATCTGTCAGCAGAGCATTAGGTCTTTGTCGGTAGACATATTCTTGTGTGGACCCAAAATCTTCCTTCAACTTTACATGATTATTGCTTCTTATGGAAAGGCAAGTCATTCACCGTGTCTGTCAAAATATTTTTCTACATAAGTGTATCATACTAGAGAACTCTGTCTGTCTGTCCATCTGTGGAAAAGCCATGTCTGGGCCAAGACTCTTTTATTATTTCATAGATCTTCCTCCAACTTTACATTACTGCTATCATTTGAGGTTGTGTCTTGAAACAACATTGACCTTGAGGTTTATAGGTCAGGGTCACAGCTGGCATCTGCAGCCAAACCTTGTGTGGACCATAAATCCTTCATTTTAAATGAGCACATCTTCTTAAAACTTTGTATGCTTATTCTCCTTCACTACATGGTGTGTCATGAGACAAGTGTGACCTTGGGCTATGTAGGTCAAGGTCACAGTGGCCTAACCCCGGGGGGGGGGGGGGTATCCGATCTTTCTGTTAAAAAAAAAAGAGGAATTCCACTTCATCAGCAAAAATTTTTCTAATTCCGTGTCACTGTTATATATTTATATATAATTCCTATAAGAAAAAAATTCAAATTCTGTTTCAAGGATGAAAAAATGCACATTGCGCTTTGGTTTTGGGAAAAAATAAAATGAAAAAAAAAACGGAAAATCATTGGCCCTATGAGGGCAATGACTGTTCTAGTTCTACCTGTATATGAACATTGTATTGTATTTTCTTGCGAGTGGAGATAACAGAGATTACATTCAAATTTATTCAGTTTCAGCATTTTCCGCTGAATTTAACCACATTATGCAAGCAGCTGCTTGGAAATGAATCATTGATTTTTACTTAGTAATTGATGGAGATGAAACACCATTTTTATGGTCATAAAAATACACAATAAGCTCATACTGAAGTGTAAAACCTTGAAAGATAGTAAAAGGTACCATTACACATAAAATAGTATTGAGTTCTGGCATATATCTTGGACACTGACCTTATGTCCAAGTTTTATAAATTGGAAACTGGCAAAAATTTGTGTTAGGTATTTTGGGGGATGGGAAAGGGAGATCTTTCTAATAACAGAGATTGGTATAGGGAAGAGCCCCTTTTCCTAATTGAACACATTGTTTTTGTATCAAAATAATTGTAATTTTTCTTGAATGAAATATGTTTAAACGAATCTGTACAATTTAAATGCGATCCCCACCCCACCCCCCACCCCAAAAAAGAAGAAAAAACGCCAAAAAAGAAAGACTGATGGGGTGGTTTTAATATTTGATGTTATTTGATTTCATATTCAATGGGACTGTACATCTCTGGCATTTTTTAGTAGAATGTGTATGTTGAGTTGTGTATTCAGACAAATTTGCAACCCAGTGAACAGATAAGAGTCCAGAATGGGTGGCCCATGGAGGATAACGTTGGGATCGCTTGTAAGTTGTTGGATTGTCACAGCTGAGAAAATACATGAAAATCCAACAACAAGTGATCCCAACATTGTCCCCAATGGGCCTCCCATACTGGATTTTCTTTCTCCTTTGTCTAAAAAGGGCACATATGCACCAAATAAAAGTTTTGTCGGTGAGATAAGTTTGAAAACGAGGCCATTTTGAAGGTGGGAAGAGTTTTTAATTTTTTTTATTTATTTATTTTTTTTTTGTTAAATGCACAATGGCCTCTCATTGGTTTGTCTACTATTTGAAACCAATGAGTGACAATGAAATAAAAGATTACAATAAAAACCTGATCCTTCATACCAATGTAAGATCACCCATTCAGGATAAGCTTCAGACATAGGAGAAAGATAAATCCACAACATAATAGAGAGACACTTGTTGACAGACCACTTGCTGTTTGTGGTGACATTTCTGGGGCTACAAGAACAAATTTCTTTGTGTATTTACCTGTGGCAAAAGACCACCTCAAGGCTCAATTTTGCTGCTTGTGACCACCAAAAATTAGTCCTGGTCACTAATATTAGGCAGTGGCAACTAAATTTTAGCATGGAGCTTATACACATGGTGGATACTGTCCCCTAAAAAATTACCTAACTTTGAACCCTGCACCTGTTGTACACATACATTTTGGCTTGTGTTATGGATTGCATGTGTTCATGGAAAATAAATTGATATCTGGCTAATACAAGTTAATTAGGGAAATTCATGTATTTATTTAAGTCATAATAGATCTGTACAAATCTGAGATTTACTGTGGGAAATTGCATAGTTCTATGTGTATATAAAGTGTTTCTAAAATTATTTAGGTTGAAAAGTATGTTAGAACTGTTGGAATGGCATCTCTATCTATTATAGCTTTGAAGTTATTTGTTATTTTTAATTCATTAGGTGGGCAATGGTCAACAACCCCCAGTAGAAGTTGGAATGACATCTCTATTATAGTTTTGAAGATATTCAAGTTTTAAAATTTCAAATGCTGCTAATTAGCATAATTTAAATTGCTACAACTTTTGTTTTAGATTTATTACATGTGGAATGGTCAATAACCCCCTAGTAGAAGTTGGAATGACATCTCTGTCTATTATACTTTTGAAGATATTCCAAGATTTAAAAGTTCAAATGCCCCCAATTTGTATTGTTTTAAACATCATCATTACTCTGTATAAAACGGTCAAACTCCTTGTATGGAGGTACATTCATGCCAAGTTCAGAGTTTCTATGTAAAATATTGTCCGAGAAAAGTGTCAGACAAATTTGCTGGTAAAGAAGAAAGCAAGAAAGAAAAAAAGAAACTAGAAAAGATTTGCTTCAGAGCAAATCTGTGTGCTTCAAAAGTTGTAAATATTACAGGCTACAACTTTTGTCCTTTGGTACTTCTCATTCCATTAAGCGTATGGCTGGATGAAAATTTCAAAGTACAAATGACCTTGACCATCGACCTTTACAGGTCACATGTAAAATGCAAAAATGTAGAGTTTTACAAATCCCACAATTAAAGCTCAATATGAACCAAATCAGATGAAAATTGACCAAGTTATGGCAAGATGAAACTTTCAAAGGGCCATATGACTTTGCCCTTTAGAGGTTACAGGCTCTTACAAAAAAGTGCAATGTTGCAATACTTACAATTTGAGTCTAACATGATTAGAATTGGATAAAAATTGGCTGAGTTATGGCTAGATAAAAATTTCAAATTTCCAAATGACCTAGATCTTTGACCTTTAGAGGTCACATGTAAATTACAAAAATGTGCAGTGTTACAATAGCTACAATTTGAGCCAAACATGATCAAAATTGCATAAAAACTGATTAAGTTATGGCTAGATGGAAATTTCAAAGATCCAAATGACCTTTGACCTTCAGAGGTCACATGTAAATTACAAAAATGTGCATTGTTAAAATAGGTGGAATTTGAGTTTAACATGATTAGAATTGGATAAAAATTGACTGACTTATGGCTAGATGAAAATTTCAAAGATCCAAATGACCTATATCTTTGACCTTTAGAAGTCACATGTAAATTACAAAAAAGTGCAGCATCACAATAGCTACAATTTGAGCCCAACATGATAAAAATTGACTGAGTTATGACTGGATGACAATTTTAAAGGACCAAATGACCGTTGACCTTCAGAGGTCACATGTAAATTACAAAAATGTGCAGTGTTACAAACATATTAAGTGAAGTTGGATTGGTTCCATGTACCTGTTATTATAGTTTTGAAGATATTCAAGATTTAAATTTTCAAATGGCCTTAATTTGCATGATTTTCAAAGCCATTGAACCTCTTTACAAAAACTCAAGACTTCATGTATGGAAGTATAATCATGCCAAGTTTGGAGTTTTTACGTAGAATTCTTTTCAAATGAAATGTTGGACAAATTTGCCTGTAGAGAAGAAAGAAATAAAGAACTCATAGAAAAAACAACAAGTCTGTGTTGGCACACAGACATTATGAAGAATTTCAGGAAAAACAGAAAAATGTGTGTTGATACACACACTTTAAATCCACAGCCCTTGATCCTGCTGGCTGACATTATGGCTGCTGGAGAAAAAGGACCCTCTGTTTGGACTGTTTTCATAGTTAGAATAAGGCAGTGTAAACTTCAATCAGCCTCTAAATTGATTTCTTGAGGTTTCATATACATGTATCTTTTTCTGTTTTTTGTCGTTATTCCAATGAGTAGAAGTTAAATCATGATCAGCACTGATAAAAGTAATACAAATAGGCCTTATACATGTATGTACATATGCATTCACATACACAGACTGCACACTGATCATGGGATTGGCATATAGGTTGTCTTTCAGATAGATTTAGAAACAAGTTTTCACTCCTATAAAAAAGAATAAATAAATAAATAATAATGAGCACTGTGCATAGGATCTTGAAGCCAACAGTTTAACAGTGTGAAAATAAACTATTTCATGTGTGCATTTTGGAAGCCTGGGCCATGTGTCTACCTTGTGACCAGGTGACCTTGATCTTGAACCCTTATTCCACCTCATACAAATGACAAATACCGGTTGAGCAGACTACCATATGACATAATGATGTGGGTCCCAAATATGAACTGACTATTGAGCCGGATGACTTGCCATGACTCAGTCAGTTAACCCTTATTTTGGTAAACAGCCATTGTTGACTGTTAATGCCATGTGCCGTTACTGAAAAACCTTGAGCCCATGATGTTTTCACTGGACAGTAATCAATTCTCAGTTTGAAAGACAACTTGGTCCCTAGTGTCATTATTATGGATGTTATTTAACCTCTGTTGAGACTACCTGCTTTATACAGAGACTGCTCTGACCATTAATTACCAAATGCTAACCTTTATTGAATTTGGCTCAAGAAATATGAAAATTGCTAAAATATTTTTTAATGGATTTTTCAAGGGCCAAGATCTAATGTTTTTAAATTATGCCTCAATTTTCAATTTTGGCTACAGATTTTTTAAGTCTAGATCTGTTCAGGACTCATATATGACCACTTTGGGACAAGTTTAGGAAGGTTCTGTCCATGTAGGAACTACTATGTACATGTACTTTCCGGTTCCAGAACAGCAAGGATTTGCTTGGTTAGCAGACTAAACTCCATGTGTTCTTCCAGCTTTTTTTTTTTTTGGGGGGGGGGGGGGGGGGGAGGGGGAATGCTTCTCAGTATGTGTTGAAGGAAAGACAAGCATTGAACAATCACTGAATAAACTGGGACCTTCAGAAACATGCTGCTGGATGGGTGAAACCTTTTCAGGGTTTTCCCTAGCTTTGGAGAGCTGAAAGGTGGTGAACCTGATGGCAACCTAGAATAATTGTTCCAGGACAGATATTGACCAAATTTTGCATAAATATTACTAAAATAACCTACTTTTAAATAAAATAAGGAGAAAGGTGGTAAAAAGGTGAAAAGTGGGCCACCTTTGAGCTTATACTGTGGGGAAAACACTGCATTTTCTCAAAAAGCACATGATGCAGTGGACATACGTACAGTGGTCTGTGTCCCCATATACAGCTCTATGAGAGACTGCATACCTTGAAATACCATAATTGCAGATACTCTGCTTAGTACTTTCTGTGTTGTTTATACTTCCTATGAGAGACAACCTGTCTTGACAGATCGCAATTTCATCATGCTTAGGGGTAGTCATTCAAAGCTCAGGTTTTGCTGTGCATGCATTCTTGTGTATATTTTAATAGTGCAGTTACCTTTAACTTGTTCCTTTTGAAATACACTCAGACCTTTCCTTGATGTGCTCTGGGTGCAGTGCACACAAAACATACCATAAAAAGCAGTGGATCTAGAGCACATGATTGTCTGAAATACTTCACAAAACCTTTATCCAAGTTTTAATAAAACAAATCAAATTCAACAAAACAGGGATAAAGAGATGCAGTATGCACACCCAAGGACTGATGGTTATTTTGAGCAGAAAAGGGTTAAGCATGGATTTTGAACATGACATCACAATATGAACATTGCATATTATCGACAGCAAAAAATTACCTGTATGCTGTTTTGTGCCTTCTTATCTCTTACATCATGTTTATTTTGATTTTTTTTTTTTTATAAGTATGCAATAGAATGTGTCAGGTACTGCATGTGGCCTGATTGAGTCAAACATTGTCAAAACTGTACGTAAAAACCAAAAGTGTCAGTGGCCAAAATATTGGGGATTTTAACGCAACTGAGATGATGAGTTCGGGTTCGTGCTGTAAGTAGGTATATGTATACCCATAATGGGGGTTGACATGCAGGTTTTCAACTACTTGCCCTTAGTTATGTTATTTTGTGTTCTGCTTTCTACCAATTATGTGCAAGGTTATGAAATAATTTTTGCATGTAGGGTTGGAACACAATTGTTGGAAATGGTTCTGTTTCAGTATGCATTTATTTGTTGCAGGTAGTTGGTTAAAGAACATCGATCCGAGAGGTATGTATTTGTTATTCATATTTTTCATAAAAATGACTAAAATTGATGTATTATGTGTTTGTATGTGTGGCATGCAAATTGTATGATAAAAGTGTTTATAGGCTCCCACAATATACAGAGCATGAGTGATTCTGTGGAATGCAGGTTTATTTTGGCAATTTAGACATTTTGTGCTTGCCATGCCTTGAAGTAGTCCCATCTCTCGTAAATATTTGAGAAGGTTGGGATCAAGGCCACCCTCAAATAATTGTTTTATTTGGTATAGCTTTACTGATTGAAACTTTCCCATCTATTTGTTGTGTTATTCTTTAGATCACAAATTAAACAGAAAAACGTGAGAAGGTAGTGAATGTGTTCAATGGGTGGATTTATGGCTTATGTTCTCTTATGGGTGGCCTGATTGTCAATTTATTTATCTTTTATGAACAGTTGCATTCATGACACTGTGACTTGATAAGTTTCAAAATGAAATTGTAAAAGTGCAGAGAATCATAGCCAGCATAAGATAAATGTTTAATGTCAATTGGTGTGTGTATGTACACTTACAGATTTACCAACTGTCTATATGGTTGTTCACAATTGTACATTAGAAAAAATGTGTTTCTCTACCACATACATGTGTTTTGCCTGTGCAGCCCTTTGTAGGGCTTGTGATTTTATAGGACACTGTTATTACCTTGCATCATATCGCTTTACATTGACATGACACAACTAGACCACTGTGTGAAGTAGTTGATTTCACAATGCTTTACAGTATTGATGAAACCTGGAAACCATGTATATTTAAACGGTTTTATCTTGGGTCTGGTATCAGCATGTGCAAGACAATGACGCAGACATATAGCTTGTAGAGCTGAGTCATTGCCTGGCTGAGGTACACAACACATAATTCTAGTGTGTGGGGCGGTAAAAATGGTTGTAACTTCATGATAACTGGTCATGAAATTCCCCCCTCCCCCCCAAAGTTCCACTTTAGCAACAAAAAAAACCTTGTGACATGACATTGCAAAGCGCTGACCAAACTATACATTCTCAAAGAATTTTGCTTGTACAGTTTTATGGCCTATGGGCCAGTACATATATGTATAAGACAGTTGTGACGTGACACAAACCATAGTTCTTTATAAGGGCCCCTCCATGATGCAGTCACTTCTCTCTTGTTAGACACTATGTATATTACTATTAGCAAGCTGTGACATGCGACACCATGTCTCAATGGGACATGTAACAGCTCCATGTACTACATATCACACACAGTGGCATCTGCTGTATGCAACCACTGCCGTGAGCAGCCATATTGCTTTTTGTGGTCACTAGGCCCTGTCATAGGACTCAATTTCTTTGTAAAATTTACCTGTGGTGACAGGTTACCTGCTGTATGTGGCCATTTTTGTTCTTGGCAGAAGGGGTGGCCACATAAAGCAGATACCACTGTACATGTACAGCCCCTAACATGTCCAGTTGGGCTAGATATCAATTGGATTTAGCAGCACTTGATGCCTCAAGACATTATTATGTCAGATAATTTCCTACTGATATTGAAGAAACAAATAAGTTGCTGATCTCACAGACAGTTTGGCCATGATCTCAGAACAATTTTTAGTCAATTTTGTCATGCCTATAGATGTGTGTTTACAAATTTTTCATGGGCATACATGGATTTGACTCTAAATCTGTCTTACCAGAGGTGTGTGTGTGTGTGTGTGTGTGTGTGTGTGTGTGTGTGTGAGAGAGAGAGAGAGAGTATTATTTCAACATATATATGGTACTATGCATACATGCCTTCATTCATGCCTCCTAAGCAGACTTTTTCTGGTCCCTGGGGGCCAACAGTCTAGAAAGTTTGTTTAGCTGGCAGGCCTTCATTCTCACTCCCAAAACAATAGAGAGAGAAATACATATGTTCTTTTCCCATTAAAAAGTATGTATGTGTTCAACTATGTGACATGAATGTGGTTCCAGACAGGTTTTAACCCCCTCCAAGGTGGAATATCACACCAAATGCTATGAAAACAACACAGTTTCCACTTCATTTGGAGACAATTCCAGCATTTAGGGGTTCTCAGTTGCCTGCTTAGGGATCATGTGTTTAAAACCATTCCAAAACTCCATTTATCCATTGGAATAAAATTTACACCCCCCCCCCCCCCATCCAAAATCACCCATTTCCTGGAATTACATACCAAAGCAGAGCGTTACTGTGCACCACTCTTCTTGTCCTTAAGAGCAGCACCATCTGTACTTAAATCATTGGGGAGCAGGCAATGCCTTTATGAATATATGGACATTGACAAACAGGTTAAAACCCTTAAACTTTGAAGTGCTATAATCGCGGTCATCAAACTAAAAGCAGTGATCAATAGGCCCCCTATCACTGATCGCCACTACACACGCGGTTCGTACATCCCCAGAATGATGATACCTCATTTTGTTCCAGTACTTTGGAGAATGAGTGTTGCTGTTTTTGGTGGAGTTCCTGTGCTTCAAATTTCATTATCATGCATATTCAATGAGTTATTTGCAATTGACGGTAAGATTTGTCGTGTCAAAACTAGAATATTTGGGAAAGAAATCTTCCAATGTGTCTGTGCACATCAACTGACGATATATATGGTTTTGCTGTCACTAGCACCCAACCTGCAGGAAGTTTTATTCCATAATTTTCGTCACCATTTCAAATCCTTTCATAGAACCTTTCTGCATCTTAATCTGATTAAAAAAGTCACTATTTCACGTTGTAGTTGCACAGAAATGACCAGTTTTGCTGTCTTTTTGCGTAGACAGTCGTCATGCTTCCCATTACGGGAAGGGCGGAAATAGAAATTATAATATTATAATGTGAATTGAAAGTTGAAAACCGCTTTTTCTATTTGCCCATGTGATCAAAAGTCAGACCTAATTATTCAAATAGTCATATGATGATCTGCATTACATCATTGTAAGCCAATAGAAAAGGGGTGTCTAAAACAGCAACTGACAGCTTTGAAATATGACATTCCTAGAATAAATTAGCCGCATTGAAATAGCTTGTAGCCAATAGGAAATCATCTAACTGATTAGCGGAAATCCAGGGCTTCAAGATGGTAACACACATGGCATGTGTTCATCTGAGACAACAGGCCATGGTGCAATCAAATGAGTGGAATTTTGCCGCATTTTTAGCTCTGCTGACTTTTCAGTCAGCAGAGCCGTTTGCTTCTGTCTGTCCGTCTGTCCATCTGTCGTTAGACTTTTTATATTTTCAACTTCTTCTCAAAAACCGCTATATAGAATGTTTTGATTTTGCACATGGATGACCCCCCAGGTGGACCTCTACCAAGTTTACGAAGGAGATGATGATGCAATAATTTTTCTATTTTTTATGAATTTTTTAATTTATTTTTTGAAAAAAAAAAAAAATTTCTTCATCTTAAGAACTACGAAGCCAATTGCTTTGATATTGCACATAGGGTCATCTGGGGTCAACTAGTTCTTATTTTGGCCACCAGGTGGCGCTGTGATTTTTTCCTATTTTTTTTTTTTTTATGAATTATTGCCTGTTAAGGCTATTTTTGACTTCTTCTCCAGAACGGCTGAACAGAATTGCTTAAAATT
This sequence comes from Hermodice carunculata, assembly GCA_964020975.1. Classification (NCBI taxonomy): domain Eukaryota; kingdom Metazoa; phylum Annelida; class Polychaeta; order Eunicida; family Amphinomidae; genus Hermodice; species Hermodice carunculata. Next base: position 68,081,139 of record OZ026615.1, on the reverse strand, counting down.
TTGTCAGAATATAGTTGGACATTAGACAATGAAAGTTTGCAAAAATAATATGGATATGTTAATTTTAGGCAAAGTTATGGGATATCAAACTTCGTAACTGTAAGGAAGTGCTGCAGATGTATATATATATATTACATTATCGTATTTACCCTTTTGACTTCTTCTCAAAAACCGCTGTATGGAATGTTTTAATTTTGCACATGGATGTTGCCGAGGTGAACCTCTACCAAGTTTGCGAAGGAGATGATGATGCAATAATTTTTAATGAATTTTTAATTTATTTTTCGGAAAAAAAAATTTCTTCATCTCAAGAACTACCTGGCCAATTGCTTTGATATTGCACATAGGGTCACCTGGGGTCAACTAGTTCTCATTTTGGCCACCAGGTGGCGCTGTGATTTTTTCCTATTTTTTTATGAATTTTTGCGTGTTAAGGCTATTTTCGACTTCTTCTCCAGAACAGCATAATAGAATTGCTTAAAATTTTATCAAAATATAGTTGGACATTTGACAATGAAAGTTTGCGAAAATAATGTGGATATGTTAATTTTTTACGAAGTAATGCGATATCAGACTTTCAAGGGTCGAAATTAGCGGTAGCATTGGTAGCATTTGCTACCAACTTTTATGATCTGCTACCTATATTAATTGTGCGGTAGCAGACCTTTGCCACCAAAATTTTCCTGGTCAAAATCACAAATTTAGGCCAGCCTTAAAAATATTTCTGTTTCGTATAACGCGCCCGGTGTTTTTTAACAGTGCCAAAAAAAATTTTTTCAGGCTTGATTTAACGCTACTCGCACGCCCCGTGTGGCAGTTCGGTAAACGCATATCGTTTGCGTACCTACCACGAATGCTATCGGTACATCGTAGTAAATTTGCGTATACAGTATTGGCAAGTTCCTTGCAATAAACGGTGTTCCGAGATCGAATTCAAACGTAAATTTTAATATTTCAATTCAGAAATCGAGTGTGCACACCGTCTACATCTTTCCTGCAACTGTACACAAACAGCTGCTTTGGCCATGTGGTCTGACGCACAACACATCACCTGATTGGTCAATTGAGTCACATGCAAAAATGAGCCAATCACGGCTCGTGTTACAGTGTTTTCATGACGGCTTCCGCCCAGTGAACATGTGTGAATCTGCCGTAATTTACGGAGGGAACACACAAACGGGAAGCTTTGTTTATATTGCTGCATGCGAAAATAAAGATTCCAGTGTTAATTGCAACAATTATTTGGAGTCAGAGGCATATACGCAAAGGTAGGGGATTGCGGGAATAGCCGAATGTGTCCCAAATCAGTCCGTGAGACTGGGTCAGTTCACCGCAGATCCACTCCACACTGTCACTTGCGTGTGACTGGAAGTTGTTTCCTGTTTTTTCCTGGGAAGTCATCTCAAGGCACCGATTTTTTCCAACATTTATTGTTAGAACCCACCGATAAATGGCATTTGATGTTTATTTGCAGATGAATTTGCCATGCAAATTTTATTCTATTTTGACGCTGCTTTGACATCGCTGAGGCAGATCACACTGACGGTGAGTAGTGTGACCCCGCTCAGCAAGCCAATTACTGCCGCTACCTTTGGCTTTGCTATCGTAACGTAATCGTATGTACGACAGTGAAAATGTCTGCTTGTGTTGACAGAATAAAGTTCTGATGAATACAACTGCGGACCAAGTAATTGTTTAAACTTGGAATGTTTATCAATTAGCGATTATTATCACCTATCGGCGCCCCACGCAGGTGGTGCAAAAGCTCAGATTTTTTAAGTGATTAGACCCCCCCCCCCCCCCCCCAGCCAGCCTTGCAAACAAGTGCAACTTGTAACTGTGTCATGAAAATTTGAGGAATAGAGTTCCCAGCGAAAAAAAATGTTGGTTGCCCGACCGGGCAAGTACCTATTGATTTTAACTTGCCCCGGACAATCGCACACCTGAATTGCCGAGCCCTGCTTTGTACTCCCAGTTTTTTTACCATGGAGCAATAAAACTCTAAATCCCCATCCCCGCACATACACATAAAAGAGGTGTGTTCATGACTTTGAATATTTACTCTGAACCCTCATCATACACCCCTCCCGTCCCCTGCTGTTGTCAAGTGAAAATAAAAACTACACATTTGTATTTGATATCTTATTCTTTTTCTTCTGTGATATTTTTTAAAAAGTTCAACTTTATAATTATGCTAGTCCTTTGTTTCTTGAAGCCCTGTACATGTACATGTTTAAAATAGCTAAAGACCCACCCCAATTCAAGCCAAGCCGAGGTGTATTGACAGTAGGGCTACTCTGTCTCAGCGCCAGCAAACCAGCCTGAAGCATATATTGTCCGGCTACGACTTCATCTATGGCAGAGTCTCTCGCTTTAATACAGATTTAATAAAAAATTTTCAACCTGGAATCTTGTTTATCTTGTATCAATACTAAGTCCATCGGTCCCCGTACTGGCATGATGCCCTTATTGCAGTAACACGTTGTAGGTATGCGTAGTTAAAAAAAAAAATGAAGAAAAAAAATTCCTCCCTGCCTCATCAAATTTTTCAAGGCCCTGTTATACGAAACAGAAATATTTTTAAGGCTGGCCTTAGCTCTTCAGTTCATTTGAAAAAGTGCCTTAGAATGCGCTAATTTGCATGCTAGATTTCAAAAGGGGAAGGGCATGCGCTTGCACGCCCTAGGTGGGCTTCGCCAAACCCGCATGATTTGCTACTTAATTCTCAGATTTGCTACCAAAAGTTAAAGTTAGTAGCAAACCTTTGCTACTGGTTAAAATCAGTTAATTTCTACCCCTGGACTTTGTGACTGTAAGTGAGTGCTGCCACTGTACACCGACAGCCATTGAAACAGCAAGGTATGTCAATAATATTGATAATACATGTACTACCATCAGCAGAGCTGATAGAATCCGTTTGCGTCCGTTGTCCATCTGTCCTTCCGCAAAATCTATTTTAAGGACAAACTTTGCTACCACTCTACATACATGTATGTAGCTGTACAAATCTAGACTGCAGTCCATGTGTTCCAATACTGTAAAAGCAGATCCCAGTCAGCAGAGCACAGGATCATCATGATCCTCTTGTTGGCATTGTTTTGTCGATTTTCAGACAACAGTGTATTCAAGACATGCAACAAAAGTTACATTCTACATCTCAACAAGTGAAGGTTATATCTTTATGAGGGATAATCGTGGTACGGACTGAAAAATGCTGCATTTTGTCAACTATTGAAATGCCCAAATGACACTTGTTCCTTCAAGGTAACAGGTTTCATGTGGACTGCAAAACATCGTGATGGTAAAATGACGCAAACAGGGAAATAAATAGTTCAGCACTGAGAGCACTGCACAAAAGAATTCTTGTAGCTTTTTAAAATCTTGAAACCGATGTACATACGACAGGCGAAGTGCGTCACTGTCCAGGTTATTTTCAGACTCGCTTGCTGTGACTTTTACCGCTCTACAGGCTCGAGACGGCGCTCAGTAGCGTGTTTCCAAAACTTTGATGATACTCCAGTTTGGAGCTTGGACCCCCTCCCCACTGTCCGATGGTTTCTGGAGTTTTAGAATGGTTTTATGTGGACATGATCCCTCAGCTTACTCAATGGGCTGTTGGTGTTGATGGCTGATTGGTCAGCAGAGATACCAACTAAAGTCAGTTCTGAGGTAAGGCATCTTTTCACAGAAAATCAGACAATTATCTTGATAAATTGTACCCCCACAGGTGTGATATGTTAAGCACAGAGACAGGGTGGGAAGCAGAGCATAACAAAGGCATGTCTTATCAGCCTTCCTGTGTTTACCCAGCAAGGTGATTTACATGCATGCAATGTGCCAGATTTTATGGTTAGTGACAAACAACTAGCAACTGACCTTGGGCCTGGTTAATGCTCCCAGAGGAAGCACATGTATGTTCCGTAGTGAGAGAAATGGCTTTGGGACTAAAAAAAAAAATAGTGTTCAGTGTTTAGAGTTGGGAGGGGTTCAGCAATGTGAATGTCCAGGAACACCCAGGTGCCTGTTAAGTAACATGTAAACATTTGGGACTGAAAAAAAGTGTTCAGAAGTGAGAGGTCTTCGTTACTGGATGTTTTACCGTATATATATATATATATATATATATATATATATATATATAGTTTCTAAGAACATATTCAGCAAGTTGCCACCCAAACACACCAACATAAATGTTTTTTCCAGTGCACACTCAACAAGTGCAGTGGAGATAAAAAGTGAATGGTCTTTGGTATACTTTGGAGGCAAAGGCAAGAAGTGGCTATTTTTCTTTCCCATGAATAAAATCATATTCTATCATGGTGGAAAGGAAAGAGCTTATCGGAAGACCAGAATAGCAGCACATGACCGTGGAAGGTTCCACGACTCGCTCACGGCTTAGCCCCGAACCCAAACTCTTCACAGACAATGGTAGGCACTACTTTATGATCCAATGTCATCTACTATACAGGCAACATAGCGAAATTTGAGGAAAATGAACTTGTTTTCAAAGACCAGATCGTAAATGTTATTTAAAAACTACCCAGGATTTCCAGTTTATTGCTGCAAAGCAGCTTCAATCTCATTCACCCAAATGGGGCCCCTGCAGGATCAGACTATAAGGCTGGTAATTCCCACTAGATGGCACTACAGATCACGACACCTTACAGAGATATTGAAGTATTAATATCAATCCGTTCTACTTCCAGTTGTCAGTGTAGTTATTTCTTCTGCAGGTTCAAGCCCATATCACGCTCTTCTTCTGAGCATGAAAGTTGACAGTTTCTTCCACCGACTTAGCAACCTGTTTTTACCTTTAAAAGGTGAAAAACAGGTTGAAACGTAGAATTTTACTATGATAGTATGGGAATCCATCATGTTTGAAAGTCAGTAGTTGCAAAACTCTGCATGGAACATGAAAGATTCACTAAACTATTCATGTACATGGACTAATATGTGAAACTCAAAAAGTGAATGCTTAAAGTTAGAAGACTGACATGATTTACCAAAATGAACATTGAATTTATGACTATATATCTGACAGCAAAATATGACCTTGCAAAGTGCTACATATTGCCATGATTTTGCTTTAGTGTTAGATATCCGTCTGTTCATCTGTCTGTTCATCCGTCTGTCCACAATTCACATTTTTGACTTCCTTCTTCAAAACTGTGAACCAGGTTAACTTGAAACTTGGTGGGGATGTACATTATTTGGGTCTCTACCAAGTGTGTTCAAATGGTCATGATCCAATATTTTTTTGGATTTTTACCTCAGCTGACTTGTCAGTCAGCTGAGGTTTTTTGAGGGTCCGTCGTTCGTCCGTCGTCCACAATTCACATTTTCGACTTCTTCTCAAAAACCGTCAGCCAGATTCACTTCAAACTTGGTGGAGATATGCCTTGGGTGGGTCCCTACCAAGTTTGTTCAAATGGTCACGGTCCAGTGATTTTTGGATTTTTAATGAATTTTTTTGTTCTTTTTTGAGCAAATCTTAAAAAATCTTCTTCTCCGAAACCACTCACCCAATTGCTTTGATATCACACAGGAACACTCCCTGGGACTCCTAGTTCTTAATTTGTTCACCAGGTGGCGCTGCAATTTTTTCCTATTTTTTTATGAATTTTTGTGTGCTATTTTCGACTTCTTGTCCAGAACCATCACTCAGATTAAGCTGAAACATGGTGGATATGTTCCTTGTAGAAGGGTCAAACAAAGTTGTTCACTATGTGGGAATGCTGCGGATTCCTGATTTTTAACGATTTTTTCAATTCGGGTACTTATCGGTCAATGCAGCTTTCCTATTGATTACTATATGGAAGTCAATTGGCATTCTAATGCTAATTCACATTTTCGACTTCTTCTCCAAAACGGTCATCCAGATTAACTTCAAACTTGGTGGCAATGTACCTTGGATGGGTTTCTACCAATTTTGTTCACGTGGTCATGCTCCAGTGATTTTTGGATTTTTAATGAATTTTTGTTGTTGGTTTGTTTGGACAAATGTTAAAAAATCTTCTTCTCCAAAACTGCTTACCCAAATGCTTTGATATCACACAGGAAGACATCTAGGGACTCCTTGTTGTTAATTTGTTCACCAGGTGGCGCTGCAGTTTTTTTCTAATTTTTTGTGAATTTTTGTGTGTTATAGATATTTTCGACTTCTTCTCCAGAACCGTCACTCAGATTAAGCTTACACATGGTGGATATGTTCCTAATGGAAGGGCCAAACAAAGTTGTTCACTATGTGGGAATGCTGCGGATTCCTGATTTTAGCTCAGCTGACTTGTCAGTTTATAGAGCTGTGGGGTCACAGTGCAACATACATGAATTTATACTCTGAAGTTCATTATAACTTGAGAACTACTTGAACTTTGATGTTGCACTTGTAAGTGTTCTTCTATAAAGGTCAGACTTACTCAGAACATGGTGTCCTTGATCTTTTCCCAAGTTCATAGAGCTGCAAGTGTGATGAATGTCCAGATCAGCTGAGGCTCGGGCTGTTCACACAGCCCTCTTGTTTATGAATTTTTTTTTTTTTCAGTTTTTATAGCAATTTCCAAGTACATGACAGTGCGGCTTTGGAGAAGACTTTTTTAGATTTTGGAAATTGTGTAGGAGTCACTTCTTGGGACCTTTGTTTGTTCAACAGGTGGGGCTACAATTTTTATCTTGATAACAAATGTTTGTGTCCTTTTTTCCCATTTTAAACTTCTCCAAAACTGTCACTAAGATTGTTCTGAAGCTTAGAGGAAATGTAGCTTGTGGCCGCATTAATCAAATTTTTTCACCAGGTGGTGACATTATGAATCCCATATTTTTAACATATTTTTCAATTTGGGTACTTGTCAGTTAATGCATGCATTCCAATATGAGACCTGCATATTATTTTACCACAACAACTGCATGCCTGATTGCCTAGTCTCACTTGGCGAGACATTGGTCTGTACTCGTGGGGACAAGTAGGATATTACTAATATTTTGGAAATAAAGAATACGTATTAACTTTAGGCAGATGGAAATTTTTCTTATATATGGCTTGGGAAGTACAAGATGAATGCCAGCTTGGCATTTGTGAGCTTAAATTTCTCCAAAAAATGCTAGTTTTGTGAAAAATGAGCATATGGCCATGTCTGTGACAGTGATGTGACCCGCGTATCCTCTCTCCCCCCCCCCCCCCCCCAGTGATTATCTGGCGTTAAACCCATGCTTTGTGGCGTGAAATTAATATGCATAGGTCATGTTGATTACCATGTAAGTCAATTGGGGAATGCAATGGAAACTCCCAAGTTTTACTTCCGTTTCAAAACCTTCATCCGCTGGACCTGAATGGGATTTATTATGGGTTGAATGTCAGGGTCAGCTGAGGACAGGCTGTTCACAGAGCCCTCTTGTTAAGAATTTTGGTATTTTAAGATATTTTGAACTTCTTGAAAACTGTCTCAGACTTGGTGGAAATGTAGCTTGGGAGAGGGCTAAACAAAGTGGGTCACTAGGTGGTGATACTGTAGGTCTCTGATTTTAAACAAAGATTTTTTCAGTTTTGGGTCTGGCGGTAATGCATGCCTACCTATTGATAACCATATAAGTCAATGGGGATTGTTCCAATCTCATTTCCAATCAAGATGGGCTTACTTCACTTTGCTCTATTCATCAGTAAGTTGAGTATGAGCTCAGAGCCCTCTTGTTTATGTATTTTATAAATCACAAAGTTTAACTGGTCCCTTATTTTGTCCATCTTATCTTGTGGTAAATGTACACACATGTTCACAGTACATGTATCTATTTCAATGCCAAAGTAAAGTATCTGTTGACATCGGCCATGTACTTTGCCCCAGTTGATCATAAAGCCCAACTTTTGTAAAAGGTGAATGAGATAGTTCATGGCTTCCATGCATTCCACTATGGATGTAGCCATGGCTATGAAATCATCTACTTACACATTAACTTGGGAACCTTTCTGCTGCATCATGCGTTTGATTGCCTGCGTAATTCTCTGAAAATGGATAACACTGTGACATGCCCCAAAAGGCAACTTACAGTCGAGCAAGTACACATCTTGACCATTTATGGTCCACTTAAGCCCTGTCATTTCTTGGCTTTGATGGCTAATGGATAACACTGTGACATGCCCCAAAAGGCAACTTACAGTCGTGCAAGTACACATCTTCACCATTTATGGTCCACTTAAGCCCTGTCATTTCTTGGCTCCGAGGGCGAATGCACACATTTTTGTAACCTGATTTAACGTCTACCTTGGCCAGGAACATCCCCAGCTCCAGTATGCCTGTCAAAGTATCCCGTCGCTAACCTATAGTGATCAGGTATGGTGGCATGATCATTAACTGAAAAACCTGCTGGCATACTGCACTCATGTATAAGGCATATGCCACCATCAGCTTTGTCCACAGCCCTGAAAGGGCTTACAATATTTGGGCGATGCACTGTAGGGACATAGTTCCTGATCTTGATCTCATGCAACACTTGTTTGTGCACTAGGTCCCTCATTGTCATACCATAACAAGAAGCATGGTTGGCCAGTTCTACAGTATTGCATCTATGCCTTCCTGATGTCAAAACCGACTTTTATGCCATTCAACAAAAGGTCTCTGTCTGGGTCTTCAAGTGATAGCTCTTCCTGCCAAGCCTGCAAATCAAGACCAGCACTTGGGTTGATATTCAGTCTTTAGAACGCATCATAAAGTGATGCTGGGTGCCTCTGTTCACACTTGGCAACAGAAGGGAAATGGAGATGTTTGCAGCCGGTGAACTGACAACCCCTCTGTGAGTTAACCTTCTCGCATATCTCCTGACCCTCCTGTGTCATGGGACCACTCCTTACTGTGGTGTCCTCCTGTGTGCCAGAGCCTGAGGGATGATTCCCCTTGCCACTACTGTTTGTTGGGGGTGGAGCCTGCCTTGTGTACCTGCAAAAAACATATCTGCAGGTGGGGCATCTCTGCCCCGCCTGAACCCATGGGTGGCAGCTGCCCTGTGGTCCTTTATGTCAAAGAACCACACAGAAGGTGTCTGGAATTTTGGGAGCAGCTGGTAAAACCGTGGTCTGATGTGACAGGTAGTCCAACATGTCTGACACTTTTGCTCCCTTCTCTTGCACCAGCGTATGCAGTATGGCCAGATGGGCGACTGACCGCTGAGAGACTCCTAATGTTTCCAGCTTTGGCTTCTTCTGCCTGGGCTGATCAGCAGTTGAGGTCTGCCTGGTGTGTCTGGGACTACTTGGTTGGCAGATGCACAAGCACTGTGGACAAAGTCTGTAATATCAAAGTAAGGCACTTGGCTCTTACCTGCAGCATTCAAGGTGCACCTGTGGGTCCTGCCACAATTCAACCATGGGCATTGCCATGTTCGATAAGGTTTGAGCTGCCTTCATTGGTCCATGCTGGCTGCTGGAAGTGATGCAAGGAGATAGTCAGGAGCTGCCTGTAATGGTGCCATATGCTGGTTCAAGGCACCGTGTGCCCACGATGCCTGGCCTTGTAAATGGGCAAGTTGACAGAGCACCTCTTGAACATATGAATATTGAGCTTGGTTACCTGATGGAGGAGCCTCTGCCTGACCCCCCTCGTCAGCACCCGATGTCTGAGGTGCCAGTGTTTTGTGGGTATTGGGTGCCCTGTGCACTCCAATTGCTGATCCCTGCATATGTGACTCTGCTACGCGGACCTCTGACTTGGCTTTCAACAGTAATTACTGCTGGCCCCTGGGGATTTTTTTGCATTAACCCCTTCAATAAAAAATATACCTGAGATACTGCAGCAGCTCTGCCTCCAGAATAGCATAATTCTTGGGGATGTTGAAGGTGATTTGTACAAGTTTCCTAAGGGACTCTGAATTTATAATGTTCCTCAACACTCCCTGTGCTGCCATGATATGCAATAATAAAACATGAAGTACAGTGAAAAGCCAAGTTAGTACAGCTACGACTTATGCTGATACTCAAAACTCTCTGATAAAACATGTCATGTCCTGTTAATTTCAAACAAGGCAATATCCCTATGCACTCTGTTCTCATGCAAGCCAACAGCCAATCACAGAGGCTCTGCCATGAGCTTCATTACACCTCACCTGCCCTGGTGCCTCCACCCTGTGCATATCAAGCCACCACATGCGGGAATTGAAAATCAATTAACACATAATTGTAACCTTTATTACTACCTTGTTAGTTCAATGTTTGGCAAAATCTTAAAAAATCCTGTTCTCCAAAACCACTCAGCCAATTGCTTTGAAATTGCATAGGGATACTTCTTGGCATCCCTGGACCTTAACCCTTCCTTTGCTGCAGGCGAGAAAACTTGCCCAAAGGTACTTGGTTCTCTTACACTTCAGGCGAGTTTATCCGCCCAATGTAGCAGATGCTGAAGATCAACTTTCAGTGTGCGTAATTCCCAACATATCAAATGGTTCTGACTATAACTATTGAGTAATAGCGCCAAAATTATCTAAATATTGCAGTATCTCTGTGAAAAAAACAACACTCACAGATTTGATTCAGTATGGACCATAGTGGAGATTGATTGACAATGCATATGAGCTGCCTGTTTTAACATCACTTGCATGCAGTTTCCACTCTCTATTTATTTCAGCTGTTCACCAGGGACATTCTGAATGTTTTCTAGATATCTACCGTCGATATGTCCCTTAATTTCGGTACTTGTGTGATATGAAAACATGAAAATACTGCTGGCTTGTACAATCAGCTCCACCGTGCTGGTTTGCAGAAATTGCACACGGCGCATGCTTGACAACGTGCAGCTTATTTGTATATGTTCTCAGCCAATCAGCGCCCGAGCAGGACGAGAGCCTCACTGAAGCAGGGCAAGAATGTTGCTGCCTTCTATTTGATTTTTACCTCAGAGATAGTGAATTTATGCAAGATGACAAGGTTTGTGAGGCAAATAAAGAATTTAGCCAATAGGAAAGCAGCGCGATGATATTGACACGATCCTGACGTTTCCATTGATGCCAAACATGCCTAGAACCGGCAAGGGAATCGTACGAAGTTTGAGGCCGCAAAATATGCAATTTTACTGCTGTTTTGCAGATTTTTATTGTCAGATGTACCGAAAGCAATTGATAAGATGTTTATTTAGAAGTCTGTTTGAACAAAATTGTCACATTTACGTAACAAATTGTTTCTGCAGCAAAAACTATGCAGTTTGATTGACTGGAAATGAGCATACAGTGTCTTCATTTATGTAAACAAAAGTCAATGTGGATGCCCTGAAGATCGTGTTTGTGGGGCCATCCCAAGATTAAATTCAGCATGTTAGACAATTAAAACCAACAAATAAAAAGCAGATTAAGGGTTAATTAGTTCAAAAGGTATCACTGCATTTAAAAAAAAAAAAAGGAAAAACTTGTAAAGGAATTTTTGCATGTTTTCCCCATTTGTGACTTCTACCAAACCATCACTCAGGTTGTTCTGAAACTTGGTGGAATTTGGGAAGATTGTATGCCGTTAAGATGTGGGTGGACTGTGTAGGTTAAACTTAAATTGTTTTCCTTTTTGAGCTCATACATGTATATGAATTGTATGTATTTGGACCCTAAAATCACATAGAAGACTTTCTTTGTATTGAGATCCACTATATTTACAGAGTAAGGCATACAAGTGTATGTGTGATGATAACTGTATGTTATCTTGTGCATAAACAGTTTGATGTCTGTGACCACCTGTCAGTGTTACTGTGTGTACATAGGCCAAACATATCCAGGTCTCTATTTATGTCATGTTGCATAGATGTGGGAAAAAATGACTTTCCACTGCCCTGCTGCATACTTGTTGGTATGAGTCATCAAATGCTGGCTTTTTCAGGCAACATTTTGGGCTCAGTATGTCACAGTTATTATATCTGGGTGCAAACCCAGACATTTTATTTTTCCAAGAACTCTTTTTATCTTTCTTTCTTTCCATGGCACCCACATTTGTCCACTCAGAATCTCAGAAACTGCTGCACCTGCAGTCACCATATTTGGCGCATAGATTTATTGACCAGTGAAGTTGTGCACCTGTGTATTGAATAACCCATGTGAGAGTATACAAGTTGACTTATTTGGCCGGTTTAATAACTGAATACATAAGTTATGGGCCAGTGGTCTTGCCTGATGTCCTGAAAGGATGTGGGTATTTTACAACAAAAAAAAAAAAAAACTCCAGGAAGACATACATCTTCCCTAAAAACTGCCTACAGAAACCAGGTAGACACTTTTTATGAAAAATGTTGAGAAGAAAGCTTTTCAGACACACTTAGTGTTTGCAAATTTAAATTATAAAATGGTCAATGGTGCAATATACATTTTATTCAAATTTATCAAAGTTAGCAGGTTTCTGTTGTTCTTCATGTTCACTCACGCATTTCATGCACATACACTATTGTCATGTTCATAATTATGCAAATTAGGGACAATTAAATTTTTAAAAGCTCCATATCTTCTGAGATAGATGGACCCAAGATTTCAATGTGCATGTATAGGTATGTGACACCTGTCAACATGATGAAGAGTAAATGGAAGTAAATTATAGAATTTTAAATTATACAAATTTAAGGGCATTGAAAAATTTAATAAGTTGAATATCTCCAAAACTATTATAAATAGAGATGCCATTCCACCTCCAATTTATAGGTTTGTGGCAAAGCTGCATCCAATGAACCATGAACCAAATTTTAAATCTTGGATAGCTTCAAAACTATTATAGATAGAGGTGCCATTCAAACTTCAATATATGGCTTTGTGACATAACCGCCCCAGTGAACTGTGAACCAAAGTTGTAGGATTTTAATGTATGCAAATTAGGTGAAAACTATTATCGATAGAGGTGCCATTCCAACTTCAATATATGGCTTTGTGACATAACTGCACCCAATGGACCATGAGCCAAAGTTGTAGGATTTTAATGTATGCAAATAAGGTGAATATGCAAAATTAAAATCTTGAATAACTTTCCACCTATTAAAGAGGTGTCATTCCAACGTCAATTTGTAGGTTTTTGACATAGCAGAATCCAATGAACCAAAATTGCAGAATTGTAATTTATGCAAATTAGGTGAATACACAAAATTAAAATCTTGAATAACTTCAATTTGTAGGTTTGTGACAAGACCCCATTTAATGAACCATGAACCTAAGGTGGAATGTGTTGAAAAGATTGAATATGTTGAAAAAAGACTGAGGCTAATGATGCCAAGCTTACCACAAATGTGTATTATATATATTACAGTTTGATATTGCATATTATGGATGAGTTGATGATCATTACATCTGAACTTGTGAACATATATCATTACAAGAAATTATACAGAGAATAGTCTATGACAGAGTTCTGGTGGCACCATTGGTGGTATTAATAGGGAGTAACATCATAGGTGTCAGAAACCCATTAAATTCATTGTTAAGACATATAAACTGAAATACATGTAAAAAATTTGCACCAATATATGGCAGGCCAATGGTCAAATATTAACTTATGGGTGTTCTCGACTTTTTTTTGGGGGGGGGGGGGGGGGCGGCGGTCATAAAGCACTGAATTAAAGCACGTTAAATTCCAATTGTTTACAGAGAATCAAGCTTAATATGCCAAATGTGCATTTTTTGTGTAAGTTTGATTTACATAATATCAAGAACCTTGACCTACTTTCTCAAGGTCACAGAGGAAATGCATGTCTGGTGTTTTTGTGGTCATTACATCATAGCTTGTATATAGCTGAATTAACGGCGTTGGGTGTTTTACCTCTATTTTGTCTTTTTATTCAATTTGGCATATGGCATCAAATGTACTGTACCAGACACTCAGCAAGTGTTGATTCCATAGTACTTACCCCTCGTTGATGATTTTTTTTGGTACATTCTTGTGCAAAATCCTCTCAGAAACCGCTTGGCCAATTGCTTTGAAATTGCTTAGGGAGACTTCTGGGGGCATTGAAACATTTAGAACTAAGGTACCTCAATATTAACGGACTGAAGTATTGATGTGAGCAGCAGGAGACAAGTATCAGCTACATTGACAGAACAGACGATGAAGAAGAAAAAGAAGAGACTGGTGCTTTTGATAACTGTTTTATTCAACAGTACATCAGCAATGTATACCCTTGATAAAGGCCATCACAGCCGAAACCAGAAATTATGCAAATTAAGGGCATTTGAAATTTTAAATGTTGGATACCTTCAAAAGTATAATAGATAGAGATGTCATTCCAACTTCCACTAGGGGGTCATTGACCATTGTGCATCCAATGAATTTAAAACAAAAGTTGTAACAATTTTAATTATGCTGATTAGCAGCATATGAAATTTTAAAGCTTGAATATCTTCAAAACTATTATAGATAGAGATGTCAACTTTTACTAGTCGGTTATTGGCCATTGCGCATGTAATTAATCTGAAACAAAAGTTGTAGCAATTTAAATTATGGTAATTAGCATTATTCGAAATTTTCAATCTTGAATCTTGTCGACACTATAATAGGTAGAGATGTCATTCCAACTTCTACTAGGGGGTTGTTGACCATTGCACACCTAATGAATTGAAAACAAAAGTTTTAGCAATTTAAATTATGATAAGTGGCACCATTAGAAATGTTAAGTCATGAATAACTTCAAAGCTATAATAGACAGACTGCCACTGATGAGTATCACTCGATACGAAACCAGTCTGGTTTTCTCTCCTAGTTTTGTTTCCCCGTCACTGGTCTTGCTAGGTTTTACACTATAATAGATAGAGATGCCATTTCAACTTCTGCTCCTGTGTTATGGACTGGTTGTACATTGCCATACCAATATGCTTTTAAGACACACACACTGATTTGCTATGCAGCAAATCATCTTTTCTAGTTAGTAATTGTTATCTGATTATACATCTGCAGAGCATTAGGATCATGGAGCTCTTAGTTGATGATTGTCCATGGTCTGCTCATCTGCTATTCACATTTTCACAACTTCCCCAAAACTCCTGGGTGGATTTTTGCTTAATCCGTGGTCGTATTCCATTGAGTTTTGGCCCTGTTTTGGTTTTAGAAATTTCTTGGTAAAACCTAAAAAAGGAAACAAATCCAACAAAACCGCTTGGCCAATACTGAACTTACGGAATGTGGTTCGTGATAATAGCATGCATGATTGATCACCTAGTTAGGTGCAGCTCTTGTTGCCAAGGTAGGTCCCTGTGCTGGCGTCTCTGGTCTGCTGCTGCTGGTTACTTGTCTGTTGCACTGACTGTATTTTCCAATTATTGTATGGGAACAGGGTTGGAACCGGAAAATGTTCTGTTGGTCCTCAACCTTCAACAAAATAGCTGTAGCAAATTCGGCCAAATTCCCTGGGCTCCAGTCTTTTGGCGACCTGATCATGTTGATCCACTCTTTCCTTTGTTGTTTGTCTCTTTTGTGGTGAAAACTATGAGAAGTAACCCTTTCCATCGATGAGTACTTTTCCATGTTTGTAGATTTCCTTGCATTGGCATAACAGCCTGACACCTTGCAATTGTACATAGGCAATATAAAGGTGATACCTTGTCAACCTTGGCAACAACTGAAGAAGTTAGCTATGTTCCTCTGTGTTCGCTTTCAACCCATTCGCTTTACAATGCTGTGTTTGTTTAAACATATTTTTATTTCCGTAAGGATACAATTGGGAAACAGGACAAGGCCCAATGCTGTGTTATGGCTGCTCCAGCTAGTGTCCTAATTCCTGCAAAGTACCACGGAATCGCGTTGTGTGTTCGTGGCGGTAGAAGCCGAGACTGAATTCATAAGTCTGATATTGCTTCAGAATACTGACCATCTTGTATATACACTTTTATGTTCTCTGCTATATGTAGTCAATTGTCGTTACCTAAAATGCGTTATGGGCAGTGGGACATGTCAGAAGGACCTCGACCCGTCACATTGATGAAAAACAGATGTAAAGCAAATATGCTGTACTGAAAAAGCCAATTCATATCAATTTTCAGTACATACAAGGTGAACCATGCCAGTATGCAGTTGTAATGCTGATTCAGGTATATTTCAGAATATGGATTAGTATTCTCGAATGCATGGAGTTACATTCCACACCTTTCCAACAAGCAGCTCAGAGCATTATTTTTGTTCTTCGCACATGGGTTCCCCAGGTTCCTCAAGACATTTCTTAGGTGAGGCACAATAATATTGCGAGCATCTATGGCTGGGTGTGTTGATTTTTCTGGAAGAACATAGCCGTTGCAATTTGATGTAAATTTTTAAAGTGAAACTTGAAAATGAAGCCATTGGCAGGTGAGCCCCTTGTACTGTTTGCATGAGGCCCGGAATTAACATGATTAGAAATGTTTGTATATATTTTATCAAGCATTTCCAATCAAGTTGTTTCATATATATATATATATATATATATATATATATATATATATATATATATATATATATATATATACACACATGTGTTCTAACTTCTATGTCATTTTCATTTGAACAAGCAAAAAGAAAACTTAAAAAACTAAAATGTTTCCTCATTCCTCATTGTCAAAGCAAAATTATGAATCACTCAACTTGTAACACTTTCTGTGTCTCTATCCTGCATTTGAAAAATGAACTGGACTTGTAACAGGTGTATCAGCTGGCACAGGAATAACATCAATCAACGGAAGTTTTTTTGTTCCCCCCCCCCCCACCTTCGGTGGCAAAGGTGGACATATGGCACTCGCACATAATTACCTCCATTGAACCATTCTTTTTTAAGCATGGGGATTTGGTGGAGTGGATATGTGCGTTTCCCATTTCAGCTAGGCGACTGGTGCCAAAGGTTGCAGGTTCAAGTCCCACTCGTTCCGAACATAAAATATATATTTTGGCATTTCCTTAATGCTGGTGGATTTAAGTCCCTGATTCTGGAAATATATGCCGACTCAGTAACTATACTGCATAACCGTGTTGATATGGCACTCGTACATAACTACCTCCATTGAACCATTCTTTTTAAGAATGGGGATTTGGTCGAGTGGATATGTGCGTTTCCCATTTCAGCTAGGCGACTGGTGCCAAAGGTTGCAGGTTCAAGTCCCACTCGTTCCAAACATAAAATAGAATTAGTACGGATAGAGGCAGCCCGACCATTTGTCTGTGCCATCCATAATTTGTCTGTTACATTCATTCAACCCAATATCAATTTAGATAGGGTGATGAAATTTTTACCACCCATTGTATGTTTCCTTTACAGGGCATGTGTAGTGCAACTTCATGTTGACCTTGACCTGTTTTCAAGGTCACATGACCCCTGAATGTGACTGGTCCATACGACCCAAAATCTAATGAACCACTGAAAGATAGAATGATGCAATTTATACTGTAATACATCCTGTGATGGGCATAGGAAGTGTTGTTTCATGTTAACCTTGATCTCTTCTCAGGGTCACACAGCCAATAAACTAAATTGGGGGTGGGGGCTGGAGCATGCCTGTTACCAGTTTACTCTTTGGTAAATTGGCTGTTAATCTGTGTTGAAGAATTCTGTCAATTTTGTTGTACCGTGGCTGAGGTACAGGCCAGCATACATCAGGGATTGAAAATAGTCCAGGCTGCTCACTGCTTGAGCAAGTCTAGAAATTCACCTTGCTGTGTTGTCTTTTACTTCTGTGGGGTTTAGGAAAGCAAGCAACATAGCTAGAAAATTTGATTTGCTTGTCAGCAAATCAGTCTGTGTGCATAGAAAACTTTTAACTGCCTATTCAGTATTCATTTAATTCCTACAACACTAATATTTTTTATGCTGCTATGTCAAAAACCTGTAAATTAAAGTTGGAAAGGCACCTCAATCTATTATAGTTGTGAAGCTATTCCAATATGTCAATTTTGTGTACTTACCTCATTTGCATAAATCAAACTGCAACAACTTTGATTCATGGTTCACTGGATGCAACTAGCCCACATAGCTATTAATTGAAGTTTGAATTACACTTCAGTCTATAATAGTTTTGAAGTTATTCAAGATTTAAATTTGGTATATTCACCTAATTTGCATAAATTAGAATGCAATAACTTTGGTTCATTTTGCACTGGATGTGGCTATGTCACGAATGTACCAATTGAAGTTGAATGACACCTCTATCTGTAATAATTTGAAAGTTATTCCAGAATTCTTGAACATTCACTTAATTTGCACAAATCAAAATGCTACAACTTCGGTTTATGATTCATTGGATGTGGCTTTGTCATAAACCTGTAAATTGAAGTTGGATTGGCACCTCTGTTTATAATAGTTTTGCAGATATTCCCCTTAAAAATGTTTCAAGTGCTCCTAATTAGCATAATTTAAAATGCTACGGTTTTTGTTCAATAAATTGGCTGGTGTCACAAACCTGGATGTGCTACATTCAATTTTGTAACTATCTGTAATAAGTTGGAAGATATGATGGAGCTTTTAAAATTTTGATCGCCCCTAATTTGCATAATTTTTAACATCCCGACTGTTCCAAACAACATGCACAACTTCACTGCTTGGTCTATCACCATGCCAAGTTTGGTACTTTTAGGAACAATAGTGTCCGAGCAAAACTGACCACAAAATTCACACAGAAATAAAGAAATAATGAATTAAGTATGTGAGGAAAAACAAAGAAGTCTGTGTTTACACACAAACTTAATAAATAAATTAATAAATAAATGCTGTATAGTCCTTAATTGTAGAGCACCCCCTACTTTTGCAAGGAGGGGGAACTAGGGCAGGCCAAACATTACAGACAAAAAAAAATGGAAAAATGCCAGTGAAGGTACAAAAGGTTGACATCAAAAGGTACATGTGGGTTCAAGTAGAGGTCATTGCAGCATATGCGGGCTAGGGCAGTGTATTCTCATTATTACCATTATGAATCACAAACTTATAACTTGAAAACTATTCAGTATTGTTTCTAGAGAGAGTCTTGGTCAAAACATGTCAATTTCATGACAGCGATCCACATACCATTTCCGTGAAATGTAAAGCTTTTTTCTGGCATTCATTGATGAACTTTGACATATTTCTGCCTCACCTGTATTCTCTGTACTTATAAAAATCTAACAGTATGACTTAATGGTATAACATCACTCAACACGCAGAGATAGCAATCGATCACAAGACCGAAAAAGCTTTCATGTATGGTCATGTGCATTCCTTGTAATTTCGGGCACATCATATGGTGCAAAAGTCTCAACACGACAGGTACAGAAAAGATAAATGTCTGTATTCTAAACAAGAATTGTGGGGTGCAAACACTAGGCAAACCCTTTATTTATCATTGTGTTCAATAAATTTTGCCATTTAACCGCAACATTTTCATCGATCAAACATGTACGGGACCATGTTAATGTGTGCACCAGGACGGCTAAGGTTGTATCTTATTCTAAACAAAAGTACATTGCAACTGACGATAACACAACTGAGAACATTTTTGATGCGCACCCTTTACCATGTCCATGGGCAATGCACGACAATTAGCAACTATATGGTAAATAAATAAAGAATAAAGTATTTGAGGAAAAACAAGCCTGTGTTCATACACAGACTTAATTATGTATAGAGCCAACCAAGGTTGGGATTCAAACCAAATGTGTCTCTTTTGCTAAATGTTATTTCAGACAAATTTTGAAATCACTCTTTGATATGAGCATACAAAAAAATGTTTCGTAGATGATAATTTACAGTAGTATCTGCAATTATGACCATCTCCATCGAAGAATGTTTCTATATTAAGACCACCAATTTACATAGAGAGGCTGTTTCTATATTAAGACCACCAATTTACAGTCTCAGTTTTGTTTATCATTTAAATTCTATCCCCAGTAAAGACCATATTTTCCCAGTCCCTTAAGTGGTCTCAACAGGGAGGTCCGGCTGTAATTGAATGAGGGTATTCCGTAAGAGTTAATGTGTAATAGCTGGCAAGACTAATGGATTGGGCGCCTCAAGCCTTGAGCTTCCAGTAGGAGTGGACCGACTACCTCCATTTATGCATGGGCAGGATTCATCCTATGAACACTCAAGCACTATTATTTCAATAGCCAGGGAATGTTGTTTGTTATGTCATAATTGTGGTTTGACCATTTCTGAATATATTGTTCAGCACTGAAGGGACCAATTAATTTTGTATGCATGTACTGGGTGTACACACTGCAATTTTGCTAAGCGCGTCAGATAAATTTTATTAGTGTTAACTCTTTACCTCTTGAATTAAGACTGAGTCAACAGCTTTCCTTGGCATACCAACTAAAGCTGTTGATTTGAGGCATGTGATCTTGATAGGTCTCGTCTACAATTCTCAATCAAATTATTTTTCATTACTCTTGAAATTTGTTGAAAGCACTGAATCAGACAGCATTTGACCACCAGCTGGTTTAAGGGGGAAAGGGTTAATCAACTACATGTAATATACAGTCAGCAGCTTTCTTTGCCACGCCTTGAATGCTGGCAGCTGAGAGTAAACTGGAGAAACTCTTTCTGGGTGATTTTGGCAAAGTTTGGATCCAAAACTAAAATTTCCAGAGGACGCAGAGGATAGACTGCTGATGGGGTTTGGGGAAGGTATTTCTGACCCCTTCAGATTGTTGTGTCAAAGTGCGAAAGTAAGGAAAAAGATGAAGTATGCTACATTTTGAAAAAGAGTTGTTGAGTGTTTTGAAGGGGTAAATATTAATATTTTGTCGTTGAAACTAGGATTACCAGAATAAAAATGGTGCCCTTGAGACCTGTCATGTGAAGAGCATGATTTTTTTGTTCCTTTTCTGGCAAAAGTTGAAAAAGTCTTCTTCTCTGAAACCACTTTACCAGTTTCTTTTAAATTATGTAGGGACACTTCTGGGGATCCAGACTTCCAATTTGTTCAACAAGTGGTGCTGCAATTTTGTTTTGTGTTTTTACTATTTCCAACTTCTCCAAAACAGTTACTTAGATTGCTGTCTCGCGAACATAAGCTGTTGGTGAGACTAAGCACCCACTGTCCGTCCGATTCAATCAATGAACTTATTAATTAGATAGTATTCCAGATTCATAGATATCACAAAAACGATATAGGCCTACTTTCTACTTTTGCTATAAACTCAGCTGACGAACTAGTCAGAAGAACCAAAATAGTAATAGGCCTACCAATTGTCGTTTATCTTTTGCAGAAGTAATGAAATTTGGATTTTGAGTGGTTGGGCCTGTACATATTGGAAACACTATAGTCTGCGTTTATTGAAGAATATTTCAAAGGTTGAGAGGACCGGTTTAAACTACCAGTTGCCTTTTGTGGGTGACTGCCTGTCTCAAGTCAGGAGTGAAATTTGTTTCTTCACATTGGTATTGGAAGATGAATGTTGATGCTTTGGTAACTCTGAACTCTCTTTGCTGTCATTGTTGGGTTTGATATTTATGAATATGGGTCATGTTTTTCTACATAAGTGTATCATAGTAGAGACGTCCATCAACAACGCTTCGGAGTAGCATTATTTCACTAACTACACTGAGTAGGGCTTTCATACTTCGGTAAATGATTTACAGTAATGGTCACTACAGATTTATTATTATGTAATATATGCAGGATCATAATTTTGCCAAATTTGGCAAAAATTTATTTGGATTTTGTCAAGTGATTGTCTTTGTGATTAAAGACAATTTAGGAGAATCTTTGTAAGAATGGATTCTCTGATTCTCCTTGAAATTCTAGTCCTGATATGGATCAAAATGCAAAAACCTTGTGATCACTCTGCATCCTTAATGTTTATTAGATGAAATGGAGTGGGGTTATAGAGGAGGTCAAAATCTCAGTTACATGTGTATATAATACTAGTGTACTAGTGGTGTCACCTATATTTTGATGGAAATTAGGAGCCAAAATCTCTTGAAACACATAAGTTCCATATCTTGAAAAGCAATTGGATTAGCCATGCCAAATTTATAGGAAGTATAAACCAAATCCAATGCTAGTATGTTATGTAATATCACTGACTTTGACATTTTTGTTAGATCTCGAGTCCTGTCAAGTTGAAATGGTGATTTTATAATGGCAAGGTGTAGCTTGGACATTAATGGCAAAGTGAATTGAGTCTTCAGATCAAAATTGCACTGGAGTAGTACATAATTTATAGAAGTATACTTGGTGACCTGCTGTTCAGGTCGCGTTGACCCAATGATCATGTGACCATGACCTATTTTTCAAGGTCATGAAGCACTTATGAATATTTAATTCAATATCTTGATTAAGAATAAGGCGGATGATGCCAAATACCACAAATGTGTATCATGTGGAAGTTTGAGGTTGCATAGTATCGATTACCTTGATTAATTTTTCAAGGTAGTGGAGAGAATACATTTCAGGAAGTGATATTTTGGTGATGGTGGTCTGCAGGGCATTAGGCCCATCGGTGTCTGTTTCCTCTTCAATAAAATGTGAAGATTTTATTTCATATGCTTTGAATCACACTGAATTTTACATGTTTGTGGTGAAAATATAATTACCTGGTAGAGAAAGTGGCTAATTCAATAAGTGTTAAGAGATCACAGTGTATTTTGATCTTAGTATAAGAATTGACAATACACATGACATTCTCCATACATGTGGCCAGATTTGCTGAAGCTGTAAGATAACACAAAGTGAAAGCAGAAAAAAAAATGTAATAACAGACCAAGATTTATCCTTGATCTGTCATTAGAACCTACAAAGCTCTTTGATGTCACATAGTAAGAGTCTGTCATTGCCTTTGGAAATAGAAAATATCAGTTGATACTTAGGGCTTGACTGTTGGTGTGTCCCAGACAGTTTTTAGCTCTGCTGACCTAAGGTTGCAGAGCTTATGTCATCAGTCATGTCTGTCTGTCATTCTGTCCGTCCATCCGTCCGTAAAATTTTGAGTTGTGAGCGTGGTAACTTTAAAAGTTTTGATGTTAGCCCAATATAACTTTAAGGACTTATAGGGTGTATGAAAATCTAGGTTCCTTGTGATTTTGGTGGCACCATCTACAATATTATGTAATATAGAGGTCAAAATGGGACAATCTTGTGAACAATCTTGCCTCTTTAATTTATGGTGGATCGTCACTAAATTTGGTGTGATTGTGGGGGAGGTCAAAGTCTTAAGTTACTTGTGATACTAGTGGCGCCACCTATAATGTGAGGGAAATCATGAGCCAAAATGTGTTTTAAGATATAAAATTCCATATTAAGAAAAGTAATTGGATCAGAGTTGCCAAATTTATACAATATATAGACCATGTCCAATGCTAGAATATTATATAATATGAATGATCTTGACATATTCTTGCGAGGTCACCATACCTGCAAAGGTGAAAGAGGTGATTTTCTAATGATGTGGTGTAGCTTTGACATCAATGGCAAAGAGAATTGAGCCTCCAAATCAAAATTGCACTTGATTACATTGTACATGAAATTTTACATGTACTTGGTGAACTACTTTTTTGGTCACCATGGTCCAGTAATAATGGGGTTTGGCACTTGTCAAATTTATATTGTTTTTCTACAGTAACTCGAGGATTATAACCCAATTTGAACAAACAGATCATGTATGTAAAGCTGGATGATGGGCACATATTTTGAACAGGAACGATTTATCAATCTGAGTTGAAGGTCAAGGTTAAATGGCCAGTGCAAATATAAGGGTCTTCTCATGAATGTTCTGCACCCCATAATTCTTTAGTTATACCCATATAATGTTTAGAAGTGTTTGGAAATCTTTGTCAACATCAATGTTGGTGGTCCCACCTATAGTAATATGTAATATACAGGTCCAAATGTATAAATATTGTAACAGTGATATGGTCCACAGTTTTCAGTATTGCCCAATATAACTTTCAGGACTTCCAGTGTGTATGAAAATCTAGGTCGTTTTTATTATTGGTAGTGCCACCTACAATATTATACAATATAGGAATCAAAATGTGAGAATCTTGTGAACACTCTAGCATCATTAATTTTTTTGACGAATCTTCACCGAATGTGGTGGGATTGTATGGCAAGTGAAAGTCTAAGTTGCTAATGATACTAGGGGCGCCACCTATAATTTGATGGAAATGATTCATGAGCCAAAATGTGTTGTAAGATATAAAATTCCATATCTGGAAAAGTAATTAGATTGGACTTTATAGGATATATAGACCATGTCCAATGCTAGAATATTTTTTAATATCAGTGACCTTGACCTATTTTTGTGAGGTCACTGTGCCTGTAAAGTTGAAAGAGGTGATTTTGTAATGGCCAGGTGTAGCTTGGACATCGATGGCAATGTCAACACAGTGCCAGGCCCATGGGCCTCTTGTATTACATGATCTGGGTGACCATGATCTTCTGTCCCAAGGTCACTGAGGACAAAAGGGTAAGGACTCACTTATTGTTATCTTGGCACATGCAATAATAGCCATGACAGGAATGCACAAATAAGCTATGCTTACATGTTGGCCGAAGTACCATCTGGTGGACAAGCTAGACACTAAAATTACATAAGCTTAATATGTTCAGAAGCTGCTTGAGGACTCGCAACTTTGAAATGAAGATATAGGTGCAATATTGCCACTGTGCCCAGCAGAGCATTGAAATTAACATTTCAGTCACGAGCGAAAGTGCTTACAGACTCAATATGTTCGGGTTGTTCATTTAATAAATAAACTTCATTGTCATTGTTTTCATGAGCGTGTGAGGAAAACTTTATGGCTGGTATTTTGGATGAAGCGCGATAGCGCTTCATCCCAAAAATACCAGCCATAAAGTTTTCCTCACACACTCATGAAAACAATGACAATGAAGTTTATTTATTATATTTACATTTTTTCCTATTTTTTCGATTTTTGATAATAATTACAAGTGATGCACGATCACCAAAGAACGTTTTTTCCACATAAATTGCCTTGGTTTAAGGGGGGTGTGATCAATAGAAAGATAAGCGCTAACCACGCCCCCGTTACCTGTCAACCAGTCTATCCCAAAAGCAACAAACAGGAAAGAAAAATAGTTCCTTTGTAAATGTTCATTTATTTGAACAGATAGCTTTACAAAATACAAGATTTTTTATCCCAAAAAATAACTTACTTGTATACTTTTTCCCTAATGTGAATGAATCTTGTATTTTGTATTTGGATTTATGAATGAAAAGAAAAGTAGTGCCCAATGTACTGGCGTATAAAATTGTGAAGGGGCTGCATAGCTGGTGCGTGCAGACTCGCGTGTAGATGTTGTCTTCATGAGATGGTGAGGAAAACAACAGTTCCTATTCTTTCAATGTTAAACAATAAAGGGAATGTAAATATTCAGTTTTACAATAAAAATGCACATATATTGAGACAAAAATACACTGGCCAAAGTAAAATCTCCACTAGCCAGACCAAATTTTACCAGCATTTGGCTGGTGGCTGGTGCTAATTTCGAGCCCTGCCATGGGCCTTTTGTTTATTCTTTTTCACTATCTAGACAAGCTAGAGATGACTTTTGAAAAAGGGAAGAGAAAATATAAGCGAATGTTTGTTTGGATGTGGCCATACATGTACACATAAATGTGTTTGCACTACATGTACCAGTGATTAGTGCTTTGCCTGTACCTGTAAGGCAACTTGCCTGTGATAATGACTTTGTATGTATGTCTGTCTGTTGTACATTAGTTTCCAGATAGTTGAAACTTCACAGCTGTTTCATCTCAGATTTGAATCTTACATATGATGATGGTTAGGATTGTACATAGGTGTCCATGACCTATTTTCTAGGGTCACAAGGTGTCCATGGATCCCCTTGGGTGGTGTTTCCACTGGCATGCTGGTCTTGTGGTATTGGTTCCTAGGCTGATGGTTTATCACTGGAGAGCTGGCAGTCCTTGCTTGGTACCATTTTTTTTAGAAAACAGGTGCATGAGAAGGGCTACCATGCTGGCAACCTGAGTGCTCCAGAGGGGCTGTAAAATCAGAGCCGCTCTTGGAGAAAAATAAAATATGTTTTGATGTCCATCAGAGCCTTAAAGTTGAGACTGAAGACCTTGCAACCTTGATGTGTTGTGCAGTAGAAGGACAGGATGTAAATGGTGGGTGGTCATGTGGGAGTGAGTTACGTGTACCGGATAATTAGATTCAGTTTCATTGCCTCATTTTCTGAAGGTGCTAATTATGGTTGTAACATACATGATGGATTAATGAAGATTATTTATCACTTGCGTGAGAATCAAAGTCCTTTTGCAAACACACTGTCATAATATTTTCCCATGTACCTGTTAAAATTAATGTTGACTCAAGTGGGACTGGGCTCTGCAGACACAGGGTATCAGATACCCTGCAAAATGGTGAACAGATCAATGATTTTGATTCAGTTGGAGCCCAGGCAGTAGACATTGGATGGCCAGCCCAGCATTTGCTAGCCTGAATGTTGCTGCTGTTAGATGCTGTCCAGATAGTTTGGGTACTGTGTAAGAGAGCGGTGCGTGAGGGTCTGGTCATATTGGATGTGTAATTTAGGCATTCAAACATTTGTCATGTTGATCTGGCTAGCTCACATTGCTAGTTTGCAAGTGGCCTGAGCTGGGAGTCCAGGCTTCAGACGAATGGGACCAGATGTTTAAGGTCAGATGGGTTAATTTTAGCAGGAACTGGCCATTTGGATCCATTTTGCACTTCGGACATAACACTGCTAAGCCATAGATGATCATATTTGCACATGCCTGTCAGAAGAGAATTAGGTGGGTAAAATTCGCTGTTTTTCTTGTAGACATAATAGATGCACTCAGAGGCAAAAGACAAGTGCTTGCCCCATGCATATGACACGGAACTCATTTGCATGAGGCAGGGTTTCGATTTATCCCTAGGATCATGTTAGCCACATACATGTAATCCATGGCGATTGAGACCATATCCATGTGCCCTGCCCCAGGTATGATATGTACATAATGGTTCATGGTCAACAGTAACCTTTGCACTATATTTTGTATTTGCATACAAACCATGTGCAGAATAAAAAGAAAGGTCCAGCTAATTCAGTTTTTCGTGGGAAGTGTGCATACCGAGCATTAATTTATATCCATATTTTGCACTGTTCTCCATTCCCCAGTATTATTGAGAAGTTTACAGTGCTTATATATCAACATGTATGTTATTGTACAAGGTATACAAGGTAGCCTTGGTGCTAAATGCAACACGTACAATGGATCGTACTATGATCAGCAACATGTAAACACTGCTAATGCAGCCATATGCCGTATGCTGGGAGTCTCTGCCAGTGGCTCACATGCAGATTATCTCTATTTATAACAATCACGGACATATAGGCGCCCACATGAATAATTAATTTAATGCTTGGCATTGTGTATTATGTTGCTGTCCTCTTTAAGGCTTTGTTGACATCAAGCTGTTATAACTGCTGTATGACTCCTGATGGTCAAAATCTGTCCTTAAAATTTCATTATATGCCTGTTACCTAGTTGGTTTCAGTGGATAGGGCAGTGGGTTAACTGAAAAATACTCATTGTTATTGGAGACTCCAGAGAGCCCATGCAATTAAAATATATTGATGCAGGTGAGCATCCAGGTCTCATCAAAGCTGCAATCACCTGGATAGCAACTGTAGCATGAAGCCAGGGGCAACCATAACATATGATTATCCAATATATGCCGGGGAACAGCTTGGCAAGGGAACATGCCTTGAACTGGTGAAGGCATGAGTTTATTGCTATATGGCATGCATAAAATATATCTATAGGCCCAAGTGAGTTGGTGGGGTGTACAACCTTGTCACTGAATGAAGTTGAGGCTGTTTGTGTCATCAGTCTTGTGTACTCCTCATAGGTTGGTGCTGATGTCATAAATGATTAATAATATAAATGCAGACAGGCTTGTTAAAACCTTATGAATATGGCCACGGCTCATAATTTCACATTTGGCTCACATACATGTGGGGGGTGTCTATCCTGTGGCCACCTATGTACAATCTGGAAACAAGGCAATTTTTATTTTATTTTTTTTTTTTTTTTTTTAATAATGTGTGTTTTACATGCAAATGATTGGCCCGTTCTACCCTCAAGTTTGGTGACAATAACTCCTTTGACCTAACCATTGACGAAACCACTGAACAATGATCTTTCTGAATATTTGAAATTTGGTTCAAAGACCGCCTTGTATATTTCAATACTGTAAAAACCAAAACTGAATTTCTACAAAAAGAGAAGACACCTAATTAATGTGTCCGCCACATTTCATGTTCCTGGATCATCAGCTTGACTCTTTGTGTTCCACACAAAAACATTTGGGTATTATTACACTTACAGTGGTACCTGCTGCATGTGGCCACTGCAGTGAGAGGTCACTTGCTCTCAAGAGTCAATTTCTTTGCTAATAGATCCTGGCCAGAGAATGCTCCAACTGTCATCAAGCCACAATGGGATGCTATAGATCATGTGTGCTTGGCCAGTCGGACAATAAGTTTGGTGTTTCATCTTACACATTAAAAAAAAATGTTGTTTGGAATATGTAATTAATAAAACGCAGACCACAGACAAATCTTACTCGGTGTTATGTACTCCACTGTAGGGTATACAGGTCTACATGTGTCTGTTCCTTTTGTTGTGCAATACAGAAGTACCCTGCTTTAGATGAGATTTGGGGGTCTTTTACTTATAAACTTTCTATGGAAATCCTGTACGTAATGTTGCATATTTTCCACAAATGCAGGGCACATGGTGTATTTGATTAAATTCTGATAGTAGTGAATAACACGGTGGTCACCCTCTTATAACCCTCCCCCCCCCCCCCCCCCCGACCATCTCCTATGCAGTGCAACTTTTCTGTACATTAAATACAATATTCATCCTAATAGTAGCATGCCGTGCCAATGCAAAGATTTGCCAGATCTTGCAGTGTTTTTGCGGGACTATGGAATAAGTACTTTTCTTGATTGAAAGTTTCGAAGCCTGTACAGTCCATTTAGGTGTTAGATAAACATTAATATACTGCAGTGACATTTAATTTTTCATTTGGAAGTATAATCTTCGCTAAATTACAGGAAAAATCTTGATTTTGAATCTAGCCCACTTGGATTAAGGGGGGGGGGGCGTGCTTCTATTAGGGCATGTGAGGATGAATATTGTATTTACTGATGCTACTTCATCCAGTCTCTCTCTCTCTCTCTCCCTCCCTCTCTCTCTCTCCCTCTCTCTCTCTCTCTCTCACACACACACACACACACACACACTTCTAGTTCATGGCTTAGGATGTACATGCCAAAGATTCACCACCAAAAACTACGGTTTTTTTTTTTTTTTCATGAAGCTTCTTTTGTGACAGGAATATGCCCATCCATTTGGTTTGATATTTTTGGGTGTTCTCTGGCATTTGCGGATTATACACAGATGCTCGGTGTTGGAGCGTGGAGTGACTAAATTTCTGCATAGATGTGTTCATGTGTCTCATTTCAAATCACTGTACATTATGATTAGTATGTTGATATTTGGTACATCGTCAGTGTTGAATGAACATGCTAATTTAGTACATCTTTCGTGTTGAACTATCATTATTTTCATTATCGTGAAAGTGTAGTTTCAGATTTATTTTTCCTGTCTGCATATGTACATGTATTTTCTGTCCAATATATTTCAGGAGACAGTGGTGTCTTGCCGTATTTTGGTAATTATGCTGGTATATTAATTTCTAGCCATTCTGCAGTGACTGGGTTGCCTATTAAATTAGAAATATTTGTTTTCATTTTGCTCACAGTCCTATGACATGATATGTGGCAAGACCATGTTTGTGCCTGTGCTTTTATTTTAATTTGCCATAATGTCACCAGATGTCTCTGGCTACATATGTGATGTCCGTGTTTGGTTATGATGCAGCATCAATTAATGTAGCTTATCCAAGGCAGTGGATGGTGTAGCATTATTTTGCTTCTATCTGTTTAGTATTTCACTTGATATCATTTTGCATTTGCTTCTTTCGGCTGCAAATTTGAATGTTTGCTCTAGTTTTACTTTGATTTTATTCCCATCTTATGAAACCACAAGTGTTTTGATTGGCATTCAATCAGGTAATCACAGTCTGTGCTCATACTGAAACCCTTGCATGTTTAGACGTGTAAAAGTTTCTTCTAGCATTTTATGAGTGCAAATTTTTTTTCCTACAGATAAAATTCTGTATTCTGTGTTCATATAATTATTTGATCATCAACCAGTTGATTCTGGTTCACCAGTTCATTAATATATGAACAAGACACCACAGACAAGCAGCAGATACAAAGTGTGCTATATACCTGCCACTGTTTCTATTCTTAGTCATTGACGCCCAGGTGAATGGGCATCTGTAGTATGAATGACCCTGATCAGGCCTGATGAAGTAACAGTCAGAAAACATGAAAAACGTTAGTTGCTGACACTAGTGCTTGGTGACCACCAGACAGCAGGTAATTCAGGCAGCCAGCAATTGTGTGTTAACTGTGTACCACTCAAATCGCCCAAGAGCACGTGGATGTAAATTATTGTCTGCCTTAATGTTTTTAATTAAATGTCTGGTTACTAGAAAATATTTTTGCTGAGATTTGTTTGTAAGACCATTCATGATGGGACGCCCTAGGTCAATAGCTTTCCTTGGTATAGAATGGGTGCAGTGCACCTAACTCATGCCAAGGAAAGCTATTGACTCAGTTGTAGTCGGAAGAGGAATGAGTTAATACACCAGTAATTATTTCCATGGCTCCAGGCAGCAGGAATACGGAGTCATTGCTCAATTAGTTCCATTTTTGCTGGTGACACCTGGATGCAGAGTCACATGGAAAGAGTCCCAGGGTGAGTGCTGATTATATGGGTACGCGTCAGGTACATGTACGTGTACTTAGTATCTGATTAGCATGGTTAGGTAACTGTATCTTCCATTATGATACAGCATGCAGTGTGTAAGACAGCTTGGAACCTTGGAATAGAACAGACTAGAATATGGACCTGTACTTTTAATCCCCCCTCCCTTTATGTATACATTGCAGTTACTTGTATTTAAGCTGTTTTAATAAGTACTTTTTCACCATACATTTATACATAGTACAATCAGCCCTGTCATTAAATAAGCTAGTTGTTCAAAAAAAAAAAAAATTGCAAGCATTAAAAATTATAAATTATCATGTTTACTAGGACAAGAGGTTTTCTATAAAAGCTGGATGGAACAATATATCCACATTGATAGCAGCACCCATGAGTTTGAAATTGCATAAAGAGAACAAAATACTTGTATATTGGAACCATGGGATTAAGATTACCTCTGGTTGCAATTAAAGGGGTCTTTAATTGCAGTGAAAACCAAGTGCATGATTCCCCCAAAAGACTGGCCTTGTTTATGAGGTAGTCTTTATTAGGAGCTTCACTGTACATGTATTACGTACATTTTGACCAATATGATATTCTTCCCTGTTTCTTTCTATGCAGTAGCTAACTTGTAACAACAGTTAATTTTCTATGGGCATGCAGAATATCTTGTCCAGTAACTTCATGACATTGATAAAGAGTATGATGAAGAGTACATTTGTTGGTTGAAAACTTAAAAAAAAGTTACACTTAGAGAATTTTGTCAAAACAGTACAATATACAGAAGCTTGCAGTCAACTTGTACATTTGACCACAAGTTAACCACTGGTCACCCAGGATGTCTTCAGGTTTGCATCTTCCAGGATTTTTTTTTCTGCATTTTTCTCCAATTTGGGGAAAATGTTTGAATCTTCTGAACTGTTATGATGGGAAGTTTTTGCTGTTCCTACATATGGCATATAGGGCACTGATAAACCAGCTCAGGAAGTGGGAACAGTCATTAGCGATCCAAGGCTGTCAGCTTTTCTTATCACCTGCATTGCACTGACCAGGCCATGCATGAAAACTTTATTGACATTAACCAATACATCACAGTACGGTGTAGCCACGGTGTGTTCGCCACTTTGTTGATGACCTGGCAAATATGGATGTAAATATGCCCACAAAAGAGAGAGCACAACAAGAGATTTCAGGAAAACAAAACTTGTCAGGTGTTAAAGTCTTAAGTGAGAAGAAAATGGAAGGTGAGGAAAAAATTTTTAAATGAAAAGAAAATGACAGGTGATAAGTCAAGGTTCTTGACAATGTTATTTTGTTTTAGGGGGGTGGGTGACTTAAATGTATCAAACTCGTTTGGGTTGAAAGCATTCTGCAACTAATTCTACCAGACAAATGTTCTGAAAACTGATGAGCAAAAATATATTCTGACTGATTATTTTTATGACATATATTGGTAATTTATGGAAAATGCTAGTTTAGGATCATTCAGCCACAAAACTACACAAAGATATACATTGCAATTGACAAGGAAATAAATCTAGCTTTGCATGCTTCAATTTTCCATGGTGGTGTGAAGTTTCAACTTTACCCATCTGTAAAGCTCATTGGTTTAAGATAGTTGGAATATATGGGCTCTGATTGGTGGATTTATTGTATTCAATCCCGGTTTTGCCTGGCCAGCACGTGAAAACTATTGACAAGGGTGTTGCCTTGAGTACTGAGGAATGACTAATTTCTAAGACTGTCTTTTCATTTTGTTTAAACAGGCTGAAAACACTGGGAAGGAGTCTTCCCAACAAGGGTTTCATAGGCATCCAAAATACTGTTAATTCACTTGACTTCCACTCGTTGTTATGATCACTTATTTTGCTGATGGCACCAAACTATAAAAATAGATCAACAGTGAGAGTATTTAACATTGAGGTGCGTGATGGGAATTTTGTCAGATATAGTGAATGTAAAGGTAGTGAAATACCTCATATTCAGAATGGTGTTACACACAAAATAAAGCAGCTTGCAGTAATAATAAAGTTGCAACAAAGCTTCTGAAGTGAAGAATTGATAATAAATCCACTTGAACATTAATCAGTTGATATACTTCAGTGCACAAGAGATTTTCATCTCAGAAATACATATGCCAGGTTCAATTTAGAATGTTCAGTTTGCATAGCAGTTTGCCCAGCACAAACAGGAAATGTCTAGAAATCAGGCTAAAGCACAGTTAAGAAGTGCTGCTCAGTGTAATTTTGCATAGCAGCACCCAGCAGTTTGAATAGCAAACTGCGATGCTATGCTGATAGTACTGTGTTCCTTAAAAAATTTAGGTGAACAAAAAAGTGGCATGCATATCACATAGATTTCTGACTGGCAGTGCCTGTAGTGTGATAGATCAATATTAACCCTTTCCTCCTTGAACTAAAACTGAGTCAACAGCTTACCTGGGAATGGGATAGGGACTAAATGCCCAAGCTATGCCGAGAAAGCTGTTGACATTGGGCATCCTGGTAGGTCTCATCTACAGCTCTCATTCAAATTGTGTTTGATTATTATTGAAATTAGTCAAAAACATTGAAGCAGACGACATTTGACCAGCAGCTGTTTTTGGTCAGTTCAAGGGGGAAAGTGTTAAGGCATGGCATTCAGTGGTTTAGGTACACTTTTTTTCAGCAAGTTTCTGTTTGCAATTCTAGTGGTTGATTTGTACATTATAGACAGGTAGAACAGTAGATCAGAATTACAGTGTTCTTATAGGACTTCCTTTGGTTAAAGACCACAAACTTCATTTCTGTAAGGACAAGTTTCACAGGTTAAAAAAAAAGAGCTTAATTGGTATAATGTCAGATTTCTTTTGATAAGTATAGCATGTCTATTAAGACATTTTAACTGCCAATAATACTGTTTTGATCAACGTATTGTTTCACTGGAAATCATGTAGATCTTATTTGCTTTATTGTGAATACATCCTCTGAGTAACAATGACATCCTGTAATTAGACCTACAGTGCTTGATAAAAATAGAACCAGAAAATTACAATGAAGTAGTTACAGTTTAAAAGGCTTCAAGATCCTAATTAACAATTAATAATAACGAGCATTAAGTGCCTATGCACAGTGTGGTGATTTTGTTTATACACAAAAGCCGATTTTTCCATGTGCATCTAACACAAGTAGAAGTGTGCCCCAGGCATCCGGATAATAGGATGTGGAATTTGTTCTGTACGTGAGTGGTGTAAGTTACCAGATGACATGCGCAGGTAGGTTTCCCTGACTGGGATTTCAGGTATATCGTCCATCATGGACACGCCAGCACAAGAGGACGATAAGACATCAGAGGGTGAGTGCATATGACTGTATGGACATAGGCAGTTGAACATAATAATACATTTAGAGTTCTAGTGCTTGGGTGGGTGAGACACTGGCTTTGTCAATATGCTTAATAAATGACAGGTGAGAATTTATTTGAACTGTTATACCTACGTATTGCCACATAGCCATGTATTTTACTTGCAAGCAGGGGTCATCCATTTCAGCAGGTGTGCTTTGATTTACCTTTGAGGTGAGGTTGCCATGTCATTCTGAAGTCGGCGTGGCAATTTTTCATTTGTGTGTAGCAACCTTCAACCATTGCAGGGAATGTGGTAATCTTGCCAGAATGATGAATCTGAAATATAAAGTATGTTAACCATTGTGCTGTTTTCAGTGTTGGATCTGATATATTGGCGAGATGTTAAGAAGACAGGGATTGTGTTCGGCAGTATGCTGGTTGTTCTTCTCTCTCTGGCCCTCTTCTCGGTACTCAGTGTACTGGCCTACCTATCACTGGCCGCCTTGACTGTCACCATCAGCTTCCGACTCTACAAGAATGTGTTGCAAGCAGTACAGAAATCAGGAGAGGGACACCCATTCAAGTAAGCCAAAAATATAGATTTTTTTTTAAAGCCTGGCTGAAGCAGTGGAATTCAGTCATTAGTTTGCTCCTGGACTTACCAGCCTAATTACCTGTCATGCTTACCTTTGGGGCCAGCTGCATTGGTGACCTTTGACCTTAGGTACGGAGACAGCATGTGTAGACATTATTGCTTCAAGGTACACTTTGTGCTGACTAGATTTAGCTGCCCTTTTGAAAGGAAGGAACATGGTTATTCATGTTTGCGTCAGAAATTGTGACCAAAGATGAGGTCACACTGCAGGTTGACAGGATTTATGTGCAAAACAAACAAAAAAAAAAAGAACAAAAATGACGATAAAACAAGTTGTACAGTGATAGACTAATTTTAAGATGTGTATGTTCACTGAGTGCAATTATTTTGTGAACATTATTCAGCACTTGGACTGTTACAGTATAGAGACCCCCCTTGATATTCCAGGGTTCAATTTAACAGGCCAAAAATATGAAGCAACTAGAAAAGAAGATTTGCTTCACAGCAAATCTGTCTGGGTGCCTTCAAAATGAGAACAGTTTGAAGTGCTACACTTTGCCATTGTTCAACATAATCTAAATTTTGTGTATTAGCCTAATTTTTATAAAGTAAAATGCTACAACTTTGGTTCTTGGTTCATTGGATGTAGCCATGTCACAAACCTATAAAATGAAATTTGAATGAAATTAGTATCTATAATAGTTTTGAAGCTATTCAACATTTTAATTTTGTGTTGTTGCCTCATTTGCATAAATTGAAAGCCTACAACTTTGGTTTATGGTTCATTGGATGGGGCTTTGCCACAAACCCATAAATGGAAGTAGGAATGGCACCTGTATCTATAATAGTTTTGAAGCTATTCAAGTTTTGCATTTTGCATGTTTACCTAATTTGCATGAAGTAAAATCTTACAACTTTGGTTCCTGGTTCATTGGATGCGGCTTTGCCATAAAACCTATAGATTGAAGTTGAAATGGCATGTCTATGTATAATAGTTTTGGAGATATTCAACTTTGAAATTTTTCAAAGCCCCTTATCAGCATAATTTGAAATTCTACAACTTATACTCTCCATTACATTGGCAGGTGTCACAAACCTGTATATGCACATTTAAATTTGCATACTTTTAAACATCATGACTATTCCAGATGAGATGCACAATTATACAGGTTAGGTCAGTCACCATAGCAGGTTTGGTGGTTTTCGGAAAAATAGTGCTCGAGAAAATCTCCAAACCAACTTGGTTGTGAGGAAGAAAAGAAAGAAAGAAAATTTGGCCTGTGTTTACTAATTCAGTGAAACGTGTCTACAGTGGGCACCTTTGGGACCAGAGAAAAGTCACCCATGGGACCAGAGAAAAGTGCCCACTCCTGAAAGGGTCAGCCCTTGTGGGCAGTATGGATGAGTATGTGTGCATGTATATGTACATTATTCATACATGCAATACAAAACTGTCTTTCTTCCTTTATTACATAAACATATTTTAACAGAAGCTGTCTAGAAACTACATATACATGCACCTGTGAACCAGAACAAGGACTATACTGTCTGTCTCAGTATTGGCTATGAAGAACAGGCTTCATCTCACTGGTAGCAAGAAAACAGAGACATGAAAGTGTCCACTGAGATGACACAAATTGTACTGTCCTTGGTCTGGCCACTCAGCTCTGTATATAGTCTATTTTTAACAGAGGGTACACTCAGGCTTATTCGGCCTAGAAGTCTTGAGCCTGTGTTCCCTTGGGACTGATAAGCTCAGCAGACTGACATTGTCTCAGGCAAAAACAGGCCAGCTAGGATACCAGTTCAGTGCACTGACAGGCCTGTGCAGCTCTGGTGGAAACTACAGCCTGCCTGGTACATATGGCAGCATGGAGTTGAGCTGTGAACAGAAAGAGGTTCTCTGTATTTTATTGAGAGCCTCATTACACAGTTGTTGGGAGTCTCTCTCTCTCTCTCTCTCTCCCCCCCCCCTTTTTTTTTTTTTTTTTTTTTTTTTTTTTTTTTTTTTTTGCTGCAAGACCCAAACCTTCCAAAGCATACACCTAGCATGCATGGATAGACAGCTGCCTGTGAGACAGGTTGAAGCTAATTTATGAATGCAAAATAGTTGTCTGGCACCATAGAGGTCAAGCAATAGGTCATACAGCAGGCAGTTGAAGGCCTGCATGTGTATTGGGGATAACTTTGGTGAATTTAGCATATGTTAAAATTCCCCAAGTTTTGTTTCTGTGCTATTGGATTTACGAGTTGTGTCAAACCTATATGTGTAAGTTAGAACTTTGTGTATATCTGCAATAGTTTTGAAGATATGGAGCTTTTAAAACTCCCTAATTATTTTAAACATCATGACTATTCCAAGTCAGGTGCCTGATTTCACTGGTAGGTCAGTCACCATGTGGTTTTCTGTGTGTGTGTGTGTGTGTGTGTGTGTGTGTGTGTGTGTGTGTGTGTGTGTGTGTGTGTGTGTGTGTGTGAGAGTGAGTGAGTGAGTGAGAGAGAGAGAGAGAGAGAGAGAGAGAGAGAGACGGTTGGTAACTGAGAATGAATTACTGCTTTGCAAAAATGAAAAGTGCAGAGCACTGGGTTTTTGAGTGCCAAAGGCATGAGTCATGGTGGGAGGTATCCAAGGGAATTCCCCTTCCCAATAAATTTTGGTTTTCCAGGCTTTAATATTTGATATCATTCCGGGCTTTGTGAACCAGTTGTTCAGTGGGAAAATGTGTCTGGTAGAAGCTTCAATTATTTTTTTTACATATTCATGATGTAAGATGATTTTTGTTCATGAAATAAATATTTTAAGTGCCAATAAGATAGATGGCTCTTAGAATTAAAGATCCTCCCCCCCCCCCAA
The DNA here is from genome assembly GCA_964020975.1 of Hermodice carunculata. Lineage (NCBI taxonomy): Eukaryota > Metazoa > Annelida > Polychaeta > Eunicida > Amphinomidae > Hermodice > Hermodice carunculata. The sequence goes on along the minus strand of OZ026615.1, from coordinate 68,043,606 downwards.
AAAAAAACCCCCTTGAAGTGTATTATAGTTTTGTAGTTAGTGATGTGCCACTTGTCAAGTATAATCAAAAATAGGTTGAAATTTGCAAACAGTCAAGCTCTTCCTTACAAGGCCATTTTTACTTCAGATAATGATGGAAATAAATTTTAAAAAGATATTTGATAACTTCTACCAAAACATGTCAGGGTTTTTTTTGTTTTGTTTTTTCACTTTTGGGGCAAGCTTGCCCATGGATGAATGTTTGCCTGTTTACTGTGACATATGATGACTCCATCTTTTCATGGAAAAAATTAACGGAATGGCAGAGTGAACCACAAAAAACTGCAAAGTTATTTTTGTGCAGCATTAACGGGATGCAGTCAAATTTCTGAAGTAAATGAAATAAAATCAAATAAAGGAACAAATTATGTATAAGTTTGGTACATTCTTTTGTTACAGCAGTAAAATTCATGCCTAAAACTGGCCTTATTGACTTATTTACAAAGATGATAAAGTTTATCAATGGCACTGCCATTATTAATCTGGTGATTCAAGATTCTCACAGGAACTTCTGTTTCCATGGGAAAGAACAAAATGTCAGCCGCAACACATGCATGAGGTACTATTGATACCGTATTGTCCATATTATTCCACTGCCCCCTTAGATAAGTGCTCTGTCCTTTCTAATTCATGAGAAAAGGTCCCAAAATGAATGGCACTGGCTGTATCTATTTATGTCTGGTTACCAACCCAGACATATTGTTTTTGTGGGCGTTCTTTATTCTGTCTTCATTTCTGAATACCTTTCCGCCACATTTTGTGATGCGGTTTTGTCAGCCATTACACAAGTTACAACATTGAAATTTTACATACTAAGAGACCCATAGCTGAAATTGTGCAGGGGGGGGGGGCGGGAGAGAGATTTATTGATATGTTATAAATTATTAAAGTTATGGGTAAAAAAAAAATCCTATTCAGCTATTGGCTGAAAAAACAATGGTAGTTGTATTAGCCAATCACATTGCATTGATTGACAACACACCTGCTGCTTGGTTACTCTACTACTACTATTCAGCAGACTGTACCTGATGACCCATGATTAATGATATCACAAAACTGTGTGTTACAATATAAACATCATGACGTGATGTTATTACCTTCCCTAGCAAGGTTACTTGGCTCTATAAAAGGGCCAGACACACAAAGCAACATTTAGTTTTGATCGAACCAGAGAACAGTGTAGTTGAAAGATGTCAACACTCTAAATAATATTATCACACCATAGAAACAGGGCAAAACATTGAAACTTATGACTCCAATTGACACATTTTTCATACTTTCTGCCGTGACCCTTCACTTCTGTCAGGTGTGTTCAAAATTTGTTTTGTGCAATTGTTCTTATGAAACCACCATGCTAAAATTTAGTTCCTAGATTCACATAAATTGTTTCAGAGTGTGTCATGTTTTCCTCTCACCTCACACATATCCACTTTTTGGAGCCAACATGACATCTAACACATTTGATTGGATGGTGAGAGACATGTGATCAAATCCACCAATGACAAGCCTGGAAACCAGTAGTGATGTTTCTTGCAGGCTAATTTTGGTGGTGGTTCCCTGGAATACTACTGGGTGTACATTGAGCAGCCTTTACGTGTCCCTCTGAGAAAGGTACTGTAGTTCTAGAAATTTTCGCGTGTGTTTAATTTCGCACAAACTCATTTTTTCTGAAATTACAGAATTTTCGCACATTTTAGTTTCGCGCAATCCAATGCCAAACAATGTAGTGAAATACAATGCAACTTATTTTCGCGCATTTAAATTTCGGGCTGTAGGTGGAAGCGCGAAATTAAATCGAGTGCGATAATTTCTAGAACTACAGTACTTGTCATGCAGAATCGGAAAAGAAATTTATTTGTCCCATATTTTTGCATCATGGGCCCTAAATGCCAATTTATCAACATGTTCATGCAGACTTATTGTCCCCCGCCACCAAAGGTGGCATCGGGGGGGACATAGAGTTAGTGAGGATAGGGGGCTGTCCATCCATCCGGGAGCATATGTCTGGAACCCTAAGAGATAGAAGAATGAAATTTATACCAGAGATGTATCATACCAGGAGCATGTGCACTGTGTATTGTTTTTGACCTTGACCTATTTTCAAGGCCCAAGAACACATCAATTTTCATGTCTCTGGCAGCATATCTCTAGCACCCTTAGAGATAGAATAATGAAATTTATACCAGCGATGCATCATACCAAGAGCGTGTGCACCATGTAATTCTTTTGACCTTGACTTATTTTCAAGTTCACAGGGCCCAAGAACATATCAACATTTGTGCATTGTCTTAGGTGGAGGCTTCAACTTGACTTCACATGATCCTGACATTATCAGAATTACCTAAAAATATGGTCTGCATCAATGGATAACAAAACCAACACACACCAAAGGATGGACACTAGATCTGGTCTTCACAACATCATCCTGCAACTGCGTCCATGCTGATGTTTTCCCTTCTCCATATACAGACCGTTTTATCTCTTTTGTAACTTTACATTAAAGGGCAAGTACACATTCAAGCAAGTAACTGAAGTACCACTGTATTGCCATAACAAACCTATTTAAAGCAAACAACTATTTGAGATGGTGCAACGGGACCGTCAGGTTTGCCGAATCAAGTGTGAGTAGCAAGCTTCTCATCTCGATTTCTTGGGTGTCATGCCCAGACACAGAGGTCTTGGCAATGATGGCCGAGAGGTAACGGGACAAAATTAATACTGTATTTGTCAATGACAAGAACAGAATTATTTTTGGCCCTACTTTCTTTGCCACAATCCTATTTCTTGGGAAACAAACCACATAGTCTTTGTTTATGTCAAGTCGATTGCACGATTTGCAACGGAGTCTTTCTTAGTGATGACAAGAGTCAGTCACATGGCAGGTTTCGCCACATGGCCAACAACGGGGCTTGTATGAGTGGCTTGCCTGGATTGCAAACCATCCTTTGTTTGTGGCTGGGTTCCTTGTTTGGGCAATTTGATTGGCGCTTGGGTTGATCGGGAGCTGCAAACATTGTATAAGGGCCTGGGTGCTGGCCCATGAAAGGTGTAATCCGCCTGGGTCTGGCGTGCCAGTGTTTACACTTTCATCCATGCACTTTAACTGTGGACTGAGGTGACAGAAAGTGCTCTACAGATCTTCACAAAGGTTTTTTAAGTGACTGTTTATTTCTGCAGGGCAAATGTGCCAAGGCAAGTAGCCAAGGCAGTAACAGCTGTGCGACGCGTTTCGACCTTAGATAGGTCTCATCAGGCACTGGTTGGGATTTGAAAATGCTTCCATATTTATAGTGAGGGGTAACAATTACGTTGCTATGTTGTGCACGTCTATGCACATGCGTATTCTAGGCCAAAGGCCTGGTTTCATTCTCGTTACCTTGTAACTCGGAATTTCAAACAAATGTTTGAACTGTTCAAATTCCTAATTTGGAAACTGAATGTACTGGTTAAAGGTCAACTAGTGTAAAAGTATGGAGCTGTTTACCAGGTGAACTGCGTACTTTTGCACCTGATGCCCTATCACAGGGGCTGGCAGGAAAATTCTTTGTCCTGCTGTGGTAAAAAACTTTAAATCCCTATTGATTTTATTAACACCAATGTGAGAATAAAGGCACTTAAATGCATGTTGGGATGAGCTCGATACAAAATTTTAGCATTAGACAGAGCGAGTGAGCTCATCTCCCCATGAAGTTGAGGCCGAAAGGCTCTATGGAACGCAATTGGTGAATCCAATGTCTCTCCCTCTCCAAGCGCAGAAGTTTTGTGCGCTCAAGGAGGGGAGGTGTTTGGATGAATTCCAACACCTGCACTTGTAGGTCAAGTCCATCATGGTTTGGAAGGGCAAAATGTCTGCCCAAGGGTTGCGAGTCCATTTTGTTCTCAGTGTAACGAAAATGTTCTCTTAATCTTTCTCTAAGTTGGTGTAGTGTTTGGACGACATACTGTTTGTTACAAAAATTGCAAGTGAGGAGGTAAACTAAGTTTGAACTCTTACAGCAAATTTGGTCAGGAACGACATAGGTCCTGCCGGTTTGTGTGCTCTTTGCACGACCGCTCTTGTTCAGGTGTGTGCAGTATCTGCAGTAGTTACGGTGACAAGAATTTCTCTGCTTAGTGCCGGACACTCCTGGATGCGGAGAAGGATTTTCCTGGTATCTGATCCTAGAATTGGTCAGTACATCCTTTAGATTTTGTGCACGTTTGAAGCCCATCACTACTTCCTTATCCACCAATGAGGCTGCATTACGTGAGGCCTCAAGGATTTTCCAATTATTTTGGACGATATCCCTAATAGGGGGTAGTGATGGATTGTAGCGTGTGATCAGGAATACTTTGTCCTGGTCATTGGGATTTTCTGTTGATGTTGATTTCAACAGATCGTCTCTTTCGATGGAGCGTATTTTCTCCAAAGCAGAGCGTAGAAGTTCTGGGGGATAGCCTCTATCGTTGTAGTAGGATAGGATTTTGTGTTTATTTCTGCACTCACAGATACATGTGGCTTTGGTCTCATGAATAGTTCTCAGAAGTATGTGGAGTCCTATGATAACAAGTTGTCCCAATTAGATGAAATATATCCAATGTAATTTTTTTTTTTTTTTTTGAGGATTGTCAAATTTAAAGACGTAGTTGCAGATGTATTTCGGGTAAAGTCAAGTTTAATGGGTTTTGAATAAACCAAAGTGACCACAAAATTGATAAAATTGACCTTTAAATATAATCAGCTGCTCGATGCCCAGTAACTGTTAGCATCTGTGTGTTGTATTTGAGAGTAATCATTGTGTCTGTTGTTAGCATCTTTAATATTTTGTCAGCATTCTGTCTATAAAGTGTATCAACACTTTGTAACGGCAGGAGCAGACAATGATACTTATGGTTCTGGAAGTACGAGCAATTTTTTTTCAGATAAAGAGCAAGGTCTAAGTGTTGGTTTATTATTCATCCTCCATAGAGGGATGCATATAGTGTTTAGTCCCGTCGTCCACTGCTGCCACTGCGTATCTTATTTTCTTTGTATTTCTGTCCCCTCTTGACCTATTGCCTTTTAACTTGGTACAGATAATTTATGGGTCCGGGAAATTTGTCCCATATAATAATATGTAAGCTTGAGTTCAAAGGTCAAGGTCAAATCCGTGTTACATTTTCTGCTAACTCAGCAGTTTTCACATATTGGCTTATACCTTCTTAATGGTGCATTGTAGGCCCAAGGTTACTGGTAATTGTTACTAGGAAAGCACTTATGGGCTTTCAGCTTGTATGGTATATTTTTAACCTGAGTGACCTTGAAGGGTCAAACTGCATACATTGCTGTTGATTACTATATAAGTCAATGGGGATTGCAATGCTAAACACCACATTTTCTACTTCTCCAAAAGAATTGGCCAGATTCACTTCAGACTTGGTGGGGTTATACGTCAGGTATGTGTCTACCAACAGTGTTCAAATGGTCATGCTCCAACAATTTTTGGCATGGTTCTTTTGGGGGGGGGGGGGGGGCTGCATTTTTGCATTCCTATTGATTAAGTCAATGGGGTCTGCAATGGTAGTTCACATTTTGACTTCTTCAAAACCGTAAGCCAGATTCACTTTAAAATTTGGGATACAGATACTCCATAGATTTCGGGCATTTTTTACATATCATTGTGGTGACCTTCAGCTCATAAGTCAAGGTCACAAGTGGTTTCCCTGCCACATCTTCAAATGGGTATGATTCAAGTCCATCAAACTTTGTCATCATTTACCCAGATAGGACAATGCCCTTAATTTGGTAAGAGGTGACCTTGAGGTCAAAGGTCAAGGTCAAACTTTCTGCAGAAGAATGGTGGCCCTCTTACAGGGGAGGCGCCTGCTCAGAGGATGCATAATGTTTTTTGGACAATAAAACTCGCTTCTAGTTTAATGTTACCTTGTTTCTTATATTACAAAGGTTGAAGTTATGGACTATTATTGGCATGTCTGTTGTTATGCATGAGAGATTCATACATGAAAAGAGCAAAAATCTGTTTTATTTTGGTAATGTGCATCAAGTTATCAAAAACATCACAATGTTGAAATCTTATTTTATAATCTACTCAGACATTGAAAACACTTTGATTCATTTTGATCATGTACATATCATTATTAGATAAAAAACTTAATCATATCAAAATGTGAACATCATTTTCCTAGACTCAGACAAAAAAGGTCAAATCTATTTTGAAAAAGTACATAACATCATTAAAAGGGGGATCATTATCATCATAATGATATTGAAATATGAACCTCATGACTTGGTTTGTCAGACATCAAAGCAGTTTCATTTATAAATGTATATAACATTATTAATTTAGAAAAGAAATGAAAAGAAAAAAGAAAAGCAAAAACATTGGCATAATTTTGTGATACTTTATTTTTATGTACCAGGAAAAGAATAGCTTTCATTTCATTAAGAATGTGCACCCAAAAGCAATGACTATGTGTGCAGTGCATTATTCCATCAGCACATGCTGGGACACCATGGCATGTGGGGTTGCATGCCATTTGCTCGAGAAACAGGTCTCCACATAGTGTGCAGAGTCCATCACTCCATCAGCGCATGCTGGGACACCATGGCAACTATGGCATGCAGGGTGGCATGCCACCTGCTCTCGGGAAAGGTTGCCACAGAGTCCCTACAGTCTTCCATTGCTATTCTGGGAGCCATTTTCCTGAATAAAATCCAATAAATAACCACATGATAAGTACACTTTCCATAATGCCATCCCGCAGAATCTAAATATGTTCACCTTTATTCATTTAAAAAGCTAGCATCAATATTTTCCCATTTTGCATCAGCTGCCGCTGCCCGCAAAAGGCATGCACCTCCCACTCTCCCAAATGAACCCTCGTGTGTCTGAATAGCATGTCCCTGGTATGACACACAAGGGCGTTTGACAGGTTTCATCACCTAATCACACAGACATTGGCAGTGCTTCGAAGTTTCTAAACCATGCAAAGTTTTTAACCATCATCCTTGTTCTTTTCCTTTCACCATACAGCTTTTCAGGATCACTGTTGTGAAACCACGATGCACGTATTGCAGCCACAACATTGTCCCTATGTGGTCCACATTACCCAGTTACATTGGCCCATAACAATGATGCACAACATAAACGTACCAATAATACACTTATGTTTCAACCTTTGTGATATTAAAAACAAGCTAAGGTTAAATAAGTCAACACTGACCTCTTATCCAAAGAAAAATTGCTTGTACTTCCAGCACCGAAACATCCCGATCTCATTGCTGGCTCCACGCCAACACGTATGGTGAGGCTGGACAAGTGATATGCATGCGCGGAAAGTTACCAGCTTAATATATTAATGATTGTTGTACAGTGTGTGAGGTGAGATTCTTTTTTTAACAGCAAAGACTTGTTTAAATGGAACATTTAAAAAGCTCATGAACGGAGGTACACACTGTAGTACACAAAGGAATTGTTTGATGTTAATACATAAAAAATCAACAGACAGAGAGTGATTTCATATGTACATTATCATGGTCTGAAAATATGTTATATTTTAAAGTTTCCCGTGGGGAAACTTGAGAATCACATGAGTTAAATATAGGCAAGTATGGAAGGGGTTTCAAGTTACTCCATGTCAGAACTTTTTTCCTCCTCCCGTATTATTTGCATCACCAAACAATTTATTTCACTTGGTTGCATTTAGTGAAAGAGAAATCTACTTTAAATAGGTTACAAACTGTGTTCAGCACATCTAATGCACTATACATATTTCTCGAAATCACCTCCTATGAAGTTTTGGGGATGCAGTCTAAATGGTAACTGAGAAAAGCTATGTACACATAAAAGCCCCATAGCTTAAAACTTTTAAGTACTAACAAGAAAAATTCTTGGGAAATTATTTCCACATCACAATCTCTATAATATACGATGTCAAACAAAGTGCTGGTAGTATACTGGAATAAGTTATGATGTACATGTATATATACAGTAAAACCTCTCTTACCGAACACCTCTGTATACCGAACACCTCTCTATACTGAACACCATTTCTCGGTCCCAAATATATACTTTCAATGTTATCAAACCTCCCTATACCGAACACCTCACTATACTGAACACTTTTTTCCGGTCCCAAGGGTGTTCGGTATAAGGAGGTTTCACTGTATGTCACTTTTCCCGTGGCAAATGTATTTATATAGATTGTGGCTATTGAAGCCAATGTCTACATTTTTTTTCCATGGGAGGACATTTAAAATTTGGGTCAGTAGAAGTAAAAAATACTAATCTTTGGTGATCAGGAGCAATTTAAGTTGTGCTCAGTGAGGACAAGGGAAACAGACTGTTAAATAACAGAGCGCTGAAATTAAAACATTCTAATATAACAATGACTATGGTGCAAATCTGTTCATATACGTACATGTGTATAAGTGTGTGTGTGTGTATATATATACCTACTGTATGTGGCCACCTCTTCTGCCAAGAAAAAGTGGCCACATACAGCAGGTGACCTTTCACCATAAGGACACCTTACAAAGAAATTGACTCCTATGTCCAGGCCTAGTGACGACAAAAAGCGATGGGGCTGCTCACAGTAGTGGTTGCATACAGCAGGTGCTTCTGTGTGTGTGCGTGGGTGTGCGCGCGAGCGAGCGACACATGGGGGATGGTCAAGTTCAATAATTTGCACAGCAAAACCACTGAATTGTATACGCTTATATTTAGTCAGATGCAGTTTTAGTGGTAGTGCTCCAGTAAAACACCCAGGGATGCTGGAAAAGTCAAACCGTGAGGAGACTTTAAAAAAGCCAAGCTTCAATGTGAAATTGAAGTCCTGGCAGATTTGTGTTGAGGAGTTGGATGGGGGAGGGGGGATTTCCTGTCATAAGGTCTGGCAATGTTTTTGTGTCTATATTTTAACAGGAAATACCTGGACTGTGACATTTCATTGCCAGAGGAGAAGGTACACCAAGCTGCAGACATAGTGATGAAGCATGCTACCACCACTGCCAAGGAACTAAGGAGACTCTTCCTTGTGGAGGACCTTGTTGATTCTATCAAGGTGAATAGTGCTGTGTCAGCCCATTTGTGGGCCTGCAGTGAGTCATTAGCTGCCAAGTGGCCATGGCATGGGCTGGGTGCATTGTGCCCAACCCATGCTGCACAGTGTGCTGGACCCATACCAAGGGAAGTTGTAGATATGCACCGTGCTCTTTTCACAGGCACGATCTACAATTCACAGTATAAAGGTTTTCCTTTAACAAGAAATTGAACCAAATGGAGACTGAGTTGATAGCTTTGTCTGGCTTGCTTTGGACACAATGTGACTGAAGCATGCAGGGAAAGCTATAGACCATTATACTTTTCTCTGGAAATTCATGCATACTGGTAAGGTCTTTTTAACAGGAAATGTACATGTTGAATCATTATGATAATTCTAAGAATGCAAATTTTGTTATGATGAGTACTGAAAGAGTTGAGCAAAAAAGGTAACACTTGACATGAGGGAAATAGCAGTTTGTATTGAATGGTTTGAGCAGGAAATGGTAAAAGGTGAATATTGGTGTAGTGTCATGCTCAAGAAAGTGCCAAATAGAATTGTCTCGTAGTTTGGTCATGTTTGGTAGATCAGTTGATATTTTGACATTGTGGCAATAGTTGATGCCACATGCTGGAGATGATGGTGGTGATACACATCCTGAACAAACCAAACTGTGTGTTTTCTTTATTGTATTGTAGTGGAGTGGAGAGAACATGGAGCTTGGTCTGTTCAGCAGGCAACTATCATCAGACCCATGCATACAGACTTACAATACTAATACTGCACAAGTACAAATTTTCCCAGATTTTTATATGTTCAAAATTTCGAGGTTTATATTGTCCAGAATTGCTGACCGGTATGCTAAGCTGCAGACAATGTCATGTGCACATTCAGTGTTACAGTTTTTTTCCTGGTTTTTATTTTCCCAAATGGCACAATTTGGAAAAATTTGTACTTATACAGTATGTGCTCACACTGTGAAAGGGAAAAGATAACATTTGTCTTGCTATCATAAAATAAAGTAAATTAAAGTAAGCTTTATTTTACATCAGTACATGGCTGAAAAAATACAAACAGCAGAAGCTCCTTGTCACTGATATAAAAATAAAAGAAACAAGCCATAATTGAGGACTATTTAATGTGCAATATTGAAGTCATAATTTAAATTCTGAGTTATAATGCAGAAACCAAGTTCACGAAAGTGACCTTGTGACGCTTGAATTTACGTCAAGGTCACGCATCTTTGAACTTGACCTAGCCTTGGATAAGGACTATTATAATGTGCAGTATGCAGGTCAGATCATAAGAAACTTTTCTAGTTATCGTGCGGAAACCAAAACTTACTATTGTTCGTCCATGACCTTGGAAATAGGGTCAAGGTCAACTATCTTCATACTTCACCTAGCCCTAATACTGGAGTATACACTTTTGAGAAGGTGCACAGTGCGCCATCTGGTAGCAAAAAATCAGCCCGCATGCCTCGCTTTTGTAATGGGACAACTGCCGGGGTTTTCCCGCTGGGTGAACTTATGCATAGACCGTATTATGATGGCATGGCCCAGGTCAGTAGCTTTTGTTGGCATCTTATCCTGGCCAGGAAAGGGTTAAAATACATCAGTATGAGATTTGGTGAAATTGAATCATGTACATGTTTCACCAATCAACTTTCAATGCTGTAACCTTGTATTTCTATAATTCCCCTAGTCACATGCGGATGCCATAGTTCAGATGTTGATCTGCTTATACTACATAATGTACTGATCTGTTTCAGTTTGGGCTGTTGTTATGGGTTCTGACTTACATTGGTGCCTGGTTCAATGGTATGACACTGATCATTTTGGGTGAGTGTTCTCTTTGTATCAAATTGAGGCTTCACAGTGCGCACATTCATACATATATTGATGAACAGAACTTTATTTATTGGTAAAAACCAAAATAGTCTGTTAGCAATTTATTCGAAGTGTCTATAAACAAGTTAATACCACTAAACTGTCAAGCAGGATGAGAAAAAAAAATGTATGCACATAGCACATAAGTAAGTTAATCTCCCCAATTTAATAATGATGTGAGGGGCTTTAAGTTTTGTGAAGAATGTTTAGTCCTCCTTTGAAAGACCACCCATGCCTTTGGGCTTGGGCAGGTTCAAATATAGCAGGTGGTGCTTTGGACTTGTGTGCAGCACCTCACTTGTTTTGTCAATTATTCTACACGTTAGGCCTAGGCCAGCTATTTTGCTTTGAACAGTAGCTTTTCACAAGCACTCCTGTCATATGACATGAAGTACGACATTCTTCACAAGAAAAACCTCATCAGTAGATAGGGACTGCTGGTGCCATTGCCCAGTTAGCAAAATACTAATGTTTCATTCATGTGGCTAAAGAAATTTCCAAATGTTTAATTTGTTTTAATATGAATTATATGAGTCAGGTCGAATTCCACAGTGATTACTGTTTTATTTCCCGATTTGGCTGCAAATTTTGAAGGCCTAGATGTGTCTTTGAGCAGAGTGCTCACACCAAACAGGCCAGGGTTTCGCATCTGACGATTAATATTATAGTCTATCAACCTTGCTCTACGGAAACGAATTTTGTGAATATTACAACAATGGATTGTTACTTGCCGACATATCTAATGCATAACCTTTTTTCATCAAAATACCCTACTTTTGAGGCATATGTGGTAGCTATATGCACTTTGTATTTCTTTTCAGCCGCATTTTGGGGCATTTCTGCGGTACAAGCAAAAGTTAGCGCAATCCATATCGTCCGAGAAATGATAAGTGCGCGTGCGCACATGTGATTAACAGATCCTTTTAAACTGCCGGCACCGTCCGTGAGAAGACCGCAAAAACGCTCAAATTGCTGGTTACAGAAATAAATACAAACCTCACTGCAAACAAATTTCTTTCAAGAGTTAGGTAAACTGCTCAGATTTGGTTATGTATGAAATACATGGTCATTTTGCCCGCTGTTTACGAAATATTCGAAAAATTCCCTTCCGTAACTCAGGGTTGACAGACTATAGTAACTGATAGAACTATGTTCTTCAATACAAGACTGGATCCAGTGTTTGCAACTAAGAATCATTTCTGTATTCTCCAGGACCAATTTTTGGTTTTTAAGTGTTGGGAGAAAATGAGTTGATTGTCAAATTCATGGTTAGTAAACTATTAGGTGTGACATATTGGCGTTTCTGGATAATAGGAGGTATTCATATTTATTTGGGATGTGTTTATACAGCAGTTTTGTATTTCAAGTTTGCCTTTCATGCAGACAGATTCAACAAAGTCTTATAGTCAGTTCAGTATATAGGTTTATTATGTTAGGAATGCATGTACCTGTGAAAGTTGGTCTAGAAGTGAAGTCACCTTGCCCAGTTGGACATTGCCTTCATTCTCAAGTCATCTTGGTTTTTCTTTTCTTTTTCACTTATCATGCCACTAAAGATTTTTTTTTTTCATTTTCAGCTGTAATTATTGTTTTCACAATACCCAAGGTGTATGAAACTAACAAGGTGAGTGTTCATAACTCTGTGTCTGCTTATCACAAGAAAACTTACTTTTATTTGAATTATTATCATATTTCCAGATGCAAATTCCTTGTAAGAAGACCTTTCTTCCAAGTACCATCATGTGTAGTGTAAAATCATTGGCTCAGGTCAGCAGCTTGCCTTGCCACATTTGGGGCTTACTTGGTGCACCCAAAGTCTACCAAGGATAGCTCGTGACTCAATGTGCAACCAAGCAATGAACACAATGAATACTGGGTAATAAGCAATCTGTCAGGTGGACAGATACCATCAAAGCATTTCCAATTATTAATGGGTTTGAACATGATTGAAAAGTAAAATTTTGATACCATCCGGTATTCTGGAAGTAAAGAGTTAATTTACTCCATATACTGAGGATGGATCACCCTCTGTGTGTGCATGCATGTGTGTTTGTTCGTGCGTGTCATAAAAAAGATAGCTTTCTTTCCAGTGCTTATAATACTTGGTGTACAGTTAGCAGTTTTGGCATTGCCTGGAAAGTTACACTGCAGGTGTCTGGGAAGGTAAAGCATGACTTTCCAAGCACTTTAAAACCCCCAGGCTGTTGTACTTTATTGCATGCTGCTTACTGAGTTCAGGGCCATTGGGTGATGCACAAGTTTAGCAGTATCTTCATGAAATGAAGAGTTCTTGTGTGTGTCTGGTTCAACATACAGCGTTTAGCCACTACAAAAGATTTTGTTCTTTTTTTCCTTACAGACCGTAATTGACCAGTACTTGGATTTGGCCAGAACTCAAATAAGGAATGTACTCAAGCAGTAAGTACTTTTAACTGTCTTTTGAACTTTGATTTGCTAAAGGTTTCAGCTCTTGATATTTGCAAATGACTACCCTAACCCTTAGAGTAAGCATCAGGAAAACAGTATATGATTAAACCAGATAGTTTTGTTGGGCTTGCCACAGGCAGTTTTAAGTGTGTGGTATACTTTCTGACTCTCATGTATAAATGTTTACTTTCTGTCTTTGGTTCCCATTTAATACCCTTAAAAGTATCTATTTTCTGAAAGAAATCATGACACCAAATTTGATTCTGGTACTTAATATGAAGTTTTAGTATCGTTATGCCTGCCCACGCTCACTCCCAGCCCCGAAAAATTCATGTAAATAAATAAATAAATAAAAAAAAAACTAAATGAAGTTGGGGTCAGTGAGAACACACACACACAAAAGAAGACTGCATTTATATAAACTATGTTTGTTTTGTACAATGATGCCTTTAATTGACTCCTTGTTGTGCCCCTGTCCTACCGGAGGAGGGGCATATAGTAATCCCTTTTTCGATTCGTGTGTCTGTCAGCTATTCGTGTCCAGGCTATGATATGCTTGTCCTTCAACTTAGAAAAGTGAAACTTTACACACAGGTGGAGAAAAGGGTGTGTAATGTACCAAAAGTAGATCACTAGGTCAAGTATCTGGGTGACATATCCTTGTAAAAGTGTGTCGGGGATATAATGAAACTACACATACATGTATTTTGACCGAATGGTGTGTCATGAAACAAAAGTAGGTCACTAGATCATGTATCTGGGTCACAGTGATACAATCATGTAAAACTACATTATACTTCATGTCCGGGCTGTAATTCTGTTGTCCTTCGACTTAGAACCATGAAACCTTACACACCTGTGTATCTGGACACAAGGGTGTGTCATCTGGGTCACATTGACGTATCCTTGAAAATTCATGTCTGGTGTATGATTCCTTAAATCTTTATTTTAGTGTCATGAAACTTAACACATGTATATATCTTCACTCAGATGTGTGTCGTGAAGTAAAACAAGGTCAAATATCTAGGTCACTGGTATATCCTGGTAAAACCATGTCCGGGCTGTAATTCCTTTACTCATTAATTTAGTTCTAAAAAAAATATTGAATGTAGCATCATCAATTACTTATGACAGTTGGTCCTAAGAATGCCTCGGAAGCCTATCGAAAACTAAGTCACTGGATCACATATTTAAGTCACAGTGCTACATTGAAGAAAAATGGCGGTACATGTACCATGATATCTTCAAATCTTAATTTTCTCATTGTAGCTTCAATTATTTATGACAGTTGGTTCTAAGGATGCCTGAGACACCTGGTGAAAACTAGGTCACAGGCTCACATATTTAGGTCACAGTGCTGCATTGAAGATAAATGGCCCTGCCATGATATCTCTGCTCATTGCATTAGCACCAAAGCTTTGTCATTAGGTCAAACAGAAGTAACCTTGACCTGCCCAAGGGCATTGTCGTCACCTACGCGTCCATCCGTCTGTCTGTCCGTCCCTCCCTCCTGGCCAAGGGGTTTTCGGTTACTGATCAGCTTCTATTTTTATTGACTACAGTCTTTCTAAAATGAGACCTGTGTAATTAACAAAGTTATAAATGAGGTGAGGGGGGCATGGATCCAACAATCTCTGATTGCATTTATATTTATCATTGTTATTGTCTGTACTTCCAGGGTGCAAGAGAAGATCCCATTCCCTGGTAAAAAGAAGCAGTCTTAAATCCATGTGCTGCCAGACAGAGGCGCCACAGTTGCTGTGGCAACCATATTTAAAACGACGTGCTTTTGAAGGAGACCTCATAGTACTTGGCCAGTGGAGCACAACCATTTTATGATTCAAAACATTGATTTCTTTTTCCCTAAATGCGTGGTGGATTCCACATGGATAGTGCTTTCATTGACCAAAAAGGAAGACAAGAGAGTGTGTGAAAAAAATTGATGGATATTTATTGTTGAGCAGCCAGAATGGCTGATTTTTTGCTCCCCAAAGATCAGAACTTTGGCATTAAACTTTTCAAAAAAAAAAAAAAAAAGAATTACTCCAAGTGTAGTGGAATTACAGCCTCTGCAGTATCTGTAAGGTACATTAGGCATAGTATGTATACATGTAGTCAAGCCTGAAGTCTGTACAATATGGATACTGGGCTTGAAAAGTGTGCAATGAGTGTCTTTTATTTATCTGATTAGCGCTGCAGTGTTCCTGCATTTTGGCTGCAGTTCATGACATTTCAAAGTGATGGTGCAACCAATTTCCATTCATCAAGAAACCTGATCAGCATTCACCATGGGGGAATGTTCTCAAAGTGGATTGTACATGATTTGAAAAGATGCAATTATTGTCCTGAAGCATACATTTTTGTAAAAGTGATCTGGCTTACATGGAATTTGCAGTAAAAATTTGAACCTGGGAGAAGTAACTGTCATTTGTGACCAGTGAAAGAAATGGACTCCTCCATGGGGAAAGTTGATAGGGATTCTCCTCAGGGCTTGCTTTTTGCAAAGGAAAGGCGGACAGAAGTGTTAATTAAACCCAGGAAAATATATTCACATATTGATATATTTGAATGACATCAGCTTTCTTCAAATTAGTCCAAATCCTGGAAAAGCCTGGGTTAAACAGAATGTGATCAATTTTTCAGTAAACTGGTAGTAATTCTTTTGATCTCATTGGGAGATCTGTTGGGGAATTATATAAACTTCTGATTGGTTTTATGAGTTACACCTTGTACATATTGATTGATAGACTATAGTTTTCATCATGTAAAAAGAGAATAGATTTGATTAAAAAAATGTCTGTCCCCAAATTTTTGTGTGGACTTGTAGGGCAAAAGTTGATGGCAATTCATTAGCAGTTTGCCCGTCTTTACAGGATGTTGCATATTAAGCTAGATTTGGAAGACCCTGTGAGTGCATACATGTAAGTGTTGTATCATAAAATGTTCCTTCAAGTATTGCTGTACCAGCTGTTGAGCATGTAAGACATGTTGCTCGTGTCCGTGCCTCCGTACCATATATACATATAGACCTTATCTGAAGCATACACTTCTATCCAGATGTGTGAAGTATTTGTATTCATTCCCTCGTCCATGCTTTCATTGATCATGCACAGGAATAATTAGGTCTGCATGGAAAGTGGATTGTAACAAAGGCCTACATTTTGCAGCTTGAAAATGTACCTGGATGTGGACACTTTTAAATAATTTAAAGAAGTTTTCTGGAATTTTGTAAAATGTTATCAATTACTTGATGTGTTTCATAGGGGTGTGAAGAATGGATAACTGATAAAATTATCATGGTTTATATGTATAAGGACAGATTAGTTGTGTTTTTTCAGTTCCCTCCATCCATGGTTTTGTAAGTTATGTAACTTATAACAGGTGAACATTTTACTACCTGATCCTTTTGTCAAGTATAGATGCGCAGCAGCTGCGTGTCATTGTTGAAAATTTAGAGATGCTTAGCAAGTCAACTTGCAAATGACATTTGCGTTTGCTATGATTTTCCCCTTGCTTGCCCCATCCAAGACTCTCCTGTGTGACATCACTTGCAGCTTCAGCGTTTGGGTGATTGGTATCTTTGGTGTTGTGTAAATATTGAAATAGCACTGGCTTTTTGTACCGGCTTGGTCCAAGGGACTGAATAAGCATCAGAGCCAGTTTAATACTTCAGCTAGATTCATTTACTGATCCTTTATGCAGTTATCACTTGGGTTAATATGGTCTTGCAGAAGGAAAGGTGTTTTACAGGGTTATGGGAACATACAAGTTGAAAAACGTTCCATAATGATGCACGCTGTAGAAAGAGATGCTAAAGTTGATGTTGGTATTCAACACAGTGGATTGATTAAAATTGCTGGCCTTTTCCAATGGGCAATCCAGAATATTTTTATGTGGAGAATATTGCTAAATGGTAACTTGTATCATAATGGATATAGGTGAATGTGAATTTCTTTAGATAATAATAATAATAAGTTGGTGAGCACCACTTGCACACTTGTTAGAGGTCGGCCTTGCTTATGAGCTTGTTCAATGCAAACCCACATATTGAATATCATCAGCAAATTATCACTTAGCTTGTTACTAGTCACAAACAGCTTTTACAATGTGTCAGCACTAATATGTGTAAATCTTCATGTCAAAATGTTCATCTGGCAGATTTTGAAGAACTTAAAGAGGTAAAACAGCTCTGTTGCCTCGGATTCCAAAGATGAAAGTAGTTGGTCAGCATATCTGGGCAAATCTCTTATCTGCAATCCATGTTCTTAATGGAATGTATATTTTTGTGAAGTGCTCCGTAAACCATTACAATGTATCCATGTGTGTGTGTGCGTGCGCAACGTGGTAGGTATTTTATATGGATATATTAGTGACATTTGCATGATTGTATACCACAAGTTCTCATTGTGCCTCTCAATTCTGTAGAGCCTACAGCTACAGACTCTAAAGTCCATCAGTATATACAACAAGGTATACATACAAATATACACAATACATAGATATGCATTGTACATGGTTTAATACATATCCATGTAGAATAAACTGCCCTTGTTAATTCCTCAACCCAGAAAAATTACTTCAATGTAAGGGACAGTTGCTGTTTGTGAACATCTTCAGATCTGCATTTACATGATCATGGCAGGTCATTATACTGGTATCGAATGATAGAAGCAGTGTACACTATGTTTGTATTTTTCATGACCTTTCTACAAGTGCTTCATAGCAGTTGTCCCAGTAAAAATTGTTGTAATAAAGTTCTCCACATCATCCCTTGTTCTGAACTTGTGTGTCTGCGCTATTGCAACAGCAGCAGCAGCAGCAGCAACTCCACCAGCTAGGTTATGATTGTTTTAACTCATTCCATACCAGTCCCTGAATTTTCTGTTTTTTTTACCTAGATTTAAGACAACAATTGCATATTTAAATTCTTCATGACAGGAGTTTTCATTCAAGTACCAACATGCCTATAGTCATAAGTCAGTGGTTCCGGCACTGCCTGGTAAGTCATGCTGCAGCTGCCACAAGGGCAGCTGCAGCATGACTTGCCAGGTAGTGCCGGAACCACTGACCAAGGCCTGTGGCCATAGTATGGAATGAGTTAACCTAAAGCTCTCAGATGTGAAATTTGTATTTGTGCTAAAATTTATTGTTTGTGGAAAACATTTTAAACGAGAATTCTGAGCGAAAAATCTTGGGATGGCATACCCCAGCTCATCAGTTTTAGCTCTGCTTACCATAGGATGCTGGTTTTTGTGGTCACTGATGTCTGTCTGTCAGTCTGTCTGTGAACTGTTGTTTGTGAACGCAATACAATCCCCAATCCCCAGTTTTCGAGATACCCTCGTAAAACGTTCAGGATTTGTCAAGCGCATGAAAGTCTAGGTTGAGTTTGATATTAGTGGTGCCACCTTAACTCATTCCACCCTGATAGAAGACTGAGTCAACAGCTTTCCTTGGCGTGCTCTGGGCGCATTGCGCCCAGAGCGCGCCAAGGAAAGCTGTTGACCATGGGCATATAATTTGGAATGATCTTCCATGCAGGTTTCATCCAAAATATTGAAAAATAATCCCTAAATTAGTAAAATACATTTAGCAGACGACATTTAGATATTAGCGGGAAAAAGCATCATCAGGGTGGAATGAGTTAAGTTATGTAATATATCAAAATAAAATATTGAGAATTCTGGTTTTTAAGAGTTTTCATCAATTGCCACAAAACTTGGTGGCGATGTCAATTTGGCAAAAAGACAAAAATAAAGATAAGCATAAGTTATTTTGCATAATCTCATGTTGAAATCTGGTGGTGCCACCTACAATTGAGAAATATGGAGCGAAAGGAGTAGAAAACACAATTAATTCAATATATTGAGAAAGAATAAGGCTAAAACAAATGTACCAGAAATTTATATTTTATGTAGAGGTTATGTTGCATGATACGGATGATCTTGACTTACTTTCTCAACATCATGGAGGGAAGTCATTTCAGGAAATGGACTTTTTTGGTATGGTTATTACGTCTGAACTTCTGTGCATGTATCAATATACCATTACAGGAAGATAACCCTAACAGAAGTCTGAGATGTGGAGTCTTGGTGGCTGCACTGGTGATATAAGTCAAACTAGCATCATAGGCATTAAAAGTCATTAAATTCATTATCTTCATCATAAATTTAGATGGAACTCAAAATTTACACCAAACGTGTATTTAGAAGTGCTATCACAATATGGTAGAGCAATAACTCTGCGTTCTCTTCTTGACCGCCATGTGGCGCTGCGGACAGCTTTTATCCGGGTATTCAATAGCGGGTCAACCTGAGTAGCGTCGCATACTCTGATGTGTTAACGCATGGTGCAAATTGCGCGTTTTTCTTGGCGAATGAAATAACCAAGAGTAACTCATAATCATGACAATTTTATCATTAATAAATACTTTTTGTAGAAAGTAATGCAATCAAGGAATCAACCCAATACACATTGTTGTGGAGTTAATCCCATTTGATTTTAATTTTAATTTAACTTTTAACGCTACCTGCCGACCCCCCCCTCCCACCCACCCACACACAGTAACACTATAAAACTTGGGAATTCATCTACAATAACATATTCTGATTAGGTTGTCTACTTGTCTTTATTTTTGACACAATGACAACACACCCGGCAAATAAAATACAATTGACTTCTGAAAACGCGATGACCAATGTTGTTTTATCCTATTCAATCCTCCATGATCGCCCGCGATGAACCGGGTCACATTAAATCCTTGCAACAGGAGTCTTACGAAATCCTCATGCTGTTGAGTCCATATTATGTGCTATGTCGATAATTTGTTATATGTGATCATTGCATTATCTTAATAACTGTCGAAGAATATTCGTTATTATTGCATTTCTTTCGACCATTCACATAGTCGAGTGGCGCTACGCAGGAATGTAACAAGCAGAATGCGATTCCCGATCACCGCGGTTCAAATGGATTTTTCACTTTTTTAACACAACATACCAACAAATGCATTCATGCTCTGCTATAATACAATCTTATCTTTCGTGTGTGTAAAATTTATTAGCAGATATCAAGTGAAAAGGAACTTTTTTGGCACTTTGATCGCCGATACGTACAATGTTATCACAGTTTTTGCAAATCCGCCAAGACCAATGTTCACTCGCAGACGAGTACCCGGATGAAAGCGATGACTTGCGCCGTGTAGTGGAGGTTTCTGGAAACTTAAGAAACTGCCCTTCCCTATTTAGAATCAGTTTAGTGTACTTTTAATACCTGTGATGCTAGTTCCACCTAATACCACGTGTGGCACTGTGGCTTGACACATCAAAGACATTGTTACCTCAGCTGAGATTATAGTATATTAGCTACATCCGACTGTTCGTCTGCCAACAATTCACTTTTTCAACTTCATCTGTGGTGGAAATGTACCTTAGGTACATTTTTACCAAGTTTCTTCACATGGTCACACTTATTTTTAGTTTTTAGCGCTGCTGACCAAACAAAGGTCACAGAGCTTGTATGACAGCTCATGTGTGTCCATCCTTTCCTAAACTTTTACTTCCTAGCAGGGTACCATCCACAGTTTTCAAGTTAACCCCATATAACTATCAGGACTTATTGGGTGTGTGAAAATCTAGATTTAAGTTGATTACATTGTACATAAAACTGTACTTTGTGACCTTTTTTTCGATATTGGTGGTGCCACCTACAGTACTATGTAGTATAGTGATCAAAATGTAGAAACATTGTGAACACGCAAGCATCTTTAATTTTGAGCAGATCTTCACCAAATTTGGTGGGATTGTGGGGGAGGTCAAAGTCTAAGTTGCTAATCATCCTAGGGGCGTCACCTATAATTTGATGGAAATTATAAGGCAAAATGTGTTTTAAGATATAAAATTCCATATTTGGAAAAGTGATTGGATTAGATTTGCAAAATTTATAGGATATATAAACCTTGTCCAGTGCTAGAATGTTATGTAATATGAGTGACCTTGACCAATTTTTGTGAGGTCACCATCCCTGTCAAGTTGAAAGAGTTGGTTTTCTAATGGCAAGGTGTAGCTTGGACATCAATGGCAATGTCAGGACAGCACCAGGCCTTTCGGCCTCTTGTATTAGATAATCTGGGTGACCTTGATCTTCTATCCCAAGGTCACTGAGGACATAGAGAATTTTGAATAGGTAGCCCATTCAGGATTACATTGGGATCAAGAGTTGCTGGATTTCCATGCTGCAAGGTTGTGCCAGGTGAAAACATGAAAATCCAACAATGAGTGATCCTAACATTATCACCAATGGGCCACTTGTGCTGGATTTTCTTTCTCCTATGTCTAAAAAGGGCAAATACGCACCAAATTATGTTTTATCGGCCAAATAAGTTTGAAAACGCCATTTTGAAAGTGGGAGGAGTCTGTATTTTATTAAATGCACCATGGCCTCTCATTGTTTTGTCTGCTACTTGAAACCAATGAGTGACTAATCAAATAAGAGATTACAATTAAAACCTAATCCTTCGTACCCATGTTGGAAAACCCATTCAGGATAAGCTTCAGACATAGGAGAAATAAAGTTAAGAACTCCCTCCTTGTCTTGGCACCTGTAACAATATCCATGACAGGAATTGCACAAATAAGCTATGATTACATATTGGGGCAAAGTGCCATCTGGTGGACAAACAGACACTAAAATCACATAAGCTTTATATGTTCAGAAGCCACTTGCGGAGTTGCAACTTTAAAATGAAGATGTACATGTGGGTGCAATATAACCATGGTGCCAGCAGAGCATTAGATCCATGGGCCTCTTGTTTTATGAATTTGTTTTGTTTAATCTTTATAAATCTTCTGACAAAGTGGCTCAGCCAATTGCTTTGAAATTGCATGGGGACACTTCTGGTATAAATCCAAAGTCTACAACATTGTTGGTGGTTCACCAGATGTGCCTGCAGCACAAACCTATGAATTAAAGTTTGAATGACAGCCTTTATCTATAATAATTTTGAAGATAATGAAAGTTCAAACTTTTCAAGTGCCCCAAATTGGCATAAAATAAAATTCTACAACTTTGGTTTGTGGTTCATTTGATGCGTGTGGAGCAGAAACCTATGATGTTGGAATGGCACTTCTACCAATAATAGTTTTGAACATGTTCAAAGTTAAATTTCCAAATAGCCCTAATTTGCATACATTTCAAAACTGTCATCCATTATCATATAAAAAAAGCCATGTATGGAAGTATAATTGTGCAAAGTTTGGAATTTTTGCATGCAAGTATTCTTCTAATGTGCACCGATGGTACACAATAGTTAGACAATGGCAGCTAGTCAAGTTCACTGGAATCACTCAGTTGCTCACCAGAAGAAACAGAAATATGTCAGACGTGAAGTGGGATGGTCCAGATGTGAGCCTCATTTCAAACCGTTCTGTGTAGAAGCTCCATCTGACAACAGAGTGGTTCTGGGTCCCCATCTGATCAGCACAGATGAATACACAGAAATTTATCGCAGATGAGGCCCGATGTGGGCCATTGCACTTGCAGATGTGCTAGGTTCACCCTCTCTGCAGCCCCCTTTCCTTCCCTTTTTGGCACAAATGCTTGACTGACTGAACATTACAAGCACCTGTGGTGTAAATGGTGAAGACGCAGTAGGCATTTGATAACCCATCTTGTTCCAGCTTAAATACTACAGTGTGTGAAGTACTGTACAACTGTAGCATGTATTTTGAACTTCCATTGTCAAAACGTGAAAACAAAATTGGGTGTTTCAATGTCCAAGACTCGGGAACCAATTTATGCCCTGGGGACATTTCTAAGTTTGACTTTTCATGCACACAGCAGGACATGCTACAGCCAATATCTATGACTGGCCCCTCTGTGGTGCCAGCCACCGTTATAGAGACATTAACATGCATTTGCTCCTTCAGTTGCATGTTTTCACTTTACAGTTTCAAACTCAAGTCTACACTTCAAAGGGAAGTACTGACTTTCCCAGATCTTAGCTTGCTTGCCACTTACAGAAGACATGTTGCCCAACAACCTTCTCATACCCCGAACTGCACTTTTCAGCCACCAGATGTCACCAGCTTCCAGACCAGATCACTGTTGCCTGGCAGACCTGCCACACCATTGACTAAACCTTTTTTTGCCATCAGATGTCTCCAGCTGCCAGACCCATTTTTGTGGGTCATGAAGATTCAAATGGCACGTTTTTTGTTGGTCATGAAGATTCAAATGGCACTTATTTGCATAATTTTCAAAGTGTTCACTCCTCATGATAAAAAGGCCAGACTCTATATATGGAGGTATGATCATACCAAGTTTGGAGTTTCTTGGTATAATATTGTCGAAATAAAATGTTAGACCAGCTGCTGGTAAAGAAAGAAGAAATAACTAGAAAAGATGATTTGCTGCATAGCAAATCAGTGTGTGTGTCTTCAAAGCATATTGGTATGGCAATGTACAACTTGTCCATAACACAGGAGTTGAAGTTGGAATGACATCTCTATCAATTATAGCTTTGAAGTTACTTAAGATTTAAAATTTCTAATGGTGCTACTTAGCATAATTAAAATTGCTAAAACTTTTGTTTTTACTTCAGTTGGTGTGCAATGGTAAACAGCCCCCTAGTAGAAGTTGGAATGACATCCCTATCTATTATAGTGTTGAAGATATTCAAGATTGAAAATTTGGAATACTGCTAATTAGCAGAATTGAAATTACTACAACTTCAGTTTTAGATTCATTACATGCGTAATGGTCAATAACCCTCTAATAAAAGTTGAAATCTCTAACTATAACAGTTTTGAAGATATTCAAGTTTTAAAATTTCAAATGCTGGTAATTAGCATGATTTAAATTGCTACAACTTCTGATTTAGATTCATTACATGCGCAATGGTCAATAACCTCCTGGTAAAAGTTGAAATGACATCTCTATCTATAATAGTTTTGAAGATATTCACGTTTTAAAATTTCAAATGCTGCTAATTAGCATGATTTAAATTGCTAGAGCTTTTGTTTTTTATTCATTACATGCACTATGGTCAATAACCCCCTAGTAAAAGTTGAAATGACATCTCTATCTATAATAGTTTTGAAGATATTTAAGATTTAAAGTTTCAAATGCTGCTAATTACTATAATTTAATTTGCTACAACTTTTGCTTTAAATTCATTAAATGCGCGATGGTCAATAACCCTACGTTAGAAATAGGTATGGCATCTCTATCTACTATACTTTTGAAGATATTCGAGATTTAGAATTTCAAATGCCCCTAATTTGCATGATTTTAAACATCTTTATTCTTCTGCATAAAATGGTCCAACTTCTTGTATGGAGGTACAATCATGCCAAGTTTGGTGTTTCTACATGTAATAGTGAGAGAGAAAAGTGTCGGGCAAATTCACTGGTAAAGAAGAAAGAAAGAATTTCAGGAAAAACCGAAAAGTGTGTGTTGACACACACACTTTAAATATTTAAAGAATTCCTGGAAAAACAGAATGTTTGTTGGCACGCAGACATAATGACAGAGCAAAAATGCGCAGAATGAAGAAAATATTTGAATTTTTTTTTCTAATATGAGCGAGTCTGGTAGATTTGCACACTTTGGCCTAATGGAAATATATGAAAGATACTACCTTATCTTTTAAGAAGTAAATAAGGCCTGTATCTGGTGTATGCATACCCTCTGATCACAAGCTGATGATAGTTTAGTCAAGATGGTGCACAGTCCACAGTCTGATCCATGTTCAAGTGGTGACTGAAAAGGTCCAAGCATTACCAGCTTAGTGAAGCGACTATAATTACATATGAAGTAAATGATCAAGTAACTTGTTGGCGAGGGGAGGGGTCATGGGTATGCTAATTCAGTATATGTGCATTGAAATGATATATCAGGACATGATCTCAGATGAAAAATATGGACAATACTTGACAGTGGTCTTTTGTGCCAACGATATAAAAATCTCAAGTTTACTTCATTTATTATATGAATAAAATTTGCACCTTAGTATGTGTATAAAATTTACACATTTTTGATAAATGACCTACACTCTCACACATTAAGATTTGGCTAAATTACATAACCAATATGTTCGCTGGTTATCTATGAGACTACATTACACATATGATGTACTCTGTTCCCCGGGTCTGTCTCATATATTAGATAAAACCTGGGTGTTGTTGTTTTGTTTTGTTGATAAGTGGTGATGCGTGATTTGCTTGCATTGTTTACTGATGATTCAGGGGAAGGCTATAGGAAAGGTCAGAATCAGCTCCATGGTGTGTATTCGCCCCAATACACAGCTGAATAGACAAACATTTGGAGGGCTAGAGCTGTATTCCCATTAGTTTGTATGTTAAATCAACCTTAAATAAACTAGTCACTGATGTAGCTGTGGTTATATGATTTTTAGTGAGGTATTTACTTATGCATCTAGATTTACGGTCTGAAATTTGGTGATTCTATGTGCAGTAGTTTTCAGGTTATTAAGTTCCAAATTACAATGTAAAGCAATGGGAATACACAACCCTAGCCCTCCACAAACTGCAGGGCCCTCTTTCAGGCAGTTCTTGAACCTTCTGTTCTTGACCTTGTCTCCCGTGTCCAAGTCACTGTGACATGCATGAATGATGACCGCTCTTCTCACCAGAAGTTTGGAACACCTAAGCAATGTATGTTTGTTTGAAAGTAAATAAAATACCATTCCTGCTGTTATATAGGGGGTCTATATTTAAATGAATGATGTTGCCATTTCCAGTCGACGCTACCTTGGTTATATGCTAAATTGCGTCATGCGGCTGTCGGGAAAACGTGTTTTGTCACCGCGGCACCAAAAATTCTACCATTTTCCACCACTTTGCGCTTCTCGGCGTTTACATCAAATATTATAAATGGGCCATTTATACAAAGGGGATCATGTGAAGTTTCAAAATCAGCTTGGTCCGTGTAAAACAAAATTAAAATCCATATTTGACCAAAAATGGTAAATCATACAAAAAATTAGGGCAGGATATATTATTTTAAAGTTCAGAATCTCATCTTATAAGGGCTTATTATTAGATTAGAACTAAATTCCAACATTTGTTCCAATGCATGAATTTTCGAATATAACGGAGATTAGAAATTTATATTCACCCCACTGTGACTAATTTGAACATCTGCACTTATACAATTGAATATAGTTGATGTTATGTAAAATTCACGATAAATTGCTGGTAAAGAAGAATTTCAAGAATTGAGAAAGAACCTATGGAAAAATCTAATGTGCATGCCGTCAGACTTGTTGCAATTTAAATTAACTCTTTTGGTGCCAAGCTTTTAACTGAGTTAACAGCTTTCTTTAGCGTGTTTCGGGCACGATGCGCCCAAAGTGTGCCGAGGAAACTCTTGATTTGCAAGGGCAACTACATTTTGCTGGTACTTGAATGGAAGTTCCTTTTGCAAGGAATATCAATCTAGCATCCTGATGATAAATCAGAGCAGTTCAGCTGCATTAATTTGACTTTAGTCGCAATGGGCGCTGGAAAAGGCTTATCTTGCATATGGCCGAGGCTTTAAACTCAAAATTTGGTATGCTGATAGCACTAAAAGAGCAATTACCCACCCCATTTGAAAGTGTTTTTTTTTTCTAGATTATACAAATTACAGGTAGTAAACAATATAAACGTTAAATATCTTCAAACCAATGATGGACGAAAAATTCTAAATTGCATATTTGTTTACAACAATATTGCGCCCAATGAATGCATTACCTAGGCGTACATTTTAGTTATCATACATATGTTTATTGGGGACAGTATACAAAAATTTTCCAAAACTGGTACAGACAGATGTGCCATGTTACCTTCAATTCAAATGCAATTTGAAAGTGGTAGCCTCCAAAAACTTATGATTATAATCCAAAAACTGAATTGATTTTTGAGTTGATATGTGACTTTGGGGAATGAGTCCAGGTTACCAACATGCAATAATGTCTTTGCTCCTACATGGTACTTAAGTCAAACAATTTGAAATTGCTAGCTTAACACCTTTTGAAGCTATAATCCAGAATAAATTTAAATTATACTCTGGATTTTTTTTTTCAAAATTGTCCAGTTACTTTGACGAACAGATCAAGATCACTCATTTGTTAACTTAACGTATGACCCCCAGATTACCATAATCATATTCATATAATTCTATAATCATGTACAAATTTAAAGTCTCGACTGAAAAGAATTTCTCGAGTTTTCTGGATGTGGGGGCGCCTGTGGGAAACACACCCAAACAGACACAAATACACAGGCAAGGCTTTAGCGGTTTTTGCGGGCTTATCGCGAGCATTGCCGGCAGTTTAAAAGAACCTGTCAATCACATTTGCGCACGCGCACTTATCATTTCTTGGACGATCTGGATTGCGCAAAGTTTTGCGTGCGGCCGCAGAAATGCCCCAAAATGCGACTGAAAAGAAATACAAAGTGCATATAGTTGCCACAAACGCTTTAAAAGTAAGGTAGGCTACATTGATGAGGAAAGGTTATGCATTGGAAATATCTGCAAGTAACAATCCCTTGTTGTAATGTTTACAGAATCCACTTCCGTAGACCAAAGTTGAAAGACTATAGATTATAGTATTGATGGCTTATGTCATGATGCATGTAGCCTTCCAACAATAACAATCAAAAAGGTCCCTTTAAGGACCTCGCAAAATAGATGTGAAAAGCAATGCCCGGTATTGGCAATGGCATAATAAAGTATACAAACTCCACACACAGACATCCTCTTAACACGTGCATAATGTTGAAAGAGGGTGACATTCCCCCCCCCCCCCCCCCCCCCCCCCCGCAGTATGCATAGCATTAGTATAAATAT
This sequence comes from Hermodice carunculata, assembly GCA_964020975.1. Classification (NCBI taxonomy): domain Eukaryota; kingdom Metazoa; phylum Annelida; class Polychaeta; order Eunicida; family Amphinomidae; genus Hermodice; species Hermodice carunculata. The sequence continues at coordinate 68,015,377 of OZ026615.1, read as the reverse complement.
TGTTCCTGGCCAATCACAAGGCTTTTTTTGTTTCTTCAACTTTGGTCAGCAGATAGGCAGAACTTATTTTACTGTCATAAAAGCACATACTCTACTTGGCAATTAAATGCTTTGGTTCACTAGACACTTTAGCTAGTGAAAATAAAAGCTAATTTGGTGCCCTGAATTAGGGTGGGTAAACTACCCACTGTGATATGTGAAATGGGTCTTCGGATCAGAGATGGTCGACTTTTTGCTATGTTGCCAGCGCAATGTTGGCCAGCGGGAAGCCCAGGCTATCCTAAAATTAAATATAGGCTTAGACAGGCGCGATACCCCTAGGGTGGTAGTGGTTACAGTTAAACAAAATAGACAGGGCCTAGTGCATTAAATTTTACATTAGGCCTTAGTAAGTATGCTGATTCGTTGATGGGCCTAAATTTGGGCTAAAAGTTACTTCTGTGCCGGTGATTTTTCACCTAGTAATTGGGTAGAGCTCTTAAGCATCGGAAAGATGATTTCTTGTTCAATTTCTAAGGCCTATTCGAGGCCGCTACTGTTTATTATTTATATAAATGATATATCAAATGCCAGTGATTTATTTAATTTTATACTGTATGCAGATGATACTACCTTTTCAACTACACTAAATGTTAACTCATCTATAGATGATGTTACCGAAACTATTAACAGAGAACTTACAGAAATTTGTGTTTGGCTTCAAGTTAATGAATTATCATTAAATGTTGATATATCAAAATTTATGATCTTTCATCATTCAAATAAAAAAGTTAATAAACCATACTTAAAAATGAATAATATCCCAATAACCCAAGTCTCATTTTTTAACTTTCTAGGGCTTACAATTGATGATAAATTGTCATGGAAGGAGCATGTTACCAAAATTTCAAGTGAAATATCAAGAGTTATCGCAATTCTAAATAAACTTAAACATCAACTTCCGCTGAAAGTTAAAATAACTATGTATAACTCGTTAATACTTCCACATATAAATTTTGGAATACTTCTATGGGGATTAAAGCTTTCAAAAATTTAAAAACTTCAGAAAAAAGCAGTACGCTGTATAAATTGTAGTAAATACAATGCCCATTCAGAACCAATTTTGAAAGCTCTCAAACTTTTAAAAATTCAAGACATTTTTACATCAGGTAAATTAAAATTCTATTATAAATTTATCCATAATGATCTACCCATAAGATTACTCTCTTTTCAATTCATCCCAATAAATGAAATAAACAACTATAACAACAGACATTGTGACAACCTTTTTATTAATAGAGTCAATAAAATATTTGCAAAACAGTTTAAACTATGATATTCCAGTCACGGTGAATCAAACAGATAAGAATGTTATAAGGAAAATACATAGGCCTACTCATAGTTTACAAGGGTTTTCCTCGTATATCAAAAATATTTTTTTGAATAATTATGAACAGAGTTGTAATATATATAACTGCTATGTTTGTCAAAATAATTAACAATTATATTTTCCCACCCATGTTGTGTATGTAAACTGTATTATATCTTGAAGTTTATTTCGACATTTATTGTTTAAGTAACTGCCATCTATATTGTTTCAAATGTTTAAGACTTAAAGGTGGCTCCTATGAGAGCGACATGTATTTGTCTTAATAGGAGTCCCCCTAGCTACATCAATTTTTTATCATTATGTACATATATCTCAATATTGAAATCGTCATTGTATTGATTGGCTAAAATAACTGAGTTTTGAGTTTGAGTTTGAGTTTGAGTTTTGAGGAGAGAGAGAGAGAGAGAGAGAGAGAGAGAGAGAGAGAGAGACAGATTAAGAGAACTAAATAACGTTAGACGGAAAACGACCTCAAGAGTGTCAAAAAAAGGTTTTAATGCGCTACATTGATATGACCTGTCAGTGTCAGTAGGCCTGTAGTAGGGTGAAGGCCTAGGACTTTTCAGTGCCATATTTTCAACGCTACTGTAGCCTGCACAAACGTCCTAAAGAACAAATTGTGATCCAGTAATTGAGATTCAAACAATTTCTCATTCATATTTGCTGTGAATCATATGGAAAAGTGAAATATATATATATATATGTATATATATATATATATATATATATATATATATATATATATATATATATATATATATATATATGTATATATATATATGTCTGTGTGTATGTATGTATATATATATATATATATATATATATATATATATATATATATATATATATATATATCAGGCCTGGTCTACTGTAACCCTGGGAGCATTAGGCTTTGAAGGCGTCTTGCATTAGACTTTTGGTACACATAGGCCCAGCCCAACGTCACTTTGTTTGTCTGGGCCTATATCTAAACGGCAGGCCCATTTTGCAATCCATGATTGTGCGGTGTGTGACCAGGAATTAAGTTTCTTTACCCTTGTGTGATTTAAAGGTTAGGCTTTCATCAAACAAAATTTGGTTCTTTTGTACCACATTGATACGAATTTCAGCGTCGTCTGAGGGCTGCTGCTCTTCCATGGTGTGGGCTGTGGTTCTGCAGGCCTAGGCCTACATCGAATTACATGGCCTAGGCTATAGGCTAGCGGCTGGACGAAAATGCAGGCCTGATTTTCAGTCAACCATATAAATATCCCAGTAACATGCCAAAGTTTGAAGATTATATATTATCATGAAAGGAATACTAGTAGTTGTTTGAAAACAATTTAAAACGTTTATGTGCTCAAATTGAGAACAATGATTTAGGATTGAAATTTGACGGCCCGTGCCATAGTATGGGAAACTGAAAGTGGGCGATAATTCGGTTAGGAATGGGCTATTTTCAGGATATTCTGGAGACGTCACAATTTTTTAGGTTCATTACAAGAAGTGACAATTTGACGATAGAAGCACGGGAATGAAGTTCCCACTTTGAAGATAAATATGTTTAGAAAATATATATGAACCTTATTAGCCGAAATTTTTATTTAGGATGTTAAAAATGATAAATAAATAGGTCTAAATAACAATTGAAAATGCATGATTGTCAGCGCAAATTGCGAAAAGTAGCCCCAAGGGACCTCCCGACGCGCTGTAAGCTTAGGGCTAAGCGAAAAGGTGATCAGTGTCTTAGTAAAAAGTTACATGACATACAAAAAAAAAAAAATGAAGTTGAGATTTTAGGAAATGTTGACACTCCCATTTTAATACCGGCACCAGTTTTCAATGTAAGATTAACAACATTACTCTTTATTAGTTCAGTTTCAGAACTACATAGTTTCTAACTCATTCGGTTTTCAGGGGAGGATTATAAAATTTGTTAATTGGGTAAACATATTTTTTAAACATCTAAGCATGTTTAATTCATTATGATGGCAAATCGTTAACTTTCCGTAATGTAAAAGTGTGCATGATTTTGCATGCAGGTAAATTTTATTTGAAAGATGTGCAGACCTAGGGGAGGAGGGTCAGGACTGAAAAAGAAACGGAGTCTTTTTTAGTGACCTGTACAGGGCCTTTGCATAATATTGGGGATGGTGGGTGTACACTGAATGAAACCGCCATTTCATGACCAGCTATAGGCCTATACGGAAAAATTTCGATTCACATGACACAATCTTCCACAATAACAACTTAAATATATTGTCACAGATCAGATTACCTTGTGAACACAATGTTGTGTACATGTGCCATGAATGTAGACCTAAATGTGTCGGTGCCTTCATGCATTTAGAATGTTTTGTTGTTCAGTAAAATTTTGCATCATACCATTGAGATAAAGCTCGCGTAAAACTGGCCGAGGAGCTGCAAATTTTCAATAAATTCTTAGTCTTGATTTATAGATCCAAACATCAGTTAAAACAATTATTGTATCAAAGTGACATCAGGCATTGAACATGTTGAAATGGAAATTTTACTTTTGCAAAGAAACTCACGAATTGCGCATGTGCATAATTCCACATGCAGGATTTCCACTGGACAATTAAGATTTTTCGAAAAGTACTTGATTGAAAAAGTAATTTATCATACGTGAACTCCAGGTTATTAAAGGGTAGCCATCAGTGATTAATTGTGCCATAGTTATATCATATATAGGCCTTGTCATGAGCAAACCAATTACGAATAGCCCTCCTAAATGAATCCACATGAGATATGAGAGAAGCCACCTGTAGAAACGCATTGCACAAGCTCTTGTGTAGGCAAATGATCAACAGTCCCCTGAAATATTTCAGGTGTGTATGGCAGGGAGCACGGAGAGAAGAGTCGCTCCCCTAACACAGCAAGGCATGATTATAGAATTTTAAGAAAACTAGGTGCATAGCAGGCTCTGTAAATGACTTAAATCAAATTAGTAAAATGGTAAACCCTGTTCTTTACAAAGTATCCAGCTCATTTCAGTATGTATCTGTCATCTTCAAACAGCAGAACAAAACAAAAACGAATGCCCAAACACACACGCGCGCGCGCGCTTTCATATGTACGTGTCAGTCGCCGTGAAAATATATAGAAAGTGAAACGCATTTTATACCTACATATATATCAAGCTCAATTCTGCAGTGTTTTATTGTAGTTCATGTAAAGCATTGTTCCCCCCCCCCCCCAATTATAAAGCAAACAGGATGTACTGCTTTTGTTTTAATGTAAAAGAAGTCTTTGTGTAAAGTGTGACAATATGTATTTATCTTACGTGTTGCAGAAAAATGAGGGAAGTGACGGCAAATCACCACTAAATGCTGCATGTAAAGGACTTTGGGTATATCTTGGACGCTTTGGAAATTTGCACACAAGTACTTTTGTGAGATGTTATTCCAATATGAGAGAGAGCCTCAAATGGGGTGGTTGTGTATTAGTTGAGGAGCTCAGGCAGATAGGAGTGAATGACCTAGCTATAATAAGGGAGGAGCTGAGGACTTTGCATCAGGATTGCGTAGCAGAATGATGATAAATTGAACCACATTCATGTAAATCAAACCTGGGTGTCAGATGAAGATTACATTTTTTACCCTGCTGCATGTAATCAATGGTATGTTGTAAACTGTAAACAAGTTTGAACAAGTTATCTCCCACATATCAAGAGCAGAGATAGGTGCATTTCGTATATTCATTGTTTTGCACCAGTTCTGTTGCGGCAGGCATGGGGCTGGGCGGAGGTTAGGTATAACATCTGCTACAGATTTAAATAATGTTTATGTTGATTGTCTATAGAACTAGAACTCCTGAAACTGATGCATTTGAGGTCTTGATCTGAAAAGGAGATGCACGTATTTGAATAGCTTCACATTGGAAACCTGCGACACCCGTCCATAATTATATATATATATATATATATATATATATATATATACACACACACACACACATACATACATACATATTGCGGTAGTGAGTGAGTTTTCACTCAACAAGTTAGTCAGATCTAGTGATGCAAATTGTGTAATCCTCACAATCATGTAAAATCATGAAATCGATACCTTTGTCTGGGCTCTTTGATGCTATAGTGTGTGAGTATTATTGTAAGACCATTGTTGTTTCAACATTTGTCCATTTTTCATTGTCTGAGTCACTTGAGGAAGATGAAGTTGTGGGCTGGTGAGAGTTAGAGATGGAACCTATTTTTGCAAGCCCTTTGCTCTTCCCATCCTCTGCCGATTTTGAAAATGTTTTATTTTTGTTTCAAAAAATTTATAGTACATGCTCTTTTAAATTCTAGGTCAACCTTTCTATTAAAAACACAGGCAAATTTCAAGGCTTTAATTAACAATATTTTGTAGTCATAAACCTGCTAAAGTTTTAAAAAATCTGTTTTTTTATGATGCCATATCCAAAACCAAAGTTCAGAGCCTTCAAATTTGCAGAAAATGAGGAAAGTGGTCTTTATGCAAAATATTGTTATTTAATCTGCAGTTTTGTTTACAATTATATGCTTCACTATTTTAGAAAGAATTTTAAACTTACAAAAATGACCATGTAAGCTGCTGTTTCATGATAATGGGGAAAGGGTTCCAGGAGGCTGGGACGCGGCCCTATCTCTAGGGAGGACATCAAATGAAATATTCTGAGAAATACTGAACCATTTTGAATAATTTTTGCATCATTGGAAAGCTCTCTGAGAGCTCTTTCATATACGTCATAAAATTGAAGAAATTCACAACTTGAAATTTTTGTGCCTCTGCCAGCTGAACAAACACAGCCAATGTACGTTGTGGTGCCCCGGTCACTCTGATGTCATGACTTCAGTCTTGGAAGCTTTCCAAATGCGATTGTTTATTACTGGAGGAGTTGCTATTCCATTTATTTTCAGCTTTGACCATAAAATACACCCGAAAAATACCTGCGGCACCCCATGAGCCATGGAGTCTCTCCCAAATACACTCCTATTTTCAGAAGTAAATTTGACGCTGTAATCAGACATTCAGACATGCCATGCTAAAATTGCCGGTTTCTTTCTTTCTTTCTTTCTTTCTTTCTTTCTTTCTTTCTTTCTTTCTTTCTTTCTTTCTTTTTTGGTCGCTGCTTTTTTAAAAAGCGCCTATTTTACAGCATGCACGATACTGGACATTAATGTGCAGTTACTTTCACAAACTTGTACTTTGTATTTAATTGGACAGGTGAGCTCAAACACATGACCGTGAAAACATTACTAAAGTTGGTGTATTGACATGGGTATAGGTCTATTCACTCTTATTTAGCCTTTGAAATACACTAGAATGCAGATTGTCTTTGTATGTATGTATGTATGCATGTATGTATGTATGTATATATGTATGTACATATATGTATATATATGTATGTATGTATATATATATATATATATATATATATATATATATATGAGGTAGTAAGCAGTTTTCATCAATATATCAGACCCACTTGTTTCACAAAACAAGTGGGTAAGATGTATTGATGAAAACTGCATGCTTAATCCATATGTATGTATATTTATTTTCCGGACCCGCAACACCCTGCCCCCTCGCCGCCCCCCCCCCCCCCATTCCAGCAGGAATGGTGAGTGGAATGGTGAGTGGAATGGAAGGTGTATAAATGCTAAGCTATCCTTGGATAGCCCTCTTTATGCGCCATGAAATTCTTTTGCCCAGAAGAGGGAGTTGTATTATTTCAGTAAAGCCTTGGGCATGCAAGGCCTTGGGCATGCATGGTAATCAAAGCCCCTGATTGGTTGCACCCTTGGCGTCCCAAAATTCCAACTGGAAATCAGCCTCTTTCCACGCAACCTGACAAGGAAGCAAGAATTGTTTCATCTGTTCAACATTTTTCACTCCCCCATCCCCATCAGCACCCTTTCATCAAATTCTACGAAGTTTTTTTTGGCAATTTGGTGCCCATCCACTTGCCAAGTACACTCAATTTCTCAACATTGTTAGTTAAATTCCAGCTTATTTAACTGCATCTTACCACGAATTAAATCTGGCCGGGGGCACATTGAAAAGTGAAAATCAGCCCTTGGCCCAAATCCAACCAAAATTGCTGTTTTGAGTTAGTCTGTGTGCCTTGGCAACGACCTCAACAATGGTCATGTTTGTCTTCAATGGATTAGGAATAAATTTGGGTAGTGAGTGAACTTTTACTCAATCAGTGGGTCCGATGTATTGATTTATTTATTTTACCGGACCCGCACCGCCCAGCCCACTGCCTCCTCCCCCCTCCCCCCCATCCCCCGTTCCATTCGAGCCTTCGGCGCGCCGTTGTGCCTTGGGAGTTTGCCTCTTCAACTGATCGGACTCCATAAGATAGGCCTACTCCACCTAGTTTGATATGCACATTATGTGTGTGAACGGTAAACAATACGACAAATGGATTTAGGCTAAACCGGTACATGAATTGAAATCCATTGCAAGACGCGCGGTGCTTTATAGTATAGTTTTCCTACAAAATGTATTAATCGTGAATAACAATTAAACCATATGATATATTAAAGACATTATAACAATATAAACGCAAATTAAGTGCAGCTACATGTAAGTTACTATGGCCTATTTTGTCGATGTGTGACGTTTTGCCCCCACACGGCTGCTGATTAAGATATTCTTATAGGAGGACTGTATATCGATTTTGTTTAATACCAATAAACATAGCGGTGCATCATTCATTATGTTCACCTTTTATTACACCGATGTGAATGTCCAACTGTGCACAACAAACTACACACGCCACTCGTCCACTATTAACCGTTACACCCCGCAACCAATCGCAAGAATATATATAGATGTATATGCAAAAAAAAAAAATCAGGTCTGGCGTTCGCATAGCAGAAATACACCTATTCCGGGAAGTTGGGGAGGCAGTGCGAACGTGCACGTATTTTTCAGCGCACAGTGCAAGGTCAGGCCGAAGAGACTCTGTATGAGCGGCAGGCGGGACGTCGGTGCGTTATTGCGGATTTGATATTGGTTGTAAAACAATAGCATACATTACTCTTGAACACTGTGTCATTTCTTATTAGAGAGATCTGACATTGAACTGTTGGATGTAACTAGTGACACGAAAGGAACCCAAACTGGATTCGTCAAGTTCACCTTGGGAACACCTACAGCTTAACTGAATGAGTGCATGATACACAAGTATTGGCTACAGAGAACCGCGAGCATCCCAACGGTGATATTTTGTTGTATTCACATGATGATATTGCGATTTAACTAGGCCTGTAGCGTTAATTAAAACAAACTCAGCATGCATATTGAAAAATTAGGCATGTTTAAAAATATGCATGGATGTAACAGTGTTAGGTCCTGCGCCGAAGCCCCCATAAGAAATTGACAGGATCTGTCCTATCGTGAGTATATATAACTGAGATCCATAACATGAATTTGAACAAAATCTTAACAATGTAAATGAAGAGTTTTCATGCAGCGATTGAAATGCAGACATAATTAATATTCATTGCATGACGGGTCATGCAGTGAAAATAGTTGTAAATTGGGTCACAACAAAGTGAATATGATGGCGGCGCGCATTATCGTCAAATGGACAAGTGGGAGCTTCACGTTGAGCCATTTGGCATTTACATGTGTAAACAGAGTTGACCCCAAGAGATAATAAACAAGCCCACGTGTGGCCGAGCACCTAACACAGGCACAACCGTCAAGTAAACCAATCTGCTTCCCACTACATGCTTCTCATTTCCAAATAGTTTACAATTTCTTGACAAAATTCATGCTTGCATACACATGTGCCAGTGAATAAATGATTTACTGCAATTTTCCATGCTCACTGAGTTCAAATGGTGCAGACTGTATAGCTGTCAACTCTTTGGAAACGGGAGTCTCTCGTTTTGGAGATGATTATACTGCCATACATGAAGTCTTGAGATTTTGTAAAGTAAGTAAGTGAGGAAGTATTTTTATTGACATCAGCAGAGTCATTTTGACTCGTATGTCATTATAATGTAAAATAGAAAATAAACAATACCAGGCATGCATATTAATCTCCCGCCACAACTGCATGGCTGTAAAGAAGTTCAATGGTTTTGAAAATTATGCAAATTGGGGCCCTTTGAAAATTTAAATCTTGAATATCTCCAAAACTATTATAGGTACAGGTAACCAATCCAACTTCAATTAATATTTTTGTAACACTGCACATTTTTTTGTAATTTACATGTGACCTCTAAAGGTCAAAAGTCAAGGTCACTTGGACATTTGAAATTTTCTTCTTGCCATAACTCGGTCAATTTTAAATTATAGATATTGTAACACTGAACATTTTTGAATTTTACATGTAACCTCTAAAGATCAAAAATACAGTTCATTTGGACCTTTGAAATTTTCATCTGCTCACAACTCGGTCAATTTTTATCATGTTGGGCCAAAATTGTAGCGATTGTAACACTACACATTTTTTTGTAATTTACTAGTCTTTCTTAATACCCTTTCTTTGTTAATTCTTTATCAAACAAAATTGCTAATGAATATTATAAAAATAAATGAGGGGGCGGGCATAGCGTCGACCTAAAATAAGCCAGGCTTCGAGGCGGTCCTGGATTCACTCCTCTCCAGAATCGCCACGCGGCCTGGCTTCTTCTAGCTCGACGCTATGACCGCCCCCTCATTAATTTTTATAGTATTCATTAGCTATTTTATTTTATAACGAATTAACAAAGAAAGGGTATTAAGAAAGACTAATAATTTACATGTGACCTTTAAAGGTCAAAGGTCAAGGTCAACTGGACCTTTGAAATTTTCTTTTAGCCAGAAGTTGGTAAATTTTTATCCCATTCTGATCATGTTGAGCTCAAATTGTAGCTATTGTAACACTGCACATTTTTGTAATTTACATGTGGCATCTAAAGATCAAAGATCAAGGTCTGGACCTTTGGAATTTTCATCTTGCTATGTGACCTCTAAAGGTCAAAGATCAAGATCATTTGGGCCTTTGAAATTTTCATCTAGCCATAATTTGGTCAATTTTCACCCGATTTCACCCATGTCGGGCTCAAATTGTAGGTATTGCAACACTGCACATTTCTGTAATTTACATGTCAACTCTAAAGGTCAAAAGTCAAGGTCATTTGAAGCTTTGGAAGCTTCGTGTAGCCATAACTTGGTCAAATTTTATCCGATTTCAGTCATGTTGGGCTCAAATTGTAGGTATTGCAACAGTGTGCATTTTTGTAATTTACATGTGATCTCTAAAGGTCAAGGTCATTTGGGCCTTTGAAAATTCATATAGCTCTTCTTTTCTAGCTCCCTTTATATCATTGGCCTTCTCGTCTTTTAGGACAATACAAGGAAAAATGTTCGCCCCAAAACAGACATACTAAATGATCAGTATGATCTGTTCGTTCATTCATTTATTTGGATTCTCTTCACTTAATTGCGCCCCAAAACAGACATACTAAATGATCAGTATGATCTGTTCGTTCATTCATTTATTTGGATTCTCTTGACTTAATTGCGTGTTTCTTGATATTTGGAGTGGGGAGTCAAATATCAAATAAGGACAGAGGGTGAAAAATGCAAGCAGTGATCGATAAATAAGTCTGGTGCCTTTTTTTGCTTATTGGATACTCGAATGCATCGTTTAATCAAGGCGTCTATATACTGCAGACTCCTTGGTTTTATAACGTGCAACTGTGCCGCATAACGCGTCGACTCAGTAGTGCCAAGTTTGGAGTTTCAAAAAAAATGTCCGAATAAAGAAAACACTATTACAGAATGTCTGTCAGGCTATTAACACAACAACATACAATATCTCTATTTTCGAAAATGTAGTGAAAATACAAACATTGACTCACATTATTGATATAGTCAGTCCGACTATAAATGGGTAGACGGGGGGGGGGGCTTCGTTTGCACGAAATTTTTCCCTTGGAAATGCCGTTTTTATTTTATTACAGATTGATGGAGAAACGAGCACGGGATAAGAGTTTGCGCAACAAACTCTGCAAACGAGGTCTCCCCAGTCTAATATGAAAAAGAAACACTTTAATTTTCCATAAAAGAAAAAAGACACATTCAGGATAATATGCATGGAGTGAACAGCTTTTGTCGGTAAACTCTGCAATTTCGCCATGGCAAGCTGTCGACTTTATGTTCTAATGATCGCGTGTGTTCTTGTGATGGACCAATAAGACCCATATATTTATAGTATTATGCTTGTGTTGCTCGTGTCTGCTTGCTTTTTTTTTCTGGGAGGTTAATTTGCTTAATAATTCTGCTCAATCATACTAGGTGTCAATGATGGGACTGACCTGCGATCACGGCTCTTGTCTGCAAGGGCAGGGATCTCGAAACGTGACCGAAACCTGGCAGGAGAACGAGGCCTTTGCTTAATCATTGTCTGAGTTAATAACTAAAGCTTCTTCCTCATCATGGCCCCTTTGTCCAACTACCCCGTTAAATTTCAACTCTGAAACCTCACCCTTTGGAATGATAATATAAGAATGATAACAACGGTGATGATGGTGATAATAAAAATGGTCGAAAATATCAATGACAAAAAGGAAAAGAAAATACATGTAGCCTACACAAAACTCCCCGCACAGGAATGTTATTTGCGCAGGGAGCATACACGTAAATTTTTTACTTTTTCATCAGTGACCGATATTTTGATGCTTCATACACGCAATAGAGAAAATGATACCTTGGCGACTACGCTGAAGAAAACACCTAATGACAACATCTTTTGACAGTTTCATTGACCGTACAAATTTACTCGAAACCTGCCTGTACATATTTGATTCCATCTCCTCCACACCAACTGTTTGATTGTCTCAGGCATGGTTAAAAAAAACCCAACAAATTAAAACAAACAAAAACCAAAATATCCCCAGACCTTCAGTTCTAGTCATTCATTTCATACAACGAATATCTGCATAAACATGTTGTAGTAAATGGTCTGCTCTTTTGAATATACTGCATAGTCCTTGTAAAAGTGTGATAAACAAACAGGTTTAGATATTTTATCTGTATCCAACAATGGTACGTGAATTGTCGTCACAATATGACGGGATTCCTTGAAACAAATTTGCATGACAATTTATCCCTCTTTTCGCTATTTATGTTCGTATGTAGAGTTAGCAACATATTTCTTGCACCCATAAACAACCAACATATTTCATGTACCCATAAACAATCTTGTGATTGCCCATTGTTACTTTTATGCAGTTGGATGTCAGGTAAAAAGCACACAATAATACAGGAATGGCGAATCACATAGTCAATAAGTATAGAAGTATAAAGAATTTAATTTTAACAAAAAGTGTTCTGTAAATGCCAAATCATATGACTGGAAGACTGTAGATCGTATATGACCACGATCACACAAGCCACACTGAATTAATGGCATTAATAATTCTTATGCAGATATCTCATGGTGCATTTTTAAGTCCAAATATCCGATTACAATAATTCTGATTATGCGTGTATTGTTATGGTTATACTTACATTCTACCCTGAATTCAGAAAGGAACCATATCTACTGGCAGAGGTACGAATACAGGAATTGTGTATGAAACATTCAGTTTTACACTTGTCCGGGTTGTATTTCTTCATGTACAGTGTAACTTGCCTATTGTGACCATCCCGGTGCATTCCAAAAACGGTGGCAATAGACAGGGGTCGCTATATACAGGATTGATGGTTGAAGGTATAGATAATCACCATGGATACTAAGATGAATCAAGACTACGTAGGAATTCTTTTCAAATGGCATTTATTCAATAGTGCAAACATTTAAGGTCAGTTAACGTAAAATAAGAATGGGCGTGCTTATTATTAAAAGATGTTTCTATTTTAAACAAATTTAATTTTACGTCTTTTTAAAACACAAACAGTGACGCCAGCAATATAACAGTTTGGGTTTGCCCATTCATTTAAAATGATGTCATCAGTCTCCTGAATCATTATTTGTTTCAATTAGGAAGGTTGCATTAGTATTACGCAATGTATGCGTCTGCGCAGACTGGATCAGTTTCATCTGCTGCTTAATTGAGATGCGTTAAGACCAGCAGAGCAAAGCTCAGCTCAGCTCAGCTCAGCTCAGCTCAGCTCAGCCCAACTCAGCTGGAGTGGACTGGACTGAAAAAGGGATGGACAGAATCCGTCAACTAAGCACATTGAAGCGACAGATAAGTAGTACATCGTAGTTTTTAGCATACACCAAAATAAAGCAGGGCAGATAAGTGTTATAACAACGTATTCTAAATATAATTATGTATGTGTGCCAACACAGACATATTGTTTTTCTAGGAATTCTTTCTTTCCTTTTTCCTTCTTTCTTTCTTTTTTATTTCTTTGTTTCTTTCTTTACAGGCAAATTGGTTCAACATTTCATTTGAAAAGTATTACACGTGGAAATTCAAAACTTGGCATGATTATACTTCCACACATGAAGTCTTGAGTTTTTGTAAAGAGGTTCAACGGTTTTGAAAATTATGCAAATTAGGGTCATTTGAAAATTTAAATCTTGAATAGCTTCAAACTATTGTAGGTACAGGTAACCAATCCAACTTCAATTAGTATGTTCGTTACGCTGTACATTTTTGTAATTTACATGGGACCTCTAAAAGTCAAAGATCAATGTCATTGGGACCTTTGAAATTTTCTTCTAGCCATAACTCGGTCAATTTTTATCCAATTTTGATCATGTTGGGCTCAAATTGTAGCAGCTGTAAAACTACAGATTTTTATAATTTACATGGACCTCTAAAAGTCAAAGGTCACTGTCAATTGGACCTTTAAAATTTTCATCTAACCATAAGTCGGTCAATTTTCATCCAATTCTGATCATGTTGGACTCAAATTGTAGCTATTTTAACACTGCACGTTTTTGTAATTTACATTTGACCTCTTAAGGTCGAAGATCAAGGTCATTTGGACCTTGGAAATTTTCATCCAGTCATTACTCAGCCAATTTCCATCCAATTCCAATCATGTTGGACTCAAATGGTACGCATTGTCACTCTGCACATTTTACCTAGGAACATGTAACCTCTAGAGGTCAAAGGTTAAGGGCTTTCAGCCCTTTGAAAGTTTCATGTAGCCATAAGTGGCATAACTCTATCAATTTTTATCTGATTTGGTTCATGTTGGGCTTAAATTGTAGGTATTGTAACGCTGTACATTTTTGTAATTTACATGTGACCTCTAAAGGTCAAAGGTCAAGGTCGTTTGGACTTTTACATTTTCATCCAGCCATAAGCTTAATGTAATGTGAAGTACCAAAGGACAAAAGTTATAGCATTTAATATTTACAACTTTTGAAGGCACACAGACAGATTTGCTTTGAAGCAAATCTTCTTTTCTAGTATTAAAATTGCCTTCATACTGGAATTTTAGTCCTCAAGCATGCAGTGTGTTCAGAAGGATGTAACCACATTGAAATGAGGGTGCGTACTGAAACTGTCCAGCGTAATGGAGAAATGTTGCCCAGGCAACATTCAGTATTTCCCCAGGGAGGATACAGCAGATGGCAGCACCAGGTAATTATACCTGGTATCTAACTGTTCCAGATGCTGCGATCTGGGAGATAAACAAAATTAGCTTGTCTTATTGGTTGGCTGTTTCCAGCAGGAAGTGGTGTGTCATGACATTGTTCCCTGTGTACCTTGCCCAGCATTGAATGGCAGTATATTCCTCATTTTTTTCATTAGCCAATGAGAATGCTCATTTTTTGTTACTCCAACAACCAATCACCCTGGCTATTACAGACCAGTAATGGCTACTGAAGGGGAAAGGTAGCTGGACATTCTGGCTGACAAAATTCTGCACTATGAGGTACTCATACTACTACTACTAATTAACAGGAGATTTGTGCCTGTTACTGAAAATGAGACATTATGAATAATGGTATTTTGGATACATAGATCATCCTATGCCCAATTCAGTATCCTTGCCTTATGTATGGATCCCCTGAGAGCCTGTATTATCCTGAGACCTGAAGTACAACCTCTAAGGACACACGGTACCCGGCTGGAGCCTTGACATCAGAGCTAGGTGCACCTAACAGATTAGTATTAACTGACGGGCTTCCACAGAAGCCGTAGGCCTAAATAAAGCGCACACTCGGCTAACGCCTCGTGTGTCATTTATCTCCTGGGACTGATAACCTTCATTATCAAAATGAAGTTTGTCTGTGTTGTCATTGGCATGTAACAGCGCGGCTGTTGGTTGGCATTTTTAATGACGTCGCGATAGCGACGTCATGAAAAAATGCCTACCAACAACCGCGCTGTTACATGCCAATGATAACAACACAGACAGACTTCATTTTTTATATTTATATTCATATTAACATTAATACTAGAATTAAATTTGTCATGAATATTTGTGCGTAAAAGTTTTGATAGCCACTGCGAAGGGCCTTTTGTTTATCAGTGGGAGGAGCTATGGGTGTGGCCAGCTGCTTGTTACGTGGCAAAGTTGGCATTGGCACGTGCCGTGCTGTACATGATGTTACCATCGCCTGATGAAAACAAAATTTGTTCCTATTCTGTCAATGCTAACAAAAACTCCGAATGTAAATATTGTCATATGGCTGGTAGGAATTAGCCAATCATAAGGCTCAAAAAGTGTTGATTATATCCCATAACCATTGATTATGAAAAAGAATGTATTATGAAACTTGATAATGCATCTTTTTTGGGCTGACCTTCACCTTCAATAACCGCAAAAAGGGCCCGCAAAAAGAGTGAATTAAGTAATAACTCACTCTTTCCGAATTAACCCTTTCAATGTCTAACAATAAAATTTGAAATGATTTACCTGAATTTCCATGATAAAAACTTTCCATTCAAGTACCAGCACGCATTATATCATCAGCCACAAAACTTCTCCGGGTCAGTATTCTTGATGCAGTAGCATATCATGAACGCAAAGCAAACTTTGATTGTGAAATTGTAAAAACACTACAAATAAAAACCAACATACCTCCCAGTACTGCCGGTGCCGTCATTTCTTTGGAAAAATAATTGCTGAGTTGCAATATTATCAAGTTCAATTAGAGGCACGTCATCTTCCATTTTGTGGCAGCTAGCAGATTTACGAACTACCTGAACGCCTGAGCGAAATCACGAATGTTGGCGGTAGATACAGTCCCTCCCTACTATTCCCATGGAAATAGTTTTCCCAACATATGCCATACACAACTGCGCCTAGGTTTCTCTAAGCTGAACTTTGATCTTTATAAAGTTAATATCCTATCCCATCCAACTTGCCATTGTACTCATCCTTGCGAAGATGTTACACATTTTCTTCTCTTTTGCCCACTTTATTCTCAATCTAGAAAGGACCTACTCGACACTATCACTTCCATTCTAGCCACGGGAGCTCATGTGCACCACAAATTACTTGTAGATATTGCTAGTGAAAGGTTAGTTGAAATAATGCTATTTGGTAGCACAGATTTGCCCGATGCCATGAATGTACATACTTTTGACGCAGTACAAATGTATAAAGTCAGCACAAGACGCTTTGTTTCTTAAGGTGCTAAACTTTATTTGTTATTCATATTATTAACTTGTCTGTAGTTAGTGTATTTATATTTCTAGCGTCTAATATGTATTGTAAGTTCACGCTTTTTGAAGTATATATATGTACTGCTATATAGTAACTCATAACTGAATTGGTAACATAGCTTTGTAATGTCCTGTGTGTTTTGTACATATACTTTGTGCGTCTCTCCTTGTCTGGAGAACCCATGTATTAGTCTTTTTGTACTATAGGGCAATCCAGCTGAAATAAATATGTTTAAACTAAAACTAAACTGAATGAAGTGACTCAGAAGTGAAATGACACTGTCACACGTGTTTGTAAGAATTTGATTGATAATACGCTTTCAATTAATCATGAAATCACTGATTCGACCTAAACACAAATGACCATTCCTACCAGCCAATGACAAATGTGTTATAACATGAAAGGAGACGATTATGGCTATTATAACTGTCTCGTGGCTTCGCCACTCGACAGTTATAAGCGCCACAATCGTCTCCTTTCATGTTATAACTCTCACATAACACATGGTCTCTCCAGCATTTTGTATAATAATCTACATTTGGCCGCCTTACTTGAAACATGTATCGACTGGTTTGACACGGTGGTCATGTGACCGGCAGCACGTGCGTTGTCGCAGCTCTTCGTGGCGTGCATTTTCCATGCTGTTAGGTCAGTGTGCGAGATTCAACGGCCTGTGAACACATGCCAAGCTCAAAGCCCGGGTCTCAAACCAAGGAATCATGTGAGACATGGTTCAGTTGTACTTCTGTACACTCCATGCCACAGAAATTTTTAGTTTAGTTTTAGTTTAAACATATTTAGTTTCACTGGATTACCTAATAGAACATGAAATATAACTAATCTAGGGGTTCTCCAGACACGGAGACGCACAACCGGTTTTTATTTTCCCGACTGGTACCACTCGGGAAAATTCGGCAAAATTTGTGCCTTTACAGCATATATATTTATCTTTATATTATTCATAACTTCAGGCACACTGGAGAAAAGATATGGAATGGA
Organism: Hermodice carunculata; assembly: GCA_964020975.1. NCBI lineage: Eukaryota > Metazoa > Annelida > Polychaeta > Eunicida > Amphinomidae > Hermodice > Hermodice carunculata. Next base: position 67,997,440 of record OZ026615.1, on the reverse strand, counting down.
CTTCCAGTGTATGTGTAGAACGCAATTACTTCTGGCCAGTAGGAATTATTCATAAATAACTGTGGTCATGTGCTGACCCTGTCATGTGCTGCCCCTATCCTGCTGCAAGGAACTTGACAGGAAGTAGGACAGATGCATGTATATTTAGCAGGGCAAAATCTGTTTTGTAATTTAAAAAAAATGCTATCTGAGAAAGCAGAAGCCAAAGAAAAGTCATTCCCGTGGCTCAAAACATGAAGAGTTGCTTAAAATATTCAAAACTTTTCTTTTGTTCAGCAGAAAAAGTGTAATTTTCAGACTTTTCAATAACATATTGCTGCAAGTGCCATCATCATGGTGGAGGCAAAGTTTTGTTGCCTAGCAACATAGGTACCAAGAACACAATAACAATAATAATAATAATAATAATAATAATAATAATAATAATAATAATAATAATAATAATAATAATAATAATAATATGGTGTTCGGTAAATGGATACACATGTAATGTATAAATACTACCTTTTTCACCTTTTTATGTACTCCTGTCATATTAACACCCTTTCTTGATATTTGTAGTTTATTCAATATTTTAATTACTCACTTTGCTATATTTATTGTTGTGAAATCTTGTGCTTAATGTATTTGTACTTTACCGACTCGAAAAAAAAATCTTGATTTTATCACTATGAAATGAATTAGCTTTGAACTGAATGGTATAGATTAATTTATCACCGTGACTTTCTCGTTTGATTTAGTAACCTAATGCCGGCACATAAAACAGCCATGCATTCTGATATGTACATGCGATGTTTTATTAAATTTTACGAAATCGGTCAAATTTCAAAAAGAAGTAGCCTCACATATGCATTAGTATTGGCTTACTAATAATGTGTAGTAATCGATTGTACCACCATATACGTTACTGAGCATGACGCAAATTGAAAAAGTAATTAAAAATTGGGAAATAGCATCAGTCCCTTGTAGCAAACACTTTAGCAGATGTTTATTTTATGACGACAAAATTATAAAAAATACAAAATCAATGAAACATCACCATTTGTAGACACCTGATAGACCCACCACAGTTGAAGTGGATCTAGGTCAATGGTTTAGGAGAAAACTACACACATATGCATGTATACTGGTATCCCAAAGGTAACCAGGCTGACATGTACGCTTACCAATCACTGTATAAAAATCCAAAGTTCGCTTTGAAAAATCAGGTCTCATCTGGGTAGGAAAACATTTCACGTAAACTTTTGGAATGTTTTCTCCATGTGTTCTATAATGATGTCACTATCAGTAAGACGTGAGTCGTATCTTATTTAACATAATCTTTCTTGGATTTTTAGCTCAGGTGACTGTCAGTCAGCTGAGCTTTCATTGTAGTCTGTAGATCCGCTGTCCGTTCACGATTTACGTTTTCGAAATCCTCTCGGAAACTATTTGCCAGAGTCTCTTCAAACTTGAAGGCAATGTACTTTGGGTGGGTCTCTACCAAGTTTGTTCAAATGGTCACGCTTCAGTGACTTTAAGGTTTTTTATGATTTCTCTCTATCTCTATGTATATATATATATATATATATATATATATATATATATATATATATATATATATATATATATATATATATATATATATATATAAAATATATATATATATATATATATATAATATATATATATATATATATATATATTATATATA
>OZ026615.1:67745747-67990747 GCA_964020975.1 Hermodice carunculata | reverse complement strand
TGGAACTAACATCATAGGCATCATAACACATTAAGTTCATTAATGTGACAGTAAGTTGAGACAAAGTTACATTTTCAATGGTCAACTCTTGTGACATTTTGGGTGGCCTTGACCCATTTTCAAGGTCATAAGGGGCTTTGTAAAGGAGAATTCAGTATTTTGAGGAAGAATCAGGTTAACTAGAAAAGAAGATTTTCTTCAAGGCAAATCTGTCTGTGTGCCTTCAAAAGATGTAAATATGGCTAGATGGAGATTTCAAAGTCCACATGACCTTGACCTTTGACCTTTATAGTTCACATGTAAATTACAAAGATGTGCAGTGTTGTAATACCTACGATTTGAACACAACATGAGTGAAGTTGGATGAAAGTTGACCAAGTTATGGAGAGATGAAAAATTTCAAAAACTCAAATGTCCTAGAGGTCATATGTAAATTACAAACACGTCCAGAGTTACAATATCTACAATTTAGGCCCACTATGCACTAAATCAGATGAAAATTGACCAAGCTATAGCTAGATGAAAATTTCAAAGGCCCAATAACATTTTACTTTTAGAAGTCACATGTAAATGACAAAAATGTGCAGTGTTGCAAGACCTACAATTTGAGTTCAACATGATTAAAATTGACCCAAGTTATGGCAAGATGAAACTTTCAAAGGTCCAAATGACCTTGACCTTTGACCTTTAGAGTTTACATGTAAATTACAAAAATATGCAGTATTGCAGTACCTACAAGTTGAGTTCAACATGATTAAAATTCGATGAAAATTGCCCAAGTTATGGCTGAATGAAAATTTCAAAGGTCCATATAACCTTGCCCTTTGACCTGTAGAGGTCACATGTAAATTACAAAACAAAATATGCAGTGTTGCAATATCTACCATTCGAGCCCAACAGGATCAAAATTGGATAAAAATTAAATGAGTTATGGCTAGAAGAAAATTTCAAATGGTGAAAAATGACTTTCACCTTTGACCTTTAGAGGTCACATGTAAATTACAGAAATGTGCAATGTTAGAAACCTTTGACATGAAGTTGGATTGGCTACCTGTACCTTTTATAGTTTTGGAGATACTGAAGATTTAAATTTTCAATGGCTCTTATTTGCACAATTTTCAAAACCTTTGAACCACTTTATAAAAACTTAAGACTTCATCTATTGAAGTATAATCATGCCGGGTTTGGAGTGTCTACATGTAATAGTTTCCAAATGAAATGTTGGACAAATTTGTAGGTAAAGAAAGAAAGAATTTCTTGAAAATCAATGTCAGTGTTGGCACACAGACATAATAATGCCAAATATGCCATAATGTGTATCGTGTATAAGTTGATACTGCATAATTTGGATGACATTGACGTACTTTCTCAAGGTCATAGAGGCAATACATTTCAATAAGATAATTTTTTTCTGATGGTCCTTCCATCTGAACTCGGGGATATATATCCATGTACCATTAAATGAACATTGTACAGGCAAGATTCTCATTGCATGTCGGGTGATAGTGACGCCACTAGTGCTTGTAATTGGAATCAAAATCATTGGTTTGAAAACACATTAAATTCATTATTGTGCTTATGAATTAAGATGGTATAGCAAAATTTGCACCAAATATGCATTATGCCAATAGTCAAATATTGTAATACGCTGTTTGACCATTATCTATTTTTCAAGGTTGTAAAGCACTTTAGAAAAGGACTGTACATGCAATATGTTCGTAAAGGATAAGGCAAATGGTACCAATTGACCAGAAGTGTGTACCATGTGGAAGTTTAATATTGCATGATATGGATGACCTTGACTAATTTTTCCAGGTCATAAAGGCATTGTATTTCAAGATATTATTTTTGTAATGGTCGTCAACAGAGCACTAGGGCCATAGGACTCTTGTTGCTATTGTACCACTTTAAGAAGAAATTAATAAATCCCATTCGCAACAAGTACATAAAACTGTTGATGTTTTCTTGGTTAAATATTAAGCTGAGCTGAGAAGTAGTAGACCGTGAGTTAACAAGTGTTCTCTAATTCCTGGGTTGGTGAAATTAAGTAGGAAATGTGCATTTTACCCCACCATCCAGCAGGAAATGTAACCTTACATGGTATAATTTGATTTCACTTTTTTATTGTCCCATTGCTTATGGTCATCTTGTTAAAAGATACAAGTAATTTGTTTTTGCTTTCATCTATCTATCTATCTATCTATCTATCTATCTATCTATCTATCTATCTATCTATCTATCTATCTATCTATCTATCTATCTATCTATCTATCTATCTATCTATCTATCTATCTATCTATCTATCTATCTATCTATCTATCTATCTATCTATCTATCTATCTATCTATCTATCTATCTATCTATCTATCTATCATTAAAGCAGAGAAATTTCCAGGTCATTATTACATTGACAGGAAAGGCTGGGCAAGCAACACAAGTATTGCTGTTGCCTGTATTCTTGAAAAACTGCACAGTTGCCTGGCATAGGCAACTGTGCAGTTTTTCAACATTAAAATGATTTATGGTACTTCAGATTCATCATTAGAATTTCTCTGGTAGCACCACCAGTATGGAGCTGATCAAAAATATATAGATCTTCATAGGAGAATGAGGTTACTACGCAATGCAGAGTATGATGCATCATATCATGACTACCACATAGGTCAGTTGTATCACCCCACATTCCACAGGGGATTAAAAAAGGATAGCCTCATATTCCACACGGGATTAAAAAATGATAGCCCCACATTCCACAGAGGGTCAAAAATTGTAGCCTCGCATTCCACAGGGGATTAAAAAATGATAGCCCCACATTCCACAGGGGATTAAAAATGATACCCTCACATTTCACAGGGGATAAAACTTATGGCCCCACCTGGGTCTAAAAAATTATAGCCCCACTAACGAGAGCTCAAAACGGGTTAAAACTGAAAAAAATATATGAGGTGATTTGGTTTGTTTTTACAGGTGTGTTTCTGTACTGTCACAGTATTGATAAAAAAATTTGGTAACCCGCATAAAGCCACTGATAAATAGGATTAAACAAATAGAGAGATAAAACTGTGGTGGTCTGAATCCCGGGGTCTGAATCAAGCAGTCTTGGATCACAGGGCTAAGGTAGCAAAAGTCTGGCTGATTGATTGATTTTATTGATTGATTTTATTTGACGAATCAACATACAAATAATAAAAGAACACAGTGTACACTAAAACAGTACAATTACTGAAATGTGTAAACATAGGAGAATTACATAAACTAAAATTTTACATCACAATAAAATAATATACATCAAAATGAAATATACAAATGTATATTGAATTCGCCAGAATTACCCAATAAAGTCAGTATTTCAGACTTATTTCCATTGGGATTCCTTTGAATATGATGAGTGATGAATTCATGAGAGGAGATGGTATACAAATAGAATAAATTAAATAACTAATATAGATATAATACACAATGTAACTAAAAATATATCCATCTTTATACATGTATATATAGAAATTTAAATTAAATATGTAATGGCTGTTTTTAAAAACCAAGACACAATAGATAATTTCCTTAAAGGAAAAGATGAGGAAGGCTTGGGGGGGGGGGGTGTAATATATTTATAATATTTAAACTGACTTGACTCATCAGACAAAGCCTTAAATGCTAGGTGTCTTTTAACTGCTGATTTGAATAATGATAGATTTCTACTCGATTTTATTGTATCAGGTAAGGAATTCCAATCTTTGATGGCCGAAAAGTAGAAAGTGTTTTTGCCAAAATCGTTTGATACATGGGGGACTACAAAGTTATAGGCACTATTTCTTGTACTATGATTGTGTTGATTTTGAATTCTGAAAAAGTGTTGAGATTGGTATGCTGGAGCAGTATTATGAAAAAATTTGTAGACATGCGTTAATTTTAGTTGCTTCACCCTGTCAGCAGTGTTTAACATAGATAATTTATCCAAAGCCTCTTGACCAACATGCCATCTATGATTTTCTCCAAAAATGAATCTGACTATTTTGTTCTGACAAATTTGGAGATTCTTTTTGAAATTTTGGTAGAGACCAGAATACCAAGAGGCTGATGAATAATCGAAATGGCTTTGAATGAGTGCAAAGCAAAGGGTCTTCTTAGATTGTTTATTCAGAAATTGTACCTGTCTGTAAAGGAATTTTAATCTCGAATTAGTTTTCTGTATAATACTTTCTGCTATAGATTTGCCAGATAAATTTTCGTCCAGAATAGTGCCAAGATATTTGACAGATTTAGCCTGTTGTATAATGTGTCCATTGCATTTTATTTGAAACTGTGTAACTCTTTTTAACTTTCTTTTGGATCCAAATATAATTGATTCAGTTTTGCCAAGATGGAGGGATAGTTTGTTATCGGTAAGCCACTCTTGACATGATTTTAATTCCGAGCTGAGAGTATCTGCTATTGCCACGTGGTCCCTACCAGAGGTCATGAGGGCACTGTCATGGGCATATAGTGCTAATTTGCAATTAACACTGATGGGCATGTCATTTATATAGCACAAAAACAAAAGGGGGCCCAAAATGCTGCCCTGGGGGACCCCGCAATTAACATGTAGGAAGTTTGATTTTTCACCATTGGCAGTGACTGTCTGTTTGCGACCTTCTAGATAAGATTTAAACCACTCCATCGACTCCACACCCATAGATTTTAGTTTTTTCCACAAAATTTCATGATCGACAGTGTCGAACACCTTTTGGAGGTCCAGTAAAACCATGCCTACATAATTACCATGGGAAACTTCGGTGCCGATATAATCAGTAATATATGTTAGGCAGGTGTCGATAGAGTGGTTTGCTCTAAAACCAGACTGATCCATCCTTCAGAAATGTTGCAGGAATATCATCAAGCCCAGTACTCTTACATGCATTCAAGTTGCTGAGCTCTTTCTGGACAAAGTCTTCTGTCACCTCAAGGAGTTTAAAAGAATTGGGAGTTATACCTTTTTGATTGTTATACTCCTTGAAGAGTGGAGACTCTGTCTTGAATTTACCAGTGAAAGTTGGCAGTTTGTCCACAAGAGAAACACCTATTTCAGTAAAATATTTGTTAATATGATCGGCAACCTTTTTTGATTCAAAGCAAAGCTCGCCATCAATTTCAATTATGATTTTGGATTTGTCTTTGGTAGTATTGAAGTAACCCAAAATTTACAGTTGTTGCCAAAGTTTTTTGGGTTGTTTTTGTGTTCCTCAATTTTATTACTGAAATATTCTGCTTTAGCTCTCTTGATCTGTCTTTGGACTTAATTTCCACGAACGCTAAATTTACGGTAGAAATCTTCAGATATTGTTTTATCACTACTTTTTTTGAACATGTACAAGAAGTGATCTCTTTGATTGATGTTATCCAAGATATCATGATTCATCCATGGCTCCGTACGTACCTTTAAACGAATGTCTTTCAATGGAGCCACTGTGTCAATGACACCTAAGAATAATGATTTAAAAGAAGTCCAAGCTGAGTTTACATCTGTACTTTGTGTTACACTAGACCAGTCCACTGCGTGCAATTTTTCTTCCAGAATGTCTTTAGTATAATGTTTGCACGATCTGATTTTAATTACATTGTGCTGTCCAATTTGCCCCTTGGACATTTTGCGGGTGCAACAATGGAGTGGTCACTGATCCCAACGTCTATAGTACCTGATTGAAGGATCTTGTCATTACAATTGCACAAGATATGATCTGTGAGGGATGAAGAAGTATTTGTACTTCGAGTGGGGTCAGTAATAAGTTGTGTATAATCAAAGATGTCCAGTATCTGTTTGTATTTACTGAATAATGTTGTTGGTTGTTTCAGAAAGCAGATGTTAAAATCCCCAAGTATTACAGTGTCACAGTCTGATCGACATTGGGTTAAAATATTTTCAAAATTATCTAAAAAAGTATTGTCTTTAGGAGGGCGATATATAGTACCAGTAATGATTGGTTTAGTCTTTGGTAGTAATAGTTCAAACGATAAAGCCTCTAAATTGTCGTTGTGTAAATCTGGCCTTGGGTTGTTGGCTAAGTCCGTTCTTACATAGGCACAGACACCACGGCCCGTTCTGGATCTGTCTTTCCTGAGTAGGGTATCGCCATCTATTTTATCTCATCATCAGCAAATGTGTCATCCAACCATCTGACGCTGAAAGGACAGCCACCTTGGATTTGGCCGCTAATAGTCTTATCTCTGAAAGCTTAGAGGGCAAGGATCTTGCGTTTATGTGCAAGAAATGTGATCCTTTTGATTTAAAGCATTCAAAGTTATCATCAGAAATCACCGATGTGGTTTCGTTACCCTGCCCCTGGGTTTGATCAAGATTGATATCACGGTCAAGGTCAGCCTCGTTAATTACCTCACAAAAGTCAACCATAGGTTCAATGTGTGACACTTCGTTGCTGGTTAGCAATGTCAAGAAGGATTACGTAAACATTGCTAAGTAGATCAACTTGGTGAATAGATTCAAGGGACCATAGCATGCTAGTTGTTGCATGATATATTGAGTCTCTCAATTAACATGATGCTTAATCCTTGAAAGTTTATAAGATGGATTGAGTGGAACTGGGGGGAAACTATCGAGAGTTTGGAGTTAGCAAATATGGATTTTGTTAATTTTGATAAGCTACCCAAAAATCAAGTATATTGGCAAAACAGACTGGTGAGTGGTGAATGATTGACTCCATACAAAGCATACCAGGATGCGGTAATGAATTATGCTGAAGATGGAAATGAAAGTCAACTGCAAACTCAGCTGACATTCCAGATTACATGGATGAAACAGACCTTCTGGTTGGTCTGAGTTTTGGATTGACATTAAGAAATTCCTACACAAATAATGATAAAAGTGTAGACATGACGGGACCCTTGTATTCTGACATGTTTTAACAACCTAATCTCTTACTCAATGACTGGGATGCCAGTCAGGTTCAAATTCACACCTAATTCACAAGCTTTCCATCTGGTGAGAGTGGACACAGAAAACTACAAAGTGGACATTCAAACAGTAAAACTGTGGATATGTGCAGTCAGTTTGGCCCCACACCCAATATGGAGATCAGGCGACGTCTGCAAAATACCACAGCTAAGTACCCCATCATGAAGTCACACCTCATGACACATACTGTGGCACAAGGTACTCCACACATTCGACTGGACAACTTATTCCAGGGTCATGTACCTGCACAAATCCTAATTGGCTTGTTGGCTTCTGACTCTGTGAGGATAAGTTACACCAAGAACCATACGCCCACTTATGGTCTCATTTGAACAGAAATAAAAAAGAAGCAGACAACATCTGTGAGTACAAGAGCGAGGACACATCTGCAGTTATTATTTTTGCATGGAGATAGTGGTAATCTTTAACAATAAAAATGCCTTAAAAATACAACGATACATGTTCCATCTATAGAAAGAATAATCTAAGTCTGCTGAATGCACACTTATGTCAGGTACATGGTTTGAACAGTGGAGAAAGAGAAAAATGGTTGAAGCAAGTAGTTCTCAGTTCAAGCAATACAGAAAATCTTAGAAGCCAAGGGCCACTCTCAGAGGGACACAGGGACACTCATCATGGATATTGGATCACTCTCTGTGGGCATCTGCCACTTGTTTGATGCCATAGGGCCACTCTTTGGAGAACATGGGCCACCATATGACACAGACACACATTTTAAATGTTAACTTCCTTTTACGATGATTGTGGTGGCCCCTACCGGTGTTGGCAAGACTGTATACCTAAAACAACTTTTACAGAAGGCCAACCAGACCATTAAACCTCCACCTGAGAGAATAATTATCTGTTACACACATTATATAATAAGACAGAGTTTCAAATATAGAATTCATCAGAGGTATACCTTCACACTTGGACCAAGAGAGCTTTCTGGACCGGAACACAAGAAACTTGATTGTATTTGATGACCTGAGGAGCGATATTAGCAAAGATGAAAGAATGACAGATTTATTCACCAAAGGAAGCCACCATCTCCCTTTTTCACTATCATTGTACTGGTGCAAAATTCATACAAGCCACGCACAGTGACCTTGCACCGAAATTGCTAGTCTTTAGTTTTAGGCAGCATGCCTAGGGATTTGCAAATGATCAAGACCATGAGTCAACTCATGTTTCCAGACAAGCCAAAGTATATGATGGACATGTACAAAGAAGCCACTTCAAAACCATATGGATTTACTGATTGGTGATTGATTTAAAACCGATAACACCTGATTATGAACAACTGAGAGCAAATACTACTCCACAGATATCTCCACAAAATCCAACATAATTATCTGAAGAACATTTGAAATTCCTTGTGTCCATATCTGGTGATTCAGCAAGTGATAACGATGATGAAGAAGATGATGTGTGACAACAGCGCCCTATGACAAATATCTACATGCTGCTGTATATGAAATGGTTACAAAGTCTTGATGACAAGACAATTCAAGATCCTCCACAATGAAAAGAATTTCTTAAAAGCACAGCCCATCACAGTGATATTGATAGATTCAAAATAACAAAGCATTAGTACATTTATGTGTGGATGAGTGGAATGGTGTCAGACCGCACTGTAAAATACCTTGCTTGATGTGTCTACAGACAAGAGTGGCTTTTGAGCTTATTTCATGTGTGCAGCGCAGGACTATTGATATTTATTTACCCCCAAATACCATGGACTGATGGGTTATGTGCAAACACTGTGAAACTTTATGGAAGCCTGGGCCCAAGTGGACAATTAAAATACTCGTGTATTGTCCCACCTGTAAGAAAACATCTGTTTCTAAAGTGAAAAATAACAAGAGAAAGAAAGTGGAGCATAAAAGGATCGATAGCGTCCATATGGAACCTGTAGACTGAAAAATATATAAGCAGCAGGGGAAAAAATGTAAGGAGCAGGTCATTTAGTTGTACTGTAACAGCATGGACTTTTATGTGCTGCTGAGTAGCGAAGACAGTCAACTTTTATACCCTGGAAACTGTGGAAATGATTTTCGTCAACAATCACCACAGATATTAGATTTATCAGGATATTGGGAAGTTGCTGTGAGTGATATTCATATTAACCAAGCAGAAGGACAAACAAGTCAACGGCTGGTGGTGTGTTATGACATTGTAGACTATACTATAGTCAGGAAAGTTTAAGGCAAATATTATGAAGAATAAAACCACCAGATGAACAGTTTATCACAGAACAGTTCACCGATGTGCAGAATCTCGTTCGGCAAACATATATTTTCATATCAGACACTGAGGGTCAACCTTCAAATATTCGTTATTGTGACGTTACATTACATTTTTGGGGCGTCCCCATTATGAAGATGAAAAACAATATACCAGGATTTGGAGCCTTCAATCAGCCATGGCAGTTTTTTTACCAACAAAAAGGAGGTAAAATTTTCAAGAGAAGTGTCAAGAGATTACCAGCTATATTTCCCGCTGTTGCACAGGACCTCCAGATGAATGCCAAGCCGCAAAATAATAAAATTAAGAATCACACAAAGACTAAACCACCTCAACACCTCAGTGATCCTGGCTTTTCTATGTAATTAAAGAAAATGTGATGATTATTTGACATTAGAAGCGCTTGTTTGTTTGCTTGTTTGTTTATTGCTAAGATACTTACACTTTTTTTCTAAAACAACACTAACACACACAGGCAAGGGTATTAAATGTCATGTACAAAGTAGACCAGAGATTTGAAGTGTGTAATTGGAGAAAGGACTATCTTTATCCCTTCTGTCAATATACCATGCCACTGCAAGCACCCGCTGTCCCTGGGATGCTTGATCCCGGAGGGCAAAGTTAACTGACCCGGTCAGTCCAAGATGAGAAGCATTTGTAAACAAACCCAGGTGGCCAGAGAAACCTAACCCTGTGATCGGCCCTACTCTCATCAGTGAAGCTAGCTTAGAGCGAATCTGTGAGACTATTTTCAGGTGGCTTAACTTTACCACAGTAATTTTTTCATGATTTTTATCACGACACACCTGTGTTTCCAGATTTTACCAGTTTTGAGCTCTCACCAGTGGGGCTATCATTTTTTAGACCCAATTGAGGCTTTAATGTTTAATCCCCTATGGAATGTGAGGCTATTTTTTTTATCCCCTGTGGAATGTGGGGCGATACAACCGACCTATGTAGTATGACTACAACGGTGGTTGTAATAAAGGACATTATCGTCTTACAGGGGCTGTGCAGATTAATTCACTGGCAGGCAGTCGGTGAACTAGTTTTCATATTTATGTTACATTAAAATATTTCATCATCATCCTCTACACCTCAGGGCGTTATCTAATGGACTAAATGCAGAAAGTACCCTCTTTAATATCCGCAACATCAACTGGTATGGATTGTTATTCTATGTATTCATGTGTCGTGCTTTTCCTGAAAATGCATGCTCCCTGATGAAAGCGCATGTATGCACCTTCTCAACATCATTTATGCCTTGACGGCAGCCAATCTAAAATGTCAGATAGAGTGAAGACATGCGAAATTACCTGCATATCTGAGAGAGAAAGTACTGTGCTTGTTTTATATACGAGTGGAATATGTGGACAACAATGTCCAGAAGATAAGACAACGGTGGACAGTCTCAGAGACACAGGTATTTTGGCAATTTTACATTTTTGAGGGAACGAGTTGACTGGCAATAGCTGGCTGTGTGGGTTTGTGGTTTTTTTTTACACGTATATTGTTTTCCCGTATGTAACCTTTTTAGTTTTTTTTACTCAGGTAGGATTGAATGAAAGAAATCGTGTTGGGATAAGTTGTAAATATTTAGTGCGTTTATGGAGTATGATGTATATAAAAATTGTGTATTTCAATTATTTGCAATATTACATGACATGTGCGTGACATATACAAACTATGATTTAATAGATAGTGCGATGTACCTCCTACGTGCTACATGCACTGAAAAACACTCACATTAACATGTCATATCGTCTTATCTTAGTTATAAAAGAAAAACAAAGAAAGAAAAGTAAAGAAAAAAGAAAGAAACAAAAAAGGAGAAGAAAAGGGCGATTTCTTGTAGTGATAACAACGGGAAATATCAACAATTCCGTTAGACTGAAGTCAGTGTCCTTTTTGCAATCATTCTTTTCTCTCAGACCAGGTAGTGGCATTATATGGCCGCATGGAATTTATGATTACAAAAGTAGGCATGATTTCAGCCGCACAAGTTTATCGTCAAGTGGATGTGAGCGAGAGTAACCAATGTGAGTAACAATGAACCATAAACGATGAAAGTGACACTATAACTACTATTGTATTCGGCTGTATCAAGATATGTGCGATTTAAAGTATTACTGTATGCATACTGAAGCATCGGTGGGTAAATTGTTGCCACTTACCCCCTTCCCTCAACGAAAGAAGGAAAGAGAAAGAAAGAAAGAACGCTACGATAGACCCTTCTAATCAAGACCACCCTCAGGAACTGGCGAATAAGTCATTCATTCTTAATAAGGATATTGGTTTTCATTCGTCAAACACGGAAAAATAGTCGGGATTTTTTTTCTATACACATGACGAGGCAAATATGTACACGCTACTGTAGACCCTTCTTATTAAGACCACCCTCAGGAACTGGCGAATAGGTCATCGTCGCGGAAAAAAGATTGGGCATGCAAATGGACATGGTATATGATTGGAGAGCTGTCTCTTTCTGGATTTGTCTTGATAGATAGACATTCATTGTAAATTACACCACGAAAAAAAAAAAAAAAAGGTTATAAACCTCAACCGGTCTTGAAGACTAGATGAACAGCTTTCCTATTAAAATTTGAATTCAGTATGCCATGGGCTCTGAATACCCTTAACACGCCAGATAAAGCTGCCATCCAAGGGGTATATATACATACATTATTTTTTTCACATCATGGGCTTCCTCTCATGCTCTCATTGTGTCTGTGTGCCAACAAAGACCTATTGTTTTCCCAGGAATTCTTTCTTTCTTCTTTTTCTTTTTTCCATTTAACATATACAAGCTTTGAAGGAAATCTTTTTATCTAGTTCAATATTATTTTTATGTAAGCACAGCACCGAAAACTGCACGGGCGAAATTACCGTTTTCGTCCGGCCAACATACTACATCCCATCAGTCATTTTCAGTGCAAAGCATCATGTATATATATATATATATATATATATATATATATATATATATATATATATATATATATATATATATATATATATATATATATATATATATATATATATATATATATATATATATATATATATATATATATATATACAGTGACACAATTATTAAACAAAACAAGTGCGTCACATTATAGCACCGTTGTATGTTAAATTATATGTGTCTGTTGACCCAAAAAATGATACATTTTCTTCCGTACATTTTGATATAAGCCTTCCACGCCCTTCCCAATCTAAAAATTAAATCTTGGACCTTACCCTGCCTGCATGATACACCTATATGTCTCGTTTACAAAACAGTCATATATTATACAATGAATAGTCAACACTCGTGTACTCTAAATGTCGATCAAACAGATGAGCATGGGCCACAGTCCAGTTTACATTTCTGGTCTTTGATGTACTAAGAAATACATTTTGTACTTTGTCCCATGAACTCATGCCGTAAAGTGATCGGCATGGTCCACAGTCCTGTTTATATTTCTGTTTTCTAGTGTTTGGTATATCGAAATTTACATTTTGTACTTTATCCCATGAACTGTTACCATGAAGTCATCACACCCGTTACCCTATAATATACAATATATCATCCCAACCAGTTTACGCAGCTCTCCGGCATAAAAATGTAAGAAGCATCCTCGTCGAGGTATAGCCTATGAAACGCAAGATCAGCATACACAGTATTGGATGTTTGTGACATAAACAACCGACATCTAGTATTTCTCCAAATTGTCGGCCATGGAATTCAAATTTACAGTGCCCACATAACTGTTGCCCTGGCTAGCATAATCGTCAGCCTCGTCAATGATTTGTGGATACCAGTTGTTTTTTGTTTTTGTTTTTTTTTTTGTTTTTGTTTTTTTGTTTTTTGTTTTTTGTTTTTTTTTTGTTTTGTTTTGTTTTTGTTTTTGTTTTTGCAACATAGACTACGTTATAGCCGTCATTATAATTATAATGTCGCCACATAAACTACATCTGCATGACAAGGTTAATTTTATTGGAATCAAATAATGGTTCGGGGCTGTACAAACACGTTGTTTCAATCCATGAGACAATAAAAGTCATCCCCCGTCACTTTGAAATCTTTATCTAACATACTTGAATAACTTAAACGAGTGTGTCCATTTAAAATGAGACAGAGATGATAAAGTGCACCAGTCGATAAAAAGACTGTAACTAGTACAGGTAGGGGGACTTGGAAGTAAAATAAGCAATCTAAAAAGACTTGTGCCAAAGTGATACACTTTTATACACAGTTTCACAAAGATACTGATGATATCATAAAACTATAAATGATTGTTCCTTGTAACCAAATTAACTTGAGTCTGTCAGAAAATTTTGTACTCTGGCCCATTTTACTCCAACTCGAGTTTGGTAAAATAGCCAATGTAGCAATTAATGTAAAATTGTAACTTGTACGCAGTGAAGTAATCCAGGCTTGATAGCTAAAGTGAACCTCTGGTAGAAAGATGTAA
This sequence comes from Hermodice carunculata, assembly GCA_964020975.1. Taxonomy (NCBI): domain Eukaryota; kingdom Metazoa; phylum Annelida; class Polychaeta; order Eunicida; family Amphinomidae; genus Hermodice; species Hermodice carunculata. The sequence goes on along the minus strand of OZ026615.1, from coordinate 67,977,094 downwards.
AGCGATTTTACTGTTTACCTATTACAAAATATTAACCCATTTTGTCCCCCCACCACACCCCATACGGTTGGAAAATCAACTGTAGGATTATTTTACCAAAAAACCTATATAGCGGTTCCTTTTGCTAAGATGCGGCGATTTGGCATTCCACTCACTTCATCAAAACTCATTCTCTAGTCTAAATTTCAAGTAAAAATTTGACATTTTGGGAAAATACGTATTATTTACCATGGGGTTAAATGGGCCACAGGGCTGCTGCAACCTATTTTACCCCAGTTATCATACATCAGCACAAAGACCACCGTTAAATAACTGCAAATAACTACAGAAAAGGCAAATGTAACACAAGTACTAGAATATCAGAGACCTACATTATTAATCACATGTATTTGGGATTTTTAAGAAGTAATACAGATATCCAGATGTAGGTAATTACCATGCATGTTGTCAACATGGAGGTACGTTATGTTAGGATGTTCCAAAAGCCACATAAGAAGTGCAAGGAACAACACACTATGACATCCCTCAGGAAGTGACAAGATACATGTGCTACCGGAACTTTGTATACCACTTGATTGCCACTTCAGAAAATAGGAACAAGAAGCGCATGCGGACAGTTATTTGAGAATGCAAGGAGGCTATCCTTGGTAAATGATATGCATGGAGCAGGCCATTTTACGTGTACAGATTCTCTCTTATCCGCGCGAGAAATGGGTAACATCTCAGCCAGTGGTATGGGGTGCCAATTAAGTGTAACGTCACTTTTGTGGTTATTGTAATTCATTTCATGTACGAAATCCGTAAACTCAATTTCTCAATTAAACAACAAATTTCGTCCACAATTATTAAGTGTATAAATTTTATCCACATAATCTGTAAGTTTATCAACTTTGTACACGAAATCCATAAGTTTATCAATTACGTCCACGAAATTGAGTAAGTTTATCAATTATGTCCACGAAGTCGATTAAACCTCCCAATTTTATTCACAAAAAATCGTGCAAGCCTTCCAATTTTGTTCACAAAATTCTGTAAGTCTACCGATTTTGTCCACGAAATTGAATAAACTTCAGCTTTTGTAGAAAGTCCATATCAATTCTATCAACAAAATTGTCAATCAATTTATCAGAATTAATCAGTTTTGCCCACGAAATTCTAATATACTATTCACAGAATTGAACAATTGAGCTCACCTGCAAACACGCATGAGTTGGAATTCCTATTATTATGTCTGGATGCCAATCCAGACATTTTGTTTTTCAAAGAATTCTTTCTTTCTTTCTTTCTTATAATAGACAGTAAATGAAAGTTGTAGAATGTCAACTTATGCTAATAAGGGGCATTGAACAATTTAAAAGTTAAATATCTCCAAAACTATTACAGATAGAGATGAAATTCCAACTTCAATTAATCGGTTTATGGCAAAGCCACATCCAATGATCCATGAACCAAAGTAATAGGATTTTTTATTTATGCAAATTAGGCAGATTTGAAAAATTTAAATCTTGAATAACTTCAAAACTATTATAGATAGAGGTGCCATTCCATCTTCAATTTTTAGGTTTGTGACATAGCTGCATCCAATGAACCATGATCCAAAATTGTACTATTTTAATTTATACAAATAAGATGAATACAAGAAATTTAAATCTTGAATAACTTCAAAACTAATTACACATACAGGTGCCATTCTGACCTCAAGTTGTAGGCATGTGACATAGTCACATCCAATGAACCATAAACCAAAGCTGTAGGTTTTTAATTTATGCAAATTAGGCAAATACACAAAATTAAAGTTTTTGAAAAGCTGCAAAACTATTACAGATAATAGTGTCATTCAAACTTTACTTTATAAGTTTGTGACATGGCCACATCCAATGAACCAAGAACCAATGTCGACTTGTCAGTCGGCTGAGCTTGTAGGATGGTCCATCGTCCGTCCGTCCACAATTCACATTTTTTGACTTCTTCTCTAAAACAATCAGCCAGATTCACTTCAAACTTGGTGATCATGTACTTTGGGTGGGTCTCTAACACGTTTGTTTAAATGGTCACGCTCCAATGATTTTTGGATTTTTTTAATGATTTTTTGGGGGTGGGGGCGGCGTGAATCTTTAAAAAAGTTTTAATAGGAAAGTTTAAGATGAGAATTTCTTGTAATGGTTATAACTTAAATAATTTTGGCCAAAATTGAGTCAAACATGGCATGGATGTGGCTTTGATAGGTGTCAACCTATTTTGTGCAAGTGGCCATGTTCAGTGATTTTTTATGCCCTCCTTCGAAGAAGGTTGGGCATATAGCGTTGCACGTGTCGGTCGGTCTGTCGGTCTGTCGGTCGGTCGGTCGGTCGGTAGACTGTGGTTTCCACACAACAACTCAAGAAGTTTTTGAGCTAGGACTTTGATACTGTACAGGTATATTATTCTAGTCATAGGCTAGGTAAAGTCTGAAGATGGGTGACCTTGACCTAATTTCCAAGGTCACAGTGGTACCTGAGTTAACTTTGGTTTCCGCACAATAACTGAAGACGTTTTTAAGGTAGGAGTTTTATAGTGCACAGGATTATAGTCAATATTTGGGGCTAGGCGAAGTTTGAAGATGGATGACCTTGACCTCATTTTGAAGGTCACAGAGCCACTTTACTGAATATGGTTTCATGCTTTCTGCATGATAACTTATACCGTGGAGCTACAACTTTTATATTGCACAGCTTTATGGTTCTTTGTAAGGGCTAGTTTGAGTTTGAAGATGGTTGACCTTGACCGAGTTTTCAGGGTCACAGAGAGATTGTAGAATGCCTGTGGTTTCTGCACAATAACTCAAGAAGTTTTTAAGTTAGGACTGGGATACTTTACAGGTCTATAGTTCTTGCTAAGGGCTAGAGGAAGTTTAAAGTTTGGTGACCTTGATTTAATTTCCAAGGTCACAGTGGTACCTGAGTTAACTTTGGTTTCCACATGGTTTTTAAACTAGGACTTTTATATTGCACTTGATTATTATCCGTATTCGGGGCTAGGTCAAGTTTGAAGATGAGTGACCTTGACCTAATTTCAAAGGTCACAGAGCCATTTGGTTGAATACTGTTTCTGCATGATAACTTGTATTTTAGAGGTAGCACTTTTATATTGCACAGCTTTATGGTTGCCTATAAGGGCTAGTTTGAGTTTGTAGATGGGTGACCTTGACCCAGCTTTGAGGGTCACACAGACAGTAGACTTCCTGTGGTTTTTGCACAATAACTGAAGGTCAAGTGAAAATGAGTGACCTTGCCCTAATTTTCAAGGTCATAAAGCCACTTTGCTGAATATGGTTTCTAAATGATGACTAATTTTTCAGCTATAACTTTTATATTGTCCAGGTTTTTAGTCGTTTTTTAAGGGCTAGGTTAAAGTTTAAAGATATGTGACATTGATGTATGATCAACCTTCACTAAATTTGTAAGTTCACGAGTGCCCCATCTACCACTATCAATAGGGTAGCGAGGGCAAGGGTAATGAGGGCGGGGGGCATCTATGTTTTACAAACATATCTTGTTTAATTTTTTATGATGGACCTTGATGTTGCACCTTTTAGTGTTCTTCCATAAAGGTCAGATTTATTCAATACATGGGTGACCTTGATCCAATCCTAAGTTCACAGGACCACAAGTGTAATGAATCTCTGGGTCAGCTAAGCATGGCTTTTCACACAGGCCTCTTATTGTGATTTCGTGTCTGAGATTGAGAAACTTAATGATTCTGCTTCCAGAATTGTATTATCTATATATTTCCGTGAGCAAAACTTTTTTTACTCTTAATTGTGTGCACGAAATAGAGTAAGCTATGGATTTTGTGAAATTTCTCCAATTTGCACAGAACTGGATATATTTATCTATTTTGTGCAGTACATTTCTCCAATTTGCACAGAACTGGATATATTTATCTATTTTGTGCAGCACATTTGATCAAAAAATGGATTGTGTGGACAAAATTGGAAAGCTTTTACGATTTTGTGTACGGAGTTGAAAACCTTACCCATTTCTGTTGACGACATTGGTAAATTTAAGGATTATGTGGACAGAATTAATAAACTTAACAATGTTGTAGACGAAATCGATATATTTAACAATTCTGTATATCCCAATTTTCAATTCGGTTGACGAAATTGACAAAAGCTTACACTTTTGTGCATGAAATTCATAATATTATATGATTTTGTGCGCAAAATTGATAAACTACTACAAGTCGGTGCACAGAATTCAACAAGCTTAGGGGCCGTCCATTTTTGTCATCATTTTCGCCTATGAACAAAACATTCGTGGTGGTGGGGGGGGGGGGGGGGTGGTGGTGTCAGAATTAAAATGATGATTTTCGGTCATAACTTTTTTTTTCAAATCAATTAAAAAATCGAATGTCAATGTCAAAAAAAAATTAATAAGACAAAGTTATTATTTGGAGGTCCCCTTTAGGTGTCAAAATGCCCATGCATGTTACCCTGTAGCCTGCAGCCCAGGCTCCCAAATGGTCAGCATAGAGGCGTTAACAGGTCTGCCAGGCTTAATGTAAAAGGGGTCATAAATTTCACCTTGTGGTATACCGTTTTTGACATTCACTTCATCATGGAGCTTAGTGAGAGTGAGTGGCGACAACTAGCACTTCTGGCAAAAGAGCCAAAATGTTTCATCAAAAATCCACAATCAATCTATGACCATGTGTCTAACAGCTTTTGTTACAATCAGTCAAATTTGTCAAATCAAGAAATTCAACGAAGCTTTCAGAAGGAATGGAAAAAATACAAACAAGCTGGTCAAAAGATGCTGGACATGTTTGCGAGAGATACAATAACCAATGCCCTGGACAAGTTGAAGAAATCAAAGAAACAAAAGACTATTGGCCAAATGTTCCTCAAAATCTCGAAGCAAAATGAGGTATTTATTGTAAAATACATGTATATATTTTAATTTTAGGGGCCCCTGTATGTGTTTTCATGTTTTCATCATTTTATATTCATAGACAGCATTCCATATATAGTATAAATCATTAAAACCCGGGTATGGTGGGCTTGGCATTCATAAAATGATGATTTTGGTCATAATTTGGGGGGGGGGGAGGGGGTAAAAAAGTTATGAAGGTTTTGTTCATAGGCAAAAATGATGACAAAAATGGACGGCCCCTTAAGGGATATTGTGAAATAATTTTAGTTTTGTGATTTTTTTCTTCCAGTTTTGTCTCCAAAATCGTTAGAGTGGTTTAATTTCAGGGTGGGACTTCGATTTTGTTATTTGCTATTACAATTTTGTGAATCTTGTGATTCTGTCTAGGAAAACGATAAGTATTACAATTTCGTGCACGAAATCAATGATGTTACCCTTAGCACCCCATATAATGGTACGCTGGGAGGGCTGGGTCACAAAGAATGAGAGAAAAGCTAACTATCGCATGACCATTCTAGAATGACATGACAGCTAAAGAGCCCATCCAGGCAATAAAAAGTGGCCCGCTTCTCTGCCTGTTTCAAATTATCTTGCCCATTTTATATACATTTTTCCTGACATAATATTCTGTAGTGCTAGTTGCATTCACAAATAAAAACTGTTGCACAACCTTTTTCAGAAATGGTAAAGAACATATCAATATGTTGGAAGATATACAACACTGATTTAATCCTCAGGAATTAGGCCTGTACATAGACAAATATCCCCTCCCCACACAAGGGACACAAACAATACAAATGATTACTCAACAAGAAAAAGCAAAAATTTCAGGACAATCTGATTCACCAGCTGAAAAATTTGGAAGACAGAAAATCCTCTGCATTTTGGAATTTGTATGACCAACTAATTAAACAAACTTCCTCCATGAAATTAAATCCTCTTGACACAAAGACTTGGGTAGCCCACTTTCAAAAACTACTCAACAAGCCTAGTGTACGTATAATGAGACTCTTAACGACTTCATGAAACTGAACAAAGACAAAATTTTTAATGCATTAAACTTTCTGATACAAGAGCATGAAGTTATTGATGAAACAAAAAATCTGGAACCTAATAAATCTCCTAGTACGGACGGGATTTTAAATGAAATGTTCCAAGACGCCCCTGATATCCTGGGACCAGTCTGCACCAAGCTATTTAATGGAATCTTATGTGATGGCACGTTCCCTGATTTATGGTGCAAAAACATATTGTTACCCATACATAAGAAAGGGGATACCTACAATTCAGCTAACTGCAGGGGAGTGGCACTCATTTTTGCAAATTGTTCTGTGGCACAACTAACTCCCGACTTTTTAAACACTTCGAAATAGTACCATCACCCCCCCACACACACACACACACCAAATTGTTTTTTTTTTTTTTTTTTTTTTTTTTTTTTTTTTTTTTTTTTTAGTGGCACTCAACAATGATTGATAAGCATACGTGTAAAAACCCTGGTAAAAATCCATATGCGTCATTCACTGATTTAAGTGTGGATTTGACTCCATATGGAGACAAGCACTGCTATATAAATTTTTGCTCAATGATGTTGGTGGGAATATTTTACAAGTATCAACCTCGATATATAGTAATGTTACGTATTGCATCAAAAGTGAATATGGGTTAACAGATTCATTCATCTCAAATATTGGGGTTAAACAAGGTTGTACCCTCAGCTCTATTTTGTTTAATTTGTTCTTAGCTGACATGATACAAATATTTGATGGACAATGCGTTCCTGTCCTATTATATGATATTAACAAGATGTATTCTTTCTCTAAATATCATGTATCTATTTCCGAAGTTATGACTGTGAATTTTAAGAGGTGGTTTTATTTTGAAAGTTTTGAGATATTCGGGTAATTGATAATTCATGAACTAAGAGTAGAACGTCAGTTGTTGATATTGGAATATATCACTGATCTTCAGTAAGTTTAAAGTTTTAAAATTCGGTTCGGTATGTGCATTAAACATAGTACAGCTTATTATTCTTATGCAGTTTTTACCAATGCAATTTTAATACTTTTATATGACTCCAAAGTAGAACCCATAATTAAAGTGAGGGAGTATTAATGAGTTATAGATTATCTGCAGGATATTCTGTGGTAAGTTTTCTTTTAGTTTATTCATAATACCAATGGTCTTAGATATCTCGGATGAAATTTTCTCGATGTGACCTATACCAATCTGTTTATCAATTTGTTTGCCTAAGTAATTAAAGTCATTTACACAGTCAACTTTTGTGTTGTTTATTTCTATTTCGGGGATTGTTATATCCCTTTGTTGGTTATAAAAGATCATGAATTTGCCTTTTAATTTAGGGACAACTTATCTAATTTCAGCCATTTACTTGTTTTGCATAGTTCATTATTTATGTTTAATGACACTTCTTGCGTCATGTTGGACTCCAGTAGAACCTGCAGTGAACTAATTAATGTGGTTTCATTAGACTTGCACAAGTCCCTGGTACATGTCCCTCTTTTCCCATCCTGCGGTCCCACCCAGAAGTGCGTTGCATTTTCCCCTCCACAAAGTTAACTGTATAATATTATGCCAACTACAGAGTATAGTGTTATTAAGTGGGCCCTACTGTCACTTTTTTTAACTGGCTGACACTGCTGCCGTGTCGGTTTCAACAGTAGCAGCTATTGAGTCCAAGTCAGAGCCAATTCCACTATCATTGTGATAAGGCTAAGTGGTAATTTAAGTGGTCTTTGATGAATGCGTGGTAATTTTTGTCACTGACCACTCAAGCGAGACAAAGCTGACCGTCTCCCTGCGGCTGCTGTCACTGGACGCCCTCCACCTGGCGCGGTGCACCGCAATTAATCCTTCATTACACAGTTACTCAATTAACAGCTTCGGAAGAGGGGTCCATATGACCGCTCGCTTGTCTGTGTGATAAAAAACACAGTGCAGACCCCCCAGCGCTAATCTGTTATCTGGTTATAGACACGTCCCAAGCCAATTAGCTTGGTTGAGGGGCTTATCTGTAGGCCTATTATAACAATATAAGGCCACAACGTGTGTGACGGTTTTCACTTAAAGTTTTATTTTGTTATGAATTTAATTTAAATGAAATACGGAAGACAGTCCATTGAGACTAGAGCAAGTCTGTGGTTTCGTCCGCATACATTATATGCTTAAAAAGTGTGGATGCTGCAGGTAAATAATTTTTATGAATTATGAATAACAGCAGGCCCAAAACTGAGCCCCATGGAACTCTATTGGGACTTTTTAAAAAAAGTGTTCATTTAGTATGATTTTACCACATGTTGCCTACGGATGATTAAGTAATTTTTCAAAAGTTCTAATGTCATGTCATTCACACCATGGTAGTTTGGTTTCTGAGTTAAATGCGATGGGGCACAGTGTCAAAAGCTTTGGAAAAATCCATAAAAATGCTGACAGGAATCCCATTATTATCCATACTGGGAAGTATACTGTCAGTTCAATGGCAGTAAGCTTGGTGGAATGTACGTCACTGAATCCATATTGCTGGTTGATGTACAGATGATGATTTTTCAAGCATTCATTTAATTGATTAAACATAGGCTTATTCTTTTCAAATATTTTAGAAAAGCTTGGAAACAGTTATCAAGCAGGTCTCCATCACCCTTTCTAAATAGGGGAGTGACTTAAGCTGTCAGGAAAACTCCCAGTACCGGTAGCAATTTATTGATTAAAAATAAGTGTTAAAGCTTCACTTGCTTCACAGACTTCAGTGCGAACTTTTCCTTTTGGACTTGCCAGTCAAACTTGATATCGGCTCTTCCGAAAACGTAACTTTCCCGAAGTTACTACATGGGTTGCTAACTCATGACGGATAAATGAATTGGTGAAGTGAGCCACACATTGAAGTTGCGTTTATATCACCCGAGTTGTCGTTGATGCTCATTTTCAAACGTTGGTAGCTGGGCAAAGCTGGATTCTGGATAGTTCGTGAAGTTTGAGTAGTCCACTGACTGGAAACTGCACGTAGTGCCGTGGCGTAGGGATTGTTGGCGCATGCAGTATTTGCAACATATTGCAAGAAATACGTCACAGAACTCAGAAAGATACGACTTGCTGCACATCATTTTTGAAGTCGAACAATGGGCCCTGCACACGATAGCCCATTGGCTGGTTGGATAGGAACTTCGACTTCCATTCTAAATGATCACAGAGTAGGCCTATCGTGTTAAATAATTAAAACGGTGCTGTAATCAGGCCCGTCACCAGGGGGGGTTCGACTAGTTCGAACGAACCCCCCTTTGCAAAAAAAAAAAAAAAAAAAAATCTATCCTTGCCTAAATAATAGATGTGAACACACCAATAGCCCACCACCAGTGAGATAAACTGTGTATTATGTTTCTTCCAATGAGTCACCAGAACACACCATTTTGTCACTCATTTTTTCAAAAGCTTCTACCTCTTGGGAGGGGGGCACGCCCCACTCCCAAACCCTCCCCCCGCTCGGTCGCTAACGCTCCCTCGCAGTGACAATACCGAATTCGAACCCCCCTTTAGGAAAGGCTGGTGACGGGCCTGTGTAATCTCTATTATTATTTAGAACGGTGCTAGAATTTTCAGAACGATGCTCTAGACCTATCCATCCTCTTCCAGCTATGATTATGCAAGCTTGATTCTTCACCTCTATCTGGATATTGCATATTTCAATTTGCAAAAGATATGGTTACATTTAAAATTCCTCATATCACTTCTTTAAACTTAAAGCCAGCCGTAGCAGCTTTGCCTACACCTTTTAAAATGAACGCTTCGCAATTTGTTTTTAACCCCTCGGCCAAACTTTCGACGAATGGTACCGTCGTCACATAAATAATCTTTATTGCATAAAACGTCCTCTAGGGACCATGGCAAGAAATACAAGAAGCAAACAAAACAAACAGTGCGGGTGTCACTGCATCTGTCAAAATTTAAAAAGTTGGTGGACTCTAATTCATTTTACGCACATTTAAAAAAAAGAACTATTCGTGTCTCAGAAAAAATTGATACGTTTTTGCGCTAAAGAATGTTTAGAGTAAATTGTTTTGTGAAAAAAATCAAAATAAGATCATTATTTCCAATAAAATATCTATGTGAATTCGACATTTTGATGCAAATACCTATTGTATACCGGTAATCAAGATTCAAAGCTTAACACGGTCCATTGCATGACGGCCATGTTTAGCATTCAAGATATTTTCTTAGTTTCTTCAGATAGTAGCCTATTGGAACTAGAACTATAAAATTTGGACACGTGATATAGACAATATGTATGTCTACCGAAATGTCACAAAATCTCAAAATGAACAAAATTACCCAATACCGGTTGGATATTACTTACCTTGAAGCATTGAACAAATCAGTTGCTTTTGCGATGAATAAAACAGAATTTTTACATGCAGCGGTTACAAGTCAGGACTGTTGAGTTAAAAAATCACAATGGAAAGTATGATAGAAAAGGTCATACTCAGCAATTGATGGATTCACAAAAAGGCGGGTTCATGTAGTTCATCTATATGTGTCCTTCCTGTAGAGGAGGTGATGTGGAACCTTCCTTTTGGTGAATCCCTCATTTCAATGCAGGCAATTATTTAATTTCTCGTGAAACAAATTGTTTTATTTCATTTTTGATAGGCGTAAATGGAATTGAATCGATACAAAATAGTAATGTTTCACGTGAAGAATAAGTATGTTTGAGCCTGCAAGATTTCCGGTGGGATTAGAGACTGGTGTCATGTGCCTTTCGCTACGTGTATTCAAGATGCATCCGTTTGTATGAGATATGGTAAACCAATTGGCCTATATATATATACTGTATTACCACACACACACACACACACACACACACACACACACACATATATATAATAGGCCTAAAATTGAAATTTGTTTCAAAATTTTCAAGAAGCTGTGAAGTGCTGCAAACATTTTAAGATTCTCTTTCATCATGAATGTATGATATGACATGATAAGATAGAAGTAAGTTATTTTGGTTTGTACATTGTAACCTCCTAATTTGCGGTATGCGTGTATAGCCTGCAAATCATTTTTTTTTTTCTTTCTTTCTTTCTTTCTTTCTTTCTTTCTTTCTTTCTTTCTTTCTTACGATCATCAATATGGTGAAATATAGACTCCTTTTTGTTTCAACGTCGTTCACTTTCTTTCTTTCTTTCCTTCGTACGATCAATATGAAGGTGAAATATAGACTCCTTTTTGTTTCAACATTGTTCACTAACTTTGTATATATATATATATATATATATATATATATATATATATATATATATATATATATATATATATATATATGTATGTGTGTGTGTGTGTGTGTGTGTGTGTGTGTGTGTGTGTGTGTGTGTGTGTGTGTGTGTGTGTGTGTGTGTGTGTATTCTGAATACCTGAGGAAAAGTTGGTTGTCCTTCAGTGAAGAGAGATGGATATTTCCCGCTTTATCTTCACACACACAAATGGAAAAATGTGAAAATGAAATTACGGTATCCAGCTTATATCGCTCAAAGTACTACAAAAGTCTAAATTCTTGATTTAAACACAGAGACAGGAATAGACGTTGAAGTCGAACTGGAAAAAGCTTTATTTGGTCTTAAACATACCTCCATACAGTATACAAATGGTGCCCTTGGCCGAGGGGGACAGGAAGAATTGTGAACCTGAGGGATGGTCTGTCCACCCGACGCGAAGCGGAGGGTGGACAGTCCATCCCGAAGGTTCACAATTCTTCCTGTCCCCCAAGGCCAAGGGCACCATTTGTTTTATTATACCGAAGAACAATAAAACATCAAAGCTTCCATTTAATAGATTTTAATAACACACATTCTATACATTGTGGGGTCAAGGCTGCGGTCATGCGACATCAGAGGTGCAGCGCCATCTAGCGCTACAGTGAGCGGTGGACAGTACTTTCACAGAAGTGGACAGGCAAAACTGTCCCATGCCCAATTAACCAATCACGTGTACGGATTTCCCTCTGAGGTATAATAATAAAAAATATATTACAAATGTTCAGACCAGTCCTTTTCACAGTTAGACCTAACAGTGCTCCTTGTAATGTTACCAGAAACAGGTTCTTTCATTTTCAACAAGGTCTGTGTATCATTTATCTAATATTTTTGTGTTTAATATATGTATTTTAACTCCCCATGTTATTTCAAATATTGTGTATACAGGTATGCTATTTGTATTCCGTGACTGTGTCGTGTATTCATTAGTTCCCATTTCCGCTTACAGGCCAATATGTTTATAGGCCTATCTGATAATTTTCAGTGTGAGTGTAGGCCTAACTCATCATAACATTACTTTAACTGTATACATGTATTTTATGCTTTTGGGTGTTTTATGTATGCATCTTATTCCACTTCTATGGGGGATCAAGAAAGTACTATCATTAATACCAATAATCAAGTCACTGAACAAACAATGACACCGTAATGACCCTAACTGTGGCACCACTCCCCAGTGCGTCTGTGAGGTAACAACAGCTGGGTCATTTCGGCAGCAAACCATTTCGGCATGCAAATTTTGATTTTTTTGAAAATGAACAAAATGTCACCAGCATGTCTCAAGATCTAGTGTGCTCAAAATATGAAGAAAAATCGAAATGCTAATTACAGTGTCTACCCGTGAAACTGACATGAGGAGGGTATGTGAATTTAAAGTTCTCGCCATAGCATGGGTTCCTATAAAAATACAATTTTTAGTCTATCCACATAAAGCCATATTATAAATGAATAACAGGGTTTTCCCCAAAGCCCTAAAATTCTAGGGCTTTAAATTTGGTTTCCACATAATGAACACAATATGAGAGTGACACTTGATAACACAAATCAAAGAATCCATAATTATACCACTGTTGCATCCAATAACTTAAAAGCTTCAAATATGTACAAAGATAAATTTAAAATTGTTCCATGTTCTTCAGACGTCAAAAGTTTTACAAAATTATATTCAATAGGATATGTGTGTGCACTAAGTAATTCTGGGAGGTAATTTACATCTTAGATCATTATATCTTGAACATTTACACAAAAAATGAATTCATCTTCAATAACATGTATACCTTTAGATAAACAAAATGAACACCATCTGAGCTCTTTATCTACATTATAATGTCTACCTAACTCAATATTGAGAGAATGAGAAGCAGTACGAAATCTAGCTAGAGCTCTCCTTAACTTAAATTCCTTTAAATCTATAACATACCTTTCAACATTTAGCAAAGTTTTAAATTTAACATAATTGAATAATTTATTATTATTATTATCAATATCACTGCGCCAGTTTTGTAAGGCTGTGTCTTTTAATCTTTGGTCTATTTCAAGTAAAAAGAACTGAATATTTCCAACATCCTGTGTAATCCAAACAAAACCAAACCCTAATCTATAGAGTAACTGTTTTAAATTTGTAACCCAGGTTTTCCTTCCAGCCAAATCAAGATTAAACAGCATGTCATAACATTGTCTAGGGAATCTGTTTGTATCCATTCTTATCAGTTTGATCCAATATTTAATACTTCGTTTCATGTAGTGAATAGAAAGAGGGTGTCTACCACATTCACCCAATGCTGCTGAATTACTGGCTGACATAGATAATCCTAATTTTTTTTTTTTACAAAATTTAATTTGAACTTTTTCTATTTTTTCACAATAAGTAGTTCCCCAAACTTCAGAGCCATATAATAAGATTGGAAGTATCATTCGATCAAAAATATGGAAGGCAATATCATAAGCCAATTTTCCGCATTTACTTTCAAAACACTTTAATAATCCGATAGCCTTCTGTGCTTTTGCTGCCAAGTTTTCGTGTGCTTTAGACCATCCTAATCTGGTTGAAAACATAATTCCCAGGTATTTATAATAAGTAGCTTCTAATAACTCATGCTCAAAATAAAATTTTTCTCTTGTTGCTATTTTTAACAATCCCCACTTTTTAAGAATTTCATGGGGGAAAAGCCTGAATTAACACACAAAAAAGCATATAGCTTTACACAGGTCTAAGCCTACTTATCAATGACTGACACAATTGAGAGCTAACTGGAATACACCATTCTCAAAATCATATACTATAGCCTAGGTCTAATTTGAATTTTACGGATTAGCCAATCTTCGTGCAAATACCTACTAACCGAACGTGTTGACTGTTGTTCCTCCTGGTGAAACTAAAAGCGCCATTCAGTAGATGGATGCAAAACAACCAAGCAGCTCTGCACAACAACTGGTCCCTGGGATAGTCAAGGTCGTGTTTATTTCTAAGGTCATTCTTCCATATCGGTTCCTGCGTATTGGAGCAGCAGTGAACGCTGAACGGTGGACGGTGGATAAGCTTCTATTAATTAAACCGCGACAGCTGCCCCACAACTCCTTGTTCCTTGAGTATAGCAGTGGACCTGTTATTATGTAAAGCACATTGATATAACAATTAACATGTAGCTCACATATATAATGTAGGGATTGGCCGGGGGTGATCGGCTGAGCACAAGGCCAAGGGAACTGGAAAAAGGTGGACAGCAATCCACATTAGGACTCGTTGACTTCGCCGGCAAGACAAAGCGGAAGCAAACATTTGTGCCGTGAAATGGAAAACGGCACTCTTCTCAATCGTTCTGATCAGTCCAGTGAAATTTTCTTTCTTGAATGTGAATGTAAGGACCCGTTACCAGATGTTGATCCTGCGTACAAGCCGAAAATCTTGAAAGCCACAACGAGAAGTATCGACAAACAAGATAATTATGAATTCGACCTGCAGAGTGAATGTCGTCTGCTCGTGTTGTACACTGGTGGCACGATTGGGATGTGCACACACGAAGGCGGTAAGTCCCCTCGGGCTCGGCAGAATAGAGGAGTTACATGTTATGTAGTTATTATAACTTCGTTCTCAAGTGGAATAGCTAGGCTATCTCTCGGTAGGCCTTGTTAGTTTTGCATGGATAGACGGTAAGAGTGAAACGATTATTGAGTTCAGAAACACGGAAATAATATTCCATCCTTTCTCATTATGATTCCATCACAACCAACTTCCAACAAATAGCATAATCGTTCAACAGTTATTTCATTAACATTGGCAATGAATTATCCAAAAGAATACTACCTCCAAATACCTGCCCCCTGACTTGTGTACACCATTCGGCTTTACCTTCCACATTTCTCTGCCAGATTCACTTTTCAAAAGGTCTCAGAACATGATGTCTCAAAACTATTAGCCAAATTACCCAGAGACAAAGCTACTGGAATGGATAACATCCAGGACAGACTACTGAAGATTGCTTCACCAGCAATATCGGGCAGTCTGGTTTATATTTTTAATTTGTCCATAAACACTGGTACAATCCCTGATGATTTTAAGCTGGCTAAGACTCTCTGCTATCTTCAAAAAAGGTTCCAGAACTGACCCTGGAAACTACAGACCAATTTCTATTTTGGCTTTTTGCCAGTCATTTCAAAATTAATGGAAGGAATTATACATAATAACCATGCAGGTTTATACCTTTTGTGTCAACAACAATATTCTATAGATGTACCCAGTAATCAGGTTTCCGGCCAAAGCATTCTACCCAGACCAGCTTACACTGTCTTACTGAATCTGTATAATAAAATCAACAAGAAAAACTCTGTTGGCCTGATTGCACTCGATCTCAAAAAAGCTTTCGACACAGTAGATCATGACATACTTTTGTTAAAGCTCAATTACTATGGTTTCACAGGTACTGCTTAGCATTGGTTCAGGGACTACCTGACAGCCAGGAGGCAGATTGCCTGCATAAATGGTAACCAGCACTGGTGTCCCCCAAGGTTCGATTTCAGGACCTTCACTTTTCATAATATATGTAAATGACATTTGCAGTAGTTTCAACCATGTACAGTCAGCATGTTTGCTGATGATACTATCTTTTATTTTGCTGGACCTGACCCTGACTCCATAACTAGAACTTTGAATAAAGATCTCCTGCTAATACTATAGCAACCTGGCTTCGAGCCAACACACTCAGCCTAAATATAAGTAAAACAAATTGTATGCTGATCACATCCAAGGAAAACAGCATGAAAGTCTGGACTTGACTTTGGACAATCAAACCATTGAGCAAACTTGTGCATAATTTCAAGTCCCTTGGCGTGACTGGATTCAGAAATGAGTTTTTCTGACAATTTCAATACCCTTTGGCCTTGTGGCAAAATTGAGTTGAGCAGTTGGTATTTTTTCCAGAGCAGCACAATAATTATTTTTACTTTTAAATGCCAAGTTAACTTTATGTAATACATTAAGGACAGGTAAGACACCAAAACCCTTTGCATAGCCGATTTTGAGATTTTAACAGTTTTTACAAGATGAATGCATGTCCTTTCTATAAGTCAGACCCTTAGTTAGAATTTGATAGGGGCAACGTAGATCATTTAAGAAGGGCACTATTCCAGCAGAATGTATGTGAAAAGGGCTCTTTTTAACCTAAAACTTGCTGAAAAAGGGCAGCTGTGCCTTAAGCCTACAGGTTTGTAACAACAAATAGTATAAATCTTCTTGTGCTGTTACTACTTCTGATAATTTATTTGGTAAAATGTAACAACTGGCTCTGTTTTTTGAGAGGTTATTAATGGAAAAATGTATCAAAAACAGGGTACAGTACCATTACCATATATCCTTCAATTCAGCTGATAAATAGGGGCAGGGTGCTGCAGAAATTTCAAAGGGGTGCTACTGAAGACGGGCGGGGCGGGCTGCCCCTCTGAAATGGTGTAGAAAGGGGTGTTAAAGTTGTCAAAATTTCAAGCATTTAACTTAAGTAGAAATATGAGAAAAACGCCAAAAAACCACACAAGCATGTGGACATCCGGACGCCCATGTGTCACTCTTTTGGTTTTCAGCCACCAAACGGAACAATGTCATCCATCAATCATACTTGACAGTCTGTCGCGTGGCTTCAAAGGCCGTGCCGTGATGGATTACCCCAGTGGTCCTGCATACCAAAGACAGGCGTGGAAAAAAACTGGCACTTCAATCAACAATATCCACGTACATGTACATAGTAATATTGTATCGAAACCCAGGGATGAGGAAATAAAAGTACAAAGAAACACATCGAAATAAGCGTATTTATAAACGTAAACAGAAGAGAAAACACACAAAATAGCAATACAAAACTCAGGTTGGAAAGAGAAATGAAACTCATTGAGAAAATAACTACAAAACTAGGAAAGATGATTTGCTGCATAGCAAATCAGTGTGTGTGTCTTCAAAGCATATTAGTATGGCAATGTACAACTATTCCATAACACAGGAGTAGAAGTTGGAATAGCATCTCTATCTATTGTAGCTTTGAAGTTATTCAAGATTTAAAATTTCAAATGTCCTTAATTTGCATAATTTTAAACATCGTCATTTCTGTGTATAAAACGGCCAAACTCCTTGTATGGAGGTACAATCATGCCAAGTTTGGAGTTTCTATGTGTAATAGTGTCCGAGAAAAGTGTCGGACAAATTTGATGGTAAAGAAGAAAGAAAGAAAAAAAGAGAGAGAGAGAGAGAGAGAGAGATAGAGAGAGAGAGAGAGAGAGAGAGAGAGAGAGAGAGAGAGAGAGAAGATTTTTTTAATCTGTCTGTGCCTTCAAAAGTTGTAAATATTGTATGTTACAACTTTTGGTACTTCACATTCCATTAAGCTTATTGCTGCAAGCAAATTTCAAAGTCCAAATGACCTTGACCTTTGACCTTTACAGGTCACATGTAAATTGCACAGTGTTACAATACCTACAATTTGAGCTGGACATGAACCAAATGATGAAATCGGAGTAAAATTGACCAAGTTATGGCAAGATGAAACTTTCAAAGTGCCAAATGACCTTGACCTTTGCCTTTTTGAGGTTACCTGTTCTTATAAAATGTCCAGTGTAGCAATACCTGCAATTTGAGTCCAACATGATTAGAACTGGATGGAGATTGGCCACGTTATGATTAGATGAAACTTTCAAAGGTCCAAATGACCTTGACCTTTGAACTTTAGAGGTCACATGTACATTTAAAAAATGTGCAAGGTTGCAATAGCTACAATTTGAGCCCAACATGACGAAAATTGGATAAAAATTGACCAAGTTATGGCCAGAAGAAAGCCAGCACCGAAAGTGGCCTTTGACCTTCAGATGACCTCTACCTGAAGTGAACCTTGACCCCCAAAATGACATTTTGGCTTAAAATTGACCTTTGACCTTGACATGACCTTGACATTTGAGATGACCTTTACCTTGCTATGATCGAACTCCTATACACTCGGAACCACATCTACTATAATATATAAGATATTGAAGATTTAAAACTTTAATTAGCCCTCATTTGCATAATTTTGAAAAGCATGACCTCTCATTATAAAAAGGCCAGACTTTATCCATAGAAGTATAATTGTGCCAAGCTTGGAGTTTCTACATATAATACTTTTCAAATGAAATGTCGGACAAATTTGCCGGTAAAGAAAGAAAGAAAGAAAGAAGAAAAGAAATGAAGATATTCAAGATTGAAAATTTCAAATTAAGAAAGAAAGGAAGAAAGAAGGGAGGCAGCGAGAGAAAGAAAGAAAGAAAGAAAGAAAGAAAAAGAAAGAAAGAAAAGTGTATGTTGACACACACACACTGTAATGGTAGAATGCATGAGCAGGGATCTTGAGCATTTCCTGGACTGTGTAATTGTATATAAATAATGTAGCCCAAGATGTTTTCTTTAAGAGCCACTGAACTGACTGGTGTCCAGAAAGAAAACATTAACTTATAATTAAATTACCAAACAGACATAGCTATACAATCAATGCAGCCAATGTTTATATGACAAAACTAACTCATTCAGTGATGAACCCAAAGGATATGCTCTTTGCTAATTCTTTCAAATTTGCATTGCTAATACAATGTGTGAAACAAATAAAAAAGGTCAGAATCTCACAATTCATGAGCAGATATTATATTCTATTATGATTGTCAGAAATTTTAAATCAGAACCCCCTAATTTAAAACATAAGAATACTCAGTATATCCCTTTGATACAAATTTTACTGACAGTAAATGAAGACTTCTGTCCTGAATGAGTCAAGGAATGCCTCATTTTCAAAGGGTCATTTTGATGTCACATCTTGTAAAATATATACCAGGGGTATGGCTTGTTTGCAGTTTACTTGAGATGTGACACCCCTGTAAAAATTTAGCAACGCATTTGTTACCCCTAACTATATATATGGCACATTTTGAAATCCCTGCCAGTGCCTGATGAGACCTAGACAGGTCGAAACGCGTTGCACAGTTTCCAGTTGCCTCTTCTTGGCTACTTGCTTTGTCTAAATCACCCCTGTAAAAATGTCCCACAGGTCTTACGATGTTGATAAAGGCTGTGGATTATAAGTGAAATCTATTGGGGTAATAAAATACACATAAATGTAAGGCGGAAAGGGTAGGGTTTATTTTGATGTGGTTACACTTGCCAGGACTTTGGAATAAGCTGGCCATTTGATACCAATCATTCACTGTCACTGGTCATGTGTGTTTGGTGGGGTGGCAGACACATAGCAGGGCCAGCTCCACAGTAAAATGGCGTCCCTTTAGCCGGATTATTTTGTAAAAAATCCAATTATTTGAGGCTACAAAAGTGAAAATAAAACCCATATAAATGTCTACAGCAGCACCCATGTGGACCTGTTGACCAACACCACTAATTATAGCAGCCGGGTTGAGTGGCAGGGCAAAGAGGTCAGTGATAGGCTGTTTGGCCCATCAGCACTGTGGTCACAACTAATGAGACGGCCCCCAGAGCTCAAGTTGGAATGCACTGTATAGTATATAACATATTGAAGATTTAAAACTTTAATTAGCCCTCATTTGCATAATTTTGAAAAGCATGACCTCTCATTATAAAAAGGCCAGACTTTATCAATAGAAGTATAATTGTGCCAAGTTTGGAGTTTCTATGTGTTACACTTTTCAAATGAAATGTCGGACAAATTTGCCTGTGAAGAAAGAAAGAAAGAAAGAAGAAAGAAAGAAAGAAAGAAATAAAGAATTCCTAGAAAAACAGAAAATGTGTGCTGACACACACACTTTAATAAAGAATTCCTAGAAAAACAGAAAAGTGTGTGCTGACACACACACTTTAATAATGACAAGCTAACTAAGTAAAGCGTACAGACAAGTCTAACAAAGCTCACTTCATAAAGTATACAGATCGGAGTAAGTACAATAAAACACTATCCCTAAAAATGGGGTGAAGAGGTAGGGGGCAGAAGATCAAACCCGCCATCCATTCACTGACCACCAGCGGCTGTTGGCCGCCCCACCGAAGCAAGGCAACACAAATTTCGTTGCCAGGCGTGAGGTCACGGGGCCCAAAGGGCTGCCTCCATGACGTCACGCTTTGAAACTAGATTATTGCTGTTTGATAGATCGCTGAAGAATGTTTTCCGTACTTCAAAGGCTCTTTTATTCATGTGATTGGCCAATAATTGATTGACAACTTCACCAAATGTTAAGGAATGGTGTTTACTACTTTTTGTGCAAATATCAGCTTAACTTGAGCAAACGGTAGTGTTTCAGAGGCAAATGCTCAACATCAAAAGCCTCTGAAGCTTGTCTTCTCAGAAAGGATTTATAATAGGAGGAGAACCCCACCTAAGAATGGTTATTCCAAGAAAACGGCTAGGCGAAATTTAATCAGGTTAACCGCTTTTGATTCTGTAATGTCTGAACTGCAAAAACTATTCAGTGAATTTCAAAATTTTGCTACGTTCTTTTTCTATGAAATGAAGAAAATGAACATCCTGGAAATCAAAGGGAAAATTGAAACGTCAAACTTTGAGGATGGATAACAAACAGAAAAACTAAACCAAACATAAAAAATCGCAGGATCGTTTTATGTTGCCAATATGTCAGGATTAAGATGCAAGTATAATCATGATTTTATCACAAATAATTAGTGACTTATATCAACATTCATGGGGTGGATGCCTTGCAGTCAACTTTCAATTGTTTATTCAACAATTAACATCACAGACACCCAAATACAGGACATATAAATTCTTTGGGCTATGACAATTACAGGCATATATGATTTGTTAGATGGCAAATACATTTTGAGCTAGGATTATAATTAAAGTGGGATTTATTTTTGGTGTCTTACCTGTCCTTAATTCTCCCTCATTTTGATTACTGCATTACTGTTTGGTCCAATTCACTTCGGAAATGTGAATTGAACCGTCTCCAACAGATACAGAGGTGGGCGATGAGAATTGTATTGGGTTGTCATCCTAGGACTCACATCACTGATTATTGATATGCTGGACACCCTATGGCTGATTGAACAAATGCTCCACTATAACTGGTCTGTGCTTCTCTGGAAATTTTTCAAGAACCAGACACCTCAAAACTGATGTCAGTTCCTCACTCCTGTTGTCTATAGGAGTCCAAACATACATGTATAATACTAGGTCCTCCAGCTAAGGACTACTTCACATTAACAGGAACCATAAACACTCCCTTTCTAATATTGGTTCTTCAATGTGGAACTCTATCCCCCAGCATATCCTTGATGCGAAATCTGTGTACTCTTTCAAGAAGAACACATTACCACACATTTTGAAACTGAAACACCTTTTTAATTCGGGTGTAAAGCATTCCTTTTAGTATTATTAGCCTGGCTGGTGGTGGCCCAGGGTGCGGCATGCCTACTTTTACAATAAATGTCTATGTCTATGTATATATTTATTTTAACTTAATTGTTGACTTTTTATTTTATGTGCACCCATATGTCAACAGATTTTAATCTGAAAATGGACTGCAATAAAAACTTGTCAAACTTGCATCACAGGCCCGGTTACCATGGTGCAGAGGTACAGCACCACTATCAGTTACACAGGGGTTGATCCTGTAACATAGCAGTATCGACTGAGACTGTGCTGCAGAAAGAAGACCCAGATCCCGAACCGTCCCAGGAACAATATGCAGGTTCAGAGGCTGAAGCCGAAAACTGAAGGGCCTGCAAGGCTACGTCTACATTTTCCTGGGACATTTCAGCGGAAGGGTCTAGACTCTCTCCAACACTGTCTATATAATATTGTAGCTCCAGGGAACCCAACTCATTGTTATTATTGGCGGTTGTTATTAGATAATAACAATTGCAACAATAACAATGGGTTGGTTTCCCTGGAGCCATATTATAATATTGCCATGTTACAACCATAGTAATATAGTTTATCTTTGGATGGTGAAAAATCTAGGATTTTCTTATATGCTGTATTCATTCCAATTTGCACACTGTGCTCTTAAAAAAATATTTTGCATGAAAAATCAATCATAAGCGCACACCCCCATTTTTCCCATGTCAAGTCTTCCAAGAGTTGGAACAGTCATCATATTCACGTCAGTAAAATCGCCGGTACAACTATCAATATAAATTTTGTAGACTCACCTAACACCATAGGATGATAACATACATGTCAAACTTTATTTCTGGCGATGAAAAACAAAAAATTTGGTAAACAGAGGTGACATTCAGCCAACTAAATGCCTGGGCCTGCCTCCCATGTGAGCAAGCCAGCATGGCTACCTAAACAATTCGCAACTGAGCATGTGCAATATGATGTCCAGGAAATGCTTAGCAAAGACGGAGTTCTTGTTTTCAAAATACACATGGCGATACAGATAAGGTGGAGAATATTTAAAAAACACAACAAACAAACCATCATGCTTTTTGTGATAAAGAATTGTACTTGACTGGAAAACTATTTATTCCATAGCTAGTCATGCATGGTGATAAAAGAGTTACATTGAAAACCACACCAGTTTCACAGTAAGTAACTTGGGGATTAGTCAGTAAAACTGGAGGTGTGCACATATTGGGGCATGTGCACGCGCTAATTGGAATGAATAAGGTAGGTCTAAATACTATAAAACAAGATTGTCAGCAAATCAGTGTGTGTCCCAAGAAAACTTTTTAAAGATTGCCTATTCAGTATTTATTAACTGTAACTCCTGCAAGGTTTTTTTCATGTGGCTATGTTAAAAAAAAAACTTTTATTATAGTTTTGAATGTGAAGGTATGCAAGATTTAAATTTTGTGTATTTTGCCTAATTTGCATAAATCAAACTGATACAACTTTGATTCATGGTTCATTGGATTCAGCTATCCAACAAATCTTTTAATTGAAGGACACCTTAGTCTATAATGATTTTGAAGCATTCGATGATTTAAATGTTGTGTATTCACTTAATTTGCACAAATTAAAATGGTATAACTTTGGTTCATGTTTCATTGGACTGGGCTATGTTTCGAACCTATCAAATGAGGTTGGAATGACACTTCTATCTATAATAGTTTGCAAGTTATTCAAGCATTTGATTTTGTGTATACGCGTAATTTGCATTATAAATCAAAATGCTACGACTTTGGTGCATGGTTCATTGGATGCAGCTATGTCACAAATCTACCAATAGAAGTGGGAATGGCACCTCTATATGTAACAGTTTTAAAGTTATCTCAGATGTAAATTTGTGTATTAGCCTAATTTACATAAATTAGAATGCTACAACATCAGTTTGGTTCATGTTTTATTGGATGTGGCTATGTTACAAACCTACAAATTGTAGTTGGAATGACATCGCTGTAATAGTTTTGAAGTTATTCAAAGAATTCAGTTTTGTGTATTCACCTAATTTACGTGAATCAAAGTGCTACAACTTTGGTTCATGATTCATTCATTCAATGCCGATATGTAACAAACCCATAGATCTTCTTCAACACATTGTTGTGTGCATTGCGGACGCGATAACTCAAGAAAGATTTGACTTGGGAAGTTGGAATTTTTTATGAAGATGTTCCTATATAAAACCTTGCTTGGGATCGCAGATGGGTGACCTTGACCTATTTTTCAAGGTCACATGGGCATGTCATGTAGAATGGACGCGGACACAGTAACTCCGCAAGGATTTGACTTAAGAGGTTGAAATGTTGCATGATTATGTACCATAATATGAACTAGGTTGGGATTGTAGATTGGTGACCTTGACCTATTTTCAAGGTCACGTGGCCACTTTTTAAAAATCATTGCAGGTGCACTCGAAAGATTTGTCTTAAAGAGGTTGACATTTTGTGTGATTATGTTTCTTGTAAGACTTTTGTAAGACCTTGCTTGTAACTGCAAATGTATGACCTTGACCTATTTTTCAAGGTCACATGGGCATTTTGTCAAAAATCAACATTTTGAAATGTCAAGAAAGAGTGTACCTTCACCATATCTGTAGATGATGGAATCAGTATGCCTATAAATAGAAATAAGGGTGACAATAGTAAGGGCGCACGGGAAGACATTTGATTTTCTGTTGGAAAATCAGCCTGTTCTAGTTAGCATAATTTAAAATGCTACTGTTTTAGTTCACTGTCCATTAGATTAGTAGGTGTCACAAACCTGTATGTACTATAGGCCTGCTTAATAGCAATTTAAGTCAAGCAACACAGCACTTAAGGTCATAGAACTTCAAAAATGAATACACTGCATGAGGTAATAAGTAGGGCTGGGATGATACACTCTGTTCATGATATGATACATATCTCGATATTTGCTTCATGATATGATACATATCACGACACACTTTTCAAGCTACTTGACTGTACTACCATAGGTTACAAATTGCAATGATAGGTAAATATACCCTGTAGTTAAACTAGTAAATAGCAGAATATTTCATCTTTTCATGCAGTATTGTCATGATAGTGTCTTGAAATGTAATTTGGATAGGAAATGATAAATACACCATTTATAAGAAATTATGTATTTTGAGGGAGAATACATTGCACTTTTTATCTTTTTGAAGTTATTCCTGCAGAAAATTATGATACAATATGCATCTAAATATTCTCTTCACGATTCGATACGCGATTCTTGAAGTTAAGTATCACGATACTATTAGTTATTCACTGTTTTAGTGTGAAATACAGGAAGTATCTCCCCCAAGACAGCTGTATTACCCTCGGCTTCGCCTCGGGTAATACAGCTGTCTTTGGGGGAGATACTTCCTGTATTTCACACTAAAACAGTGAATGACGATTTTATCCCATTTTTGATTATGTAATTTCCTGCCCAAAATATACACATGATATGATTTTCGAAGTCTTCATTCCCACCTGCTTCCTTAAGATACGCCTTTAACAAACGTGCTGCTCCTTCATTTGCTTTTACTGTGTTTTGGGGGGTAGCCTTGTGTCTCTTCGCCTCCCTCTCTTCATCAGTTAGGTGTGCAAATCGACGTTTAACTTTTTGTGGCTGCTCTTCGCTGTTCGGCCCGCTGCTGCTGCAGTTCACTTCACAGTCCGCCATCATGTTGTCGTCTGCAGCGCGTCAAGGCTTGTATCGCATGACAGAGACTTCTGGTGGCTGATTGATGCACTAGCCAGATAGGGAAATACAGCGAGAATAACGCTGTATTCCCCGGCCAGGTACGAGAATACCGCTGTATTCCCCTGTCAGTTTCAGGAATCGCGCTGTATTTCACCTTTGCAGTAATTAATGCACAAATAAGGGTAATACAAAGAGTGTACCACAGCTATTAACCAATCAGAAGCCAAGGATTCTATCAAAAATGGGATAAACAACTGTATCGATATGTAGTCCCAGCCCTAGTAATAATCAGTGTCAAGTCTGCCTCCATGTCACAAGAGTGTATTGACTACATTTCTGGACAAGAGACTGTCCTTGATCTTCCTTACAGTGGGCTTTATAAGGCATAAGGTATGGTAGAAAATTTGTCAGAAGGCACACACCAGTGTACAGCATGGCGCATCGAAGGCATTTGTCTGAAGGACAGAAGAGGGCGATTGTGGCTCTGTGCACCTGAGTAGGTTGGACACAGACAAAAGCCACTCATGAATTTGGTGTCTATGTACAGGTTGATGGTTTGCAGACTGCTGAAGAAGCACGAAAAACCTGGAGACATAAAGGACAGAAAGAGATCTGGCAGACCTATGGTAACCGATTAGGAGGATGACACAATCCTTGGGGACTTTGTGGAAAATCAGCCATTTTCCACATCTGGAGAGGGTTGTGTCCACCTTTGGCAAGCTACAGGGGGCCATGTCAATTGTGACACATTGCAACAGCAGTGGCGTTCTGCAGTCAAGGTTTCATGTTGCCCAGCTGTAAATATGATTGCAGACTCACTGCAACAGGTGTCAGGCAAGCACGGGTGGACTGGTGTTGACAACACAGATGCTCCACTGACCAATGGCAGACCAATGGCAGAATGTCTGTTTCAGTAATGAGTCACACTTTTGCCTCGCATTCAACAATGGGCATAAACAGGTGTGGCGTGCCAAGAAGATAAGGTTTGATCCCAGGCATGTTTACCACCAAGATCGTTTTGGTGGTGGTTCTGTCATTGGTCTGGGGAGCAATATCTTTCTACCCCTTCAGATTATCATAGGGACCATGACAGCGGTGAACATTGAAGTACAGAGATCTTGAGATCCTGTAGCTGTTCCATTTGGGCTGGCTTCATTTGAAATGGATTCTTGCTGCAGGATGATAATGCCGGGCTACACAGAGGCAGAGTTGTGACAGATTACCATGAAAACCATGGGGAGTACATGTACATGTACACATGGAATGGCCTGCTAACAGGCCAGATCTTAACATTATTGAGCATGTGTGGGACATGCTGGGCAGATCTGTTGGGAGTCCCTCTTAGGAATGTGCAGCTCACTAGTGTAGAGGACTTGGCTCTGGCATCACAAGTGGCTTGGGCAGAGATCCCACAACAAAAGATGAGGGAACTTTACAGATCAATGGGCCTCAAGTACGCACCGTCAAATCAGCACAAGGAGGTGCAACACGGTACTGAGAGCACTTTACAAACATTTGGCATATTGAGATGTGGACAGAACTGATCCCTGAAATTTTTTTTTTGCTGCACACAGTGGAAACATTGCAGATGTTCATGTTTATATGCTGTACTCATCCAGGTGTGATGGACTATCTGATATTCAGGCATTAAAGGCTATGTCACAATGCTGTAACTTGTGTTTTGTTTCATAACTTACACTATTATGAATAAAGTAAGTTAGCTGGTTGACTTTTGCTGCTTAGTATACTTTAAAGTTTATGTCTATCTGTAAAAGGTTGTAAGATATGGAGCTTTTAAAATTTTAATTGCCCTTAATTTGCATAATTTTTAACACCATGACTGTTCCAAACAACATGCACAACTTAACTACTAGGTCTATCACCATGCCAAGTTTGGTACTTTTATGAACAATAGTGACCAAGAAAAACTGACCACAACATTCACACGGAAACAAATAAATGAGTAATCAAGTACTTGAGGAAAAAAGAAGTCTGTGTTAACACACAGACTTCGAAAATAAAAAATAACAAGAAGTGGGTGTTTACACAGAACTTGACTTCTATTTAACATTTCATCAACTTAATGTCAGACAAAACATTAATGCAAATTACCCTCACCAGGAGAAAATACAGTGCTCAGCATATAAGTGGTTAACCCTGGTTTTGCCATAATAACCAACTATACAATTACTGTGATTGCCAAGGTTTCTACTGAAAACATTAAAATTATGACATAAACTCCCTGTGTATTTATACATATCAGGTGTGGATCTAGAAATTTGAGGGGGGGGGGGGTACTGTCCAAAGGAATGGGGTGGGGTGGTGGTGGGGATAGCCCCTGGAAGTTCTTGCATTATTGCTGTTTTCCAGGCCCTCGAATACCTTTTAAATGGTGAGGGGGGGTGCGGGCACACCTCCTGCACTCCACCCACCCCTGTTAAGACATTCAGATATCCTTGTAAATGTATGTATACTGTTATTGTAATCCATGAATCGTGCTTCAAGAAATGCTGATGAGATCTCCTTAATATTTGGTCAGGTGACCAGAACAAGATATCCACCAAAACAAATTTTTGTGAATTTTCGTATAGAATATGTTTCAGACTAAAAACTGGAATTATTATACCAGGAAATATTACTAAAAGAACTCAGTGTACATTGATATGATTTATTTTACCAACTTAAAATTCAAGGACTGGAAAGGTTATGCAAATGTGATGTTTTAAGTGATTGTGTCAGAGTCATACCAGGTCCTGCATATTGAAGAACAGGCCTAAGCTTATTTAGGCCTAGTTGGTATTTTATTATGGCCTCCTTTGAAGTAGGCGGGGCATATAGCTTTGCTTATGTTGGTCGGTCGGTAGAGAGACTTTGGTTTGTGCACCATAACTCAAAAAGTTTTTGAGATAAGACTTTGATACTGCCCAGATATATCCTCCACTATAAGGGCCAGGTGAAGTATGAAGGTGGTTGATCTTGACCCTGTTTCCAAGGTCGCAGAGGTACTGTAGTAAGTTTTGCTTTACACACAATCACTAGTAAAGTTTTTATGATGGGACCTGTATATTACACAGGATAATAGTCCATATCCAGGGATAGGTCAAGTTTGAAGATGGGTGACCTTGACATAAATTCAAAGGCCACAAGGTCATTTTAGTGAACTTGGTTGCTGCATTGTAACTCAAAATTTAAGACTTCAATACTGTACATGGTAGTAGTTCTCAATTAGGGCTTGGTGAGCTTAGAAGATGTATGACACTGACCAAATTCCAAAGGTCACCACCTAGAATCCTATTAGTGAACTTGGTTTCTGCATGATAACTGAAGATGTTTTTCACCTAGAACTTTCATATTGCACAGGAATATAGCCTTCTATAAAAGCTAGATCAACATCTGAAGATGGTGACAGTAGAACCACATTACTGAATTTGGTTTATGCTTAATAACTGCAGAATTTTTTGAGCCAGAGCTGTTATTTTGTAGTTTTTGATTAGGGCTAGATCAGCTGCAAAAAGGGGTGACTTTGGCCTAATTTCCAAGGTCATAGGGCCACTTTAGTTAATTTGGTTTCTACATCACCTCCCAAAGGTCATGAGTGCCTGATTTAGCACTATCAACGGGGTAATGAGGGTGAACATAATGACAGTAAGGGGGCATCTATGTTTTAGACACGTCTTGTTGAAAACAGGCCAATCTCATTGTGATTTCACATGCTAAAAAGATGAAAGTACAATGAAATGTTCAAACAGTAAATAATAAAAAAAAAAACAGCTTTACAAAAACAGCACAATTATAGTAGGTCCCGGAAATGATTATAAAATGCAAATGCATAGTCAGCACATTGCTCCGTAGGCCTTGGTTATCTTGTTATTGATGAATATAACCTTATATTATTTTATTTGGGCACAGCACATGTAATTTTTGTCCAGAATTATGATATGTGGTAGAATAATAGGGTTAGCATAAAGCATCTGTATGTGCTCCCCGCCAAGCGCAATGGTCCCCCAGACAGTGCAAGTTATACACCAGCACCTTCCTACTGCTTGGTGCTCACTGTCATCATAAACCAAGCTCAAAATTCAAGAGTATCTTATTCTTCTGAAACAAAATACAATTCAGTGAAAGAAGTTGATGAAGCAAACTAATATTTTCAATGTCCAATAAAATAATCTTCAACAAGTATTTTAACAAATCCCAACCTTGTGTAATTTGGAAAACTATTTTAGGGCATAGACCATGAATAGAGGTTCTCAATTTTTCTGGCATATTACCATACCATGTTCTTGGCAGTCACAGGTCTTCAATATATGTGATAAGATAGCATGTATTATTAGAATTTATTTTATTCATGTTGTCTTTCATTTATGTCCAGGATTAGTTACAGTATGTGATGTTTTTGTAGCTGCTGAACAGACAACCTACATGCTGAACCCTTCTTCACTCCAGCAGTAGAGATTACTGTACACAGCATGAGATCAAAACATGGAATGGAGCTTGATCTGCTTAGGAAGCAAATTTATATGCAAATGTTCTCTTTTTATCAATATTTCATATTAGGTTATACAGGCTACTCAGAATTTTAAAAGGCACACTGATGGTTGTAGGGAGCATTCTCCTCCACACAAAATACCAGAGTGAAAATGCTTGGATGCCATCATTAAGTAAAACAATAAAACTATATACTCAGCAGAACTTGTTAAAAAAGAACTGATTCATGCAACAACAACAACAACAACAACAACAACAACAACAACAACAACAACAACAACAACAGGGGGGGGGGTACCTTCTACCTTGTCAGTTGGCTTTAATGGACTGAACAGCAGGTTTATCATAATGTTCATAGACACTTGTGACTATCATTGAAACCTGCATTTCATGAATAACTATAGCTCAATTCCCAATTGATCTGTGCTGTACCAAGTTCTGATGCAAAGCTGTGTATTGATCTTGATGTGTGTAACCAGCCTACACAGGTACACAGAATGTTGGTTAGTGATGCAGCTGGCTAGTACATTTGAATGCAATAATGTAATTCTGTTACAGACAAAAATATAACAACCAAAGGCATCAACATAGGATGGTTACAGAGTTATATTCTCAGATGATCAGCTTGACATAGTCCAAACGCCAAAGCTCGTAGGACTATATGTTGACCCTCTCTTAACTTGGGAGATACAGGTGAACTATATGTGCAAAAGACTGAATTGCAAACTATTTCTGTTCAACAAAGTCAAACATTTTGCCGTTTTGCAGTATGCCACAATTTTATGATGGACTAGTTCAGCCAATCATTGACTATGGGTGCAAGGTTTGGGCAACTGCTCAAAAGAAATCTCCAGTGGACAGGCAGGACCATGAGAATGTTTGGATGTCAATTCTTGAAATTAAAAAATGCAGAGAAATTTTAAGTGTCAAAATATTTAACAAACTGGGCTGGTTACCATAGAACGAGGGTATCAAATATCTTAAACATCTGCTTGTTTGCTAAATTTGGTGCCAAAATACCTGGCTGGCGATTTTACTATATCTGGGACAACACACGGGTATAGTGCCATAGTCTGTCCTCAGGTGTGTATTGTCCCTGTTTTAAAACTGGTTATGGGGCTAGAACTTTGCAGGCTCAAGGAGCAGAACTAGTGAATGCCCTAGATGTACATACAGAAATCTCCAACA
The DNA here is from genome assembly GCA_964020975.1 of Hermodice carunculata. Lineage (NCBI taxonomy): Eukaryota > Metazoa > Annelida > Polychaeta > Eunicida > Amphinomidae > Hermodice > Hermodice carunculata. Next base: position 67,946,116 of record OZ026615.1, on the reverse strand, counting down.
ACAGGCTATTTTAAAGAAACGTGTACAAAGGATGCATTAGAAGTTTTTATCATTATTTATTTTAATGATTTTTAAATTGAAAAAAAAAAGAAAGAAAGAAATTTGTGTGCTTTCACAATTTCTGCCCCCCCCCCCCCCCCAACTGCATGCTGGACTCTCTGGTATTTCTGATTTTTCAGAATTTTTTTAATATACAAATTGGTAAGGATACCTCTACAGTACATGGGGGCATTGTTAGTTTAGGGGCAGCAACTAGTGATGGCTTTATATCTTGGAAATGGCCAGTCGTATGTCCATGGTTACTATTAAACATCAATAGGAAAGTAAAATACCCATGTAATTTCTTTTGATGTTGTTAATTTTGACCTTGAGTGAGCCTGAAAAGTCAAACTGATGTGGCTTATGTATATCTTGGTAGTGGTAGATCCTGTCACTTTTCATTTAAAATTGATGACTCCAGAAATGTGTGAGTGAAGACTTTGATCATGTTGATGTATGTTTTGCAAACAGGGATGGTCCTTTAAAAAGGCCAGCTTCACAGCACACATTGGTGATATTAATGTCTTCTTGTAACTCACAGGACACTGGTTCCTCGCACTGTTCTTTTATATCAGAAGAATTATTTTAGCTGCAACTTACATATTGGATGGTGATTTGTAAGGGCTAAAATGAAATACAAATGGTTGATCTTGACCCAATTCACAAGATCACAGGACAACCCTTAGTGAATTTAGTGTTTTCAGTTCTAACTTGAGAAATTTCAGTCATTGTTTTGAGTAGTCACTTGAGTACCATTGAGCAAGCACATGATGATGGTCTAATAGAAAGTTGACCTTGACCTGATTCTGAAGGTCGCAGGACCCTTTCAGTCTGTACATTCTAAGGTCAGCTGAGCACAGTACTGCCACAATCCTCTTGTATACTTATGTCCAGTTATTCCTGTAATGAAGGTTCAAAAGCACAAAAAATACCATCTAAAAATACAGCTTATCTAAGACATTGACACAACACACTAGCATGGAATATTCTTGTGATACAATATTATAGCTGATATTACATGTGTTCTCAGTAGTAAATGAAGCTTTGATTCAGTGAACATGAAGCTCATGTTGTCACATACCTGCCAAGTCTTTGTATGTATTCAGGAGTAATGACTACTATTTTTGAGGTGAAATTTTCACAACATATGTAAATTTGATAAAAATAGTAAAATATGATTTTTAAGAACAAGTTTTCATTGATAATAATATTATGCCCCCCTCCTTACAGAGAAGGGGCATATAGAAATCCCTTTTTCTGTGCGACCGTGTGCCGGTGCGTCCACATTTCTTGTCCAGGTAATAATTCGCTGGCCCTTCAACTTCAATTGTGGAGCTTAAACAAAGTGAATTTGGGCATAAGGGTGTGTCATGTACCAAAATTAGGTTGCTAGGTCCAGTATCTCAGTCAGAGTGGCACATTTTTGTAAAATCCTGTTCCGGCTATAATCCCTTTACTTTTGTAACTTAGACTAATCAAACTTAAAACAGATGCATTTACACGTAAGGGTGTGTGATACATGTACCAAAAGTAGCTCACCAGGTCAAGTATCGTGGTCACAGTGACATATCCTTATAAAATTGGGTCCTGGCTATAATTCCTTTAGTGTTTAACTTAGTTTCATGAAACTTCACACACACACACACAAATATCTGGACCTGAATGTGTGCCATGAAACCAAAGTAGGTCACTAGGTCAAATATCTAGGTCAAAGTAACACAATCATGTAAAACTGCATAACACTTCATGTCTGGGCTGTAATTCTGTTGTCCGTCAAGTCAGATTGATCAAACATTACACACAGGTGTATCTAGACATAAGAGTGTGTCATGATCCAAAAGTAGGTCACTAGGTCCAGTACAGTGACATATCCTTGTAAAAACGTGTCCAGGCTGTAATTTCTTTACTATTTAACTTGGTTTCATGAAAATTCAGACACACGTATATCTTTACCAAAAGGTGTGTCATCAACCAAAAGTAAGTCACTGTGTTAAGTATTCTGTCCTCTGCTATTCGTGTCAGGGCTATAATTTGCTTGCCCTTTAATTTAGATCAATGAAACTTTACACACAGGTGGGTCTAGACATAGGAGTGTGTTATTTACCAAAAGTAGGTCACTAGGTGAAGTATCTGGGTCAGAGTGATGTATGTCTGAAAAATCATGTCTGGGCTGTAATCACTTTACTATGTAACTTAGTTTCATGAAACTTCACACACACACACACATCTTGACCTGAAGGTGTGTCATGAAACAAAAGTAGGTCAAGTATCTGGGTCATGGTGATACATTCATGTTTCCTGTGTAACTTAGTTTCATGAAACTTGACACACATGTATATTTTGACCTAAAGGTGCATCACAAAACAAAAGTAGCTCACTAGGTCAAGTATCTGGGTCGCTGCTATTCATGTCCGGGTTATAATTCACTTGTCCGTCAACTTAGAATAATGAAGCTTTACATACAGGTGCATCTGGAGATAAGGGCATCTGATGTACCAAAAGTAGGTCACTAGGTCATGCATCTGGGTCATAGTGACATATTCTTGTAAAATCATGTCGGGGCAATAATTCCTTTACTATTTAGCCTAGTTTCATAAAACTTCACACACACACACACACACCTTGACCTGAGGGTGTGTCATGAAATAAACCTAGGTTACTAGGTCAAGTATTTGGGTCACGGTGATACATTCATGTAAAACTATCTTGCGCTTTATGCCCGGGCTATAATTCTGTTGTCCTTTGACTTAGAATCACGAAACTTTACACACCTGTATATCTGGACACAAGAGTGTGTCATGTATAAAAGTAGGTGAGTAGGTCAAGTATCTGGGTCACAGTGATAGCCTGTTTTTATTGACTACAGTCATATGAAAATGAGACCTGTGATTAGAAAGTTTATAAATGAAGCAAGGAGGGCATGGATCCAGCAATCTCTGATAGCCTTTTATTGATATAAAGATATTGCATTTTAATTTTTCAGAAAAATATTACCATTTTGGAAACTTGGGAGTTGACATGTATGTTGACAATATAGGCAATACTTAAACATGTACATGGTAATAGATGCTTGAATATAACATGCTCAGCAACATAATTTACAAGAAAAAAGTTAGGCAATCAGTTGAGAGTTAAGTGAGTTAAACATGACTGAGGAAGACAGGTGAAGTTTTTAAAGTAATGATCCATATAAATTTAACATAAATAACTACTTTCTTTTGAAAACCTGTTGAATTGTTGAAAAATCGCAAACAGAACATTTAGATATTTTCTCTGCATGACACTTTTGGAGATACTTTGAAAGTCATGGAATTGATAGCTTGCACTGTTGCGGATATTTAGAAATGCTCCAAAATGTAAGCAGACTGCTTGCTGGTGTTGCACCCACAAGTTAAGTCCCAAAAGTGTTATTGGATGGCATATTTGTTACTAAAAGTAATCATGGCTGCAGGATATGTACAATCCATACCTGCACAGATTGCAGTGAGGAGCACCTGAATGAACCAGTGGTGCTTGTCGCTTTTGAATTGGTCACGTGTGTTCACTGTGAAAAGGATATATGATGCAATTGTACCTGGGTGCTAAATTTTACGTTGCACAACATCTGCTGTGTGAGAGTTGAGGATAAATGTGGCAACCTGTAGATTTTACAAAGCTGTGTATTTACATGCATGCGTGGTCACAAAGATACAAGTATATTTTAACTTCCAGTGGCGATTACTTGCTAAAGCCATGTATAAGCCAGGGCCATCGGATAAAATGTGTACCCTTTCACAGAATTTGAAAGGACTATATCTTGAGGATGTGTGCTTTGTTTTAGTGTACTGTCCAGAGCCTAATTTTCTGGTGGGGAGGTTGAGACAGTGGCCACTTTTTCATGATAAAGAGTATGCCAGCAACATCACAGAAGATTTGGAGGAACAACCATTGGTGCTACCGTAAGTGACTGAGGATATTTGTTGTGGTTCTATTGGATTTTTTACTCCTTTTGTATTAACAGATACATGTATGGGACTACTGGCTCAACATTTAACAAGCAAGCCCTAACAGGCGAGCCCTATTCAAGACAAAACAAAGGGGCCATTCAAAAATGTCTACATTTTCTAATGAGTATGGGGGTTTGGTTTCAAGATCAATGTAAACTTTCAACAAATCTGGAAAATGTTGGTCATTGTAAGTACTCTGTGTACAAATATGAAATGTTTACAATTTGAATGGCCCCTAAGTTTGGACAAGTGAAAGATTTAAGTTCTGTGCTCAATGAAGGCTTGACCATTTATTCAAAATGATGACAAAAGTGGCTGTTTAACAGTCCTGTAGAAAACAAAAAACAAACAAACAAAATAACAAACTTAATTTTCTAAACCTAGATTTTACTTAAAGAAGAGTTGTAATTTTTCATCATTATTGTGCAAATAAATTTGGTCTTTTCTTCTGTTTTTTTTTTTTTTTCCTCCCAGCACGGAGCAAAAGATATAAATATGTTCCTGGAATTGTAATGCAACATAACCAAATATTTTGGTCTTCTTTTTCAGCCCATCTAAAGATGGGAAGAGAGTCATTTACACTATATATGAATATGAGCCATTACTGGATTCCTGCAACATGACAATGACAGACTGGGCAAGACTGGCTGCAGACATAAAGGTAATGGTCAGGAATGACAGTGATTTGGGCAGTGAATTTGTTTATCACATGTTAGCACAATATTAAGCTTATCCAAGGTCATTTGAAATACTAATCTGCATGATGGAATAAATTTTAATGAAAGGAAAGTAAATATTTATAACGAATTTCATAATCAGAAATTTTCTATACTTTGAAGGTATTTGTTGTACAGGATGTGGTGTTCAGTGTAACAAATTTCACAAAATATGAAGAACACAAAATTAAAGAACTGCAAAAATGTAAAATAACATTGACAAAATTAAATACAGTAGTCCCTGTCACGAGAGACCCCTGTCGTGAGAGACCACTCTCATGAGAGACAGCTTTTCAGATTCCCAAGTCCTATATTTCCCATGTTAATTTACCTGTCATGAAAGACCACCTGTCTCATAAGACCACTTTTTTTGTTGCTGTAGGGGTGGTCTCTGGTGACAGGGACCACTGTACCTATGGAATTTTGAAGTAGCTTTTGCACTATATATTGAAAAGCAGTGTTATCAAAGAAATTGTGTGATCATCTTGAAATTATCAGGTAACTTATGTGGCCAGAGAAGTGCAAGAAAGTAGCCATGAATTGGAGGTGCGCAGCTGAAATTTTGATTCACGTCTTTTGGGTGTTACAATAATACAAAACTTCAAGCATGGACATGTTCTGTATGATCAGGACAATTGATTTTGCAGGTCTGCATGTGTTCATTATTGTTGATTATATGCTCCAGTAAGCTGCAAACAATCTAATTTTTTTTAGGTCCCGTTAACATAGGAAATAGTCAGTTGCATACAATGTCATCTTGGGCCATATGATAATACTAGGGCTGTAAGGTTATTGATTTGGTAATTTTCAGGTTTGTATGGTAATATTACATGTAGATGTAGTAATAAGCTGAAGGGTTTATAGCATTTTCTTTCCATATGTTTATTTAATTTTTCCCATTATTACCCGCAGCACAAAAAGTGACGGAGGGTATTGTTGTCCCCTGCGTCGTCATTCCATCCGTCTTGTCGATGTGACCATGATATCTCAAAAAATATTTACCGTACCAAATTTTCATCACAGATGCATCTTATAATGGACCAGGTTCCTATTGAAAACCAGCTTCCTCTTATTATTTTTTAAAACTTTTTATGGAACTTTTAAAGTATTTTTTTCAAGGACGTCTGAATGGCGCACAAGGGGACTTATTCTCGGAACACTATTTTACTTATGTATTTCAAGGCAGATGCAAATGGAAAATTTTGCAATTCTTGATGAACAGTTATCTCCACATGGAATGGTTCTGGTTTGCATAAAATCTTGAGAAATGCCCCTGATGAAATCTATACATGTACATTTTGAATTGTTGTCATTGAGAATGTTTTGCAATTTTGGTCATGTGTACTGTTTAGACCTAAATTTTCATGATTTTACACATGTATGGCAGTATTATTTTATTCTGAAGGAGAGAAAAAAATCAACAAGTATATGTAGAACAGGTAATAAGCAGTCACTGTATGTGTATTAATGCACCAAGTGACCCCCATGTAGGTGTTGTCTATAAAGGAGAACATCTGGACAAGCATGCCTAATTAATAAGTACTGTTACAACCCATTGAATACTGTAAGTTAATAATTGTGAGTAATGACCATTGTTGTCATCTCTATGGAAAACTAGAAACTTTACGTCAAAAATTTCAACTTACAGTGGGACATAAATTGGGATATGGGAAATACATGTCACATTGGCAAAAATAACCATTTAAATTTTTACTTTAATATTCCACTTGATGCAGTATTTTGGGGGCAAAAAAATGTACCTTATACAACTGGCAAAATGGAAATTTTGACCAGTTGTGGGAAAAACACTTAAAACCCCACACATGAAATTCACTGGTAGTTGGAAATCTATGACCAAAGAACAATTACTTTCTCCAAAAATCTAAATGATGATGGTACTGCAAAAAAACTCATCGAAGGATGGCACTATTAAGTTAAAATCACACACACACAAAATAGATTTACTTGAGAGCAAATCTGTCAGTGTGCCTTTAAAATTAGCATAATTGGAAACTTTTAACATTTTATTCAATAGTAAGCAAATGTATCTTGAACACAGTGCTTTTTTTATAAAATTGCCTCTTCTTGAGTGGCATTCTAATAAGTGAGCATTACAATCTTCCATGTATGCCTAGCAGCATAAACCAAAATTTTACAACTGCCATTTTCCTTTCATTGGATGTACCTATGCTACAAAGCAATGAAGATGAAGTGGCTATGGACACCTCTCTCGATAACACAGTTACGATCAACATTTCGAGTTTGGAAGTATGTCTTATTAATTAGCATAAATTAATTTTACGTCTTTCACTTTCATTTAATTTCATTGCGCCCACTGTCCAGGGAGGGTCAGCCATTTTAAGTGGTATGGATGAGTATGTTCACGTAAAAATAAACATTATTTGTACATATGTACAGCAAAAATTGTTTTAGGAGACCACTGTGAGGAAAGACCACTTGCCTTTTTAGACTATGTTTACTATGCCCCTTTTGTTATCTTTCCCGTGTTATTACACCTCTATTGAGAGACCACCTGCCTTACGTGACCACTTTGGCCTGCCCTAGGGTGTTCTCTCAAAACAGGTTTTATACACCGCCCCTAGGACAAGCCAAAAAGGCACATAAGGCAGGTAGTCACTCGATAGAGGTGCAATAACATGGAAAGATGGCAAAATGACAAAGTAAACAAGGTCTGAATAGGCAAGTGGTCTTTCCTCACAGTGGTCTCTCAAAACAGGTTTCACAGGATGTGTATATATATATATATATATATATATATATATATATATATACCACACACACATACATTTATATATGGATACAAGAAGAAAAAAATCAAAGGCCCCCAAGGCAGGGTGGAGAAAATCACAGAGGTGACACTAATTCACACTGTAATTTTTTCACAGTGTGGTTATTAAATCCTCAAAGTTATCAAAACAGACTGGAATATATATAAATATATATATATATATATATATATATATATATATATATATATATATATATATATATATATATATATATATATATATATATATATATATATATATATATATATATATGTATATATATATATATATGTATATATATATATATATATAAAGCTTTGTTTAAAGAGGGTGACTTCGTTAGTATCCTAAAATACTAATCTTCCCTGAGGCCCTCTAAAAGAAACAAATACAGTACAATACACATAACACATGTCATACAATAAGATATGGACCAGAGAGTATTTAAGATATGATGACAGAGCATGTACCCATTACCACATAATGAAATAATGTATCTTGTACAGCTTCTTTTAAATGATGACAATGTAACAGATTTTTTAATTCATTAGGTAACCTGTTCCAAGCTTTGGCTCCATCATAACGGAGTGTCATTTTTTTTTATACCCAGTTTTTCAGGGAGAGAAAGGTACAGTTTATCAGAGTTAGTTGATCTTAAGTTCCCAGAGCGTACATCTTTAACATGAAACATTTTTGTGAGGTAGTCAGGTGCCATACCATTCAAAGCTTTGAATACAAGAAGATACATGCTATAAAAAATTCTTTCCTTGATTCATCCAATGGAGCTTTTTGACTAGCTTTGCATTAGAACTCTGAAATTCATTGCGATTCACTACTAAATAGGTGGACTGTTTGTGGAGACGCTGAACTTTTCTTAATAGATATTTTTTGCAATTACCCCAACTGCTACAACAGTAGTCTATATGTGGTAAAATGTAGGCACATACAAACATTTTTCTTACATGGAATGGTATGAAATGTATTTTCTTCAGGATATTTAGATTAATAGCAACTTTCTTACAAATGTTAGGAACCTGTGCAAACGAGGTTAAAAACCTGTATACAGAGACCAAGAATTTTCTGCTGGCTTGCATTTTCCAGCAAGACATTTTCCAAATAAATTTTAAGAGTGCCATCATTCAGTGCTGTAGCTTTTCTTTCTGAAGATAATAACATAGTTTTTGTTTTATGTTGATTTGCAAGTAACCTATTGTTTTGACATGACACTTCAGCTGTATATGCTTTGGCATTTAACTTTACTTCGATCTTTTATGCAAGAACCAACTGCATGGATAGTTGTATCATCTGCATACATATTAATGTCTCCCTCATCTAGATACAATGGGAGGTCATTGATGAATAGAATAAAGAAAAGTGGCCTCAGTATTGAGCCATGAGGAACTCCATATACAGTAGTCCCTCCTTTGAGAGACCGCCCCTAGTGCCACGCAAAAGGCGGTCACATAAAGCAGGTGGTCCCTCAAAGGAGGTATAAATAACATGAAAAGTATTAGACAGACCTGACAACTGTGGTCTCTCAAAGGAGGTGGTCTCCCAAAGGAGTGGTCTTTCAAAGGAGGGACTACTGTACTACCTTTTCGGGTTTTGACATTACTTTGTCAATACACACTGCTTGATATATGTCAGTAAGATAAGACTTCAACCATTTATGTGCTATGTCAGAACATGCATAAACCTTTAGTTTTTCCAAAAGAAGCTGATGATTGACTAAATCGAAAACATTTCTTAAATCAAGTAGAACTGTCCGTATCATCAGACCATCATCGAATGCTTTGTACCACAAATCTAATAATTTGTTTAAACTTGTCTCACGTGAATGGCATTTCCGGAACCCAGACTGACATGAACAGAGAAGATTATAATCAGTAAGAAATTGATAGGAACAGGAATGGACATGCCTTTTTTTGACAGAGCAGACAGAACAGATATTGGTCTATAGTTATTAACATTAATTGTTTTGCTATCCTTGTGGATTGGGATAACTTTGGCTACTTTCCAGTCAGTTGGAAATATACTTGTTTACATACTTAAATTCAATATTTTAGTCAGTGGTTTTAAAATACATGACAATGCTGTTTTCAGTAGTTTGACACCAAGGTCATCAGGACCTCTTGACTTCTTACAGTCTAACTTTCTCAACTCGGGCAATGACATCAGACTCTTTCATTTCAGGTACATGTATGGTGAATTTTACACCAACAAGAACATTGCTGTCAACAAAGCTTCGAATCTTTTCCAGTCCATCAAATGACTGATCACATTTGAGACCTTTCGACAATAATTGACTGGCAACAGATGTAAAGTGTTCATTAAAGCATTTTCCAATATTTTCTTTGTCAGTGATAACTTCATTATTCACCCTTAAAACAGATGGTGCGTTATGTTTTTTCTTACCTAATGAATTTTGCAAGGAATTCCATAATCGACTAGGATTTTTAACATTCTCAGTCACAATTGTTGTGTATAATTGTCTTATAGCATTTGAGATTTTTTGTATGACCTTGATTCTTCATATCTTGTACATGTCTGTATTACCTAAAGATTTGTGTTTATCACAATCTTCATAGAATCTATTACATCTTCATTTAACCATTCAGGTTGGCTGATGTGCCTAACTCTATGAACTTTCAGGGGGGCATGCTTTCTCAGAACTTCATGAAATTTTGTCATAAATACATTTAAACCTTCATTTGGGCCATCCCGTGAATATACATGTTGCCAATCAATATTTTGTAAATCCTGTAGAAAATTTTGTACCTTGGAAGTTTTTCATACACCTGTACTGTACAGCAGTGTGGTCAGGGTCATTTTACATACTATTGCTGCCAGAATTAAGTACAAGACATACAGGATAGTGGTCACTAAGACCAAGTTTAGGCACTGCTACTTGTTTTACAGACAATGGACTTGAAACATGGCCAGTAAAACTTGGGTCTCAGAAGTCTTGGTAACGCTTGTTGGCAACTTCACCATTTGAGACAGTTGGAAAGAAGAAATGCAGTCAGCCCATACATGTTGGTCATTTAGTTTGAACCAGTCAATATTTAGATCACCAAGTTTGAAAAATTCTTTATTTCAAGTGTAAGCTTGCTCCAACTGTTTCTCAAAGTTATTGATCCATTCTACTTTAGCATTGGGTGGTCTATATACAAAACAAGTCAGTACAGTGAAACCAGTTTTGAGAGACCACTGTGTGGAAAGACCACATGTCTTTTCAGACCATGTTTACCATGTCCTTTTTGCCATCTTTCCCATATCACACCTCTTTTGAGAGACCACCTGCCTTACATGACCACTTTTTGGCCTGCCCTAGGGGTGGTCTCTCAAAACAGGTTTTGCTGTATTGGTTTACAGTTGGGTTTCTTAATTTCAAGCCATACAGATTCAACATCTTCAGCTTGCATGTCCTTTCTGTGAACAAATGGAGTTTGAGTTGAGATATAAGCAACAATACCTCCACCCTTTCGATGTCTGTCTCTTCAGATCATGTTAACTTCACTTATCATAATTTGTGAGTCTGCAGTGTCATCATTTAAAAATGTTTCAGTTACACCCAATATATCGGCTTCTGGTTTTGGTTTTTGTAACATGGCACGGAGCTGGTCTACTTTTGGTTGCAAGTGACATATGTTTATGTGTGCCAGTTTGAGTCCTTTTTTGGTCAGACCAAGGCTTGACAGTGACTCTGTACTACACACACTTATCTTATGCCTTCTACCTCAGACATATACGTATCTGTAGAACTCTTTTCATGTGCTGAAGATAATGCAGCCACTGTTTTGTCATCCATAGAACATTTACCGTCAGTTGTTTTGATATACTTTGTGTCCATGGAATACTGGTTAGCATCAATTGTTTTGTCACAGTTTGTGTCTGTGGAACATTGGTCACCAGCCACTGTTTTGTGACAAGATCTATCTCTGGAACATTTACATGGTGTAGCAGTGTATCCACATGTGGGACAAAGTAGGGACAGGATATCAAATACATTGTCAGTAGTTATATGTACAGTTGACAGATGATCGGCTTTTACTTCTTTGCCAGACCCTCAAGCATTGGTTTAAAGTTGGCATAGTTTTGCTTTGTGTCCAGGCCTTGAGCGTAGCCTACACACAATAGGGTGACCATGGCGACACAAGCACTTATGTGGTTATGCTCTCCACAGAAGAAGCAAGCTTGACACAAAAGAGATGTTGGTTGACTATCTACAGGCAAATTCTTGGAAGGAGGGGTCACACGATCACCAGTCCATACTGGGATGGGGTTTCCAATATATTTCTCCTGCCAGGAGTCATGCCATACTCATGCAGACACATCCCTTTTTTAAAGAAAGGTGCCTCATTGTTGCCAGTCGTAGACACAGGTCCAAGCTGAAGTGATGTGACAACAGAGCTGAGACACTGGGCCAAAGTCTGTATGCCATTCTTGTTTAGATGATAGCCACCTTTGCTTAAGTAGGCATCCACAGCTAGTCTAGCCTAAGTTCTTGGTAGTTATCAGTATATGTGTAGTCATTTGTTGAGATAGTTTTCAACTCATTGTTACAGAGCAACACCTTGGCAGCATATTTATCCGCTCGAGGACAGATTGAGGACACATATATGGTTCCACTGAACTTTTCTCGCAACACGGCTAGCATATCCATGTAGTCATTTGAGAAGTTTGTAAGATTATCCCTCAGCTGGTTTGTACCAACATGTATGACAATGGAGGTGTAGCAATCAAGATCCAAACATCTGAAAACCTCCAATAGTTTCTTTGTAGTTGCACCTCGTATACACTCCACATCAACTGGACCCATAAACTTAAGATCTGCCATAAACTTAAGTTGCGAGTCACCTATCAAAAGTACTCGCTCCTCAATATGGTGACTGGTAACACCTGAAGGCATCTGTTAACTGGCATTTTTTCTTTTCCTGGTAGCACAATTGCAAAGGATTGGCAGATATTCATTGATAAATGATAAAAGAATACTAGTGCCAATTTGGGTCAGGTGATACCTGTCACTTTATAGAGATCCAGACTGGTGCCCAACATGTGACAGTTGTCAACAAATACATATCTGTTGGAGTTCATGTGCTCCACTAAGCTACACAGTTCATCATTGAATAGTTATATCTTTGATGCATACTTGTCAGCCCTGGGACAGATGCCAGAGATAAATATTTTTCCACTGAACTTTGAAATGATGTTCAGGAGCATTCCTTCCTAGGACATCCTGTATTGAGCTGGACTTTGTTTCAGCTGGTAGGTTCCTATGTGAATAACTATAGAGCTGCAGTGATATATATATATATATATATATATGCATGTATGTAGTTCCGGTCACTCAACCGACCCTATTGAAAAGGCTCAACCCTAAATAAAATTTTATGATATATCAAAAAAACCCCAAAACTTTCAAACGTCCCTTCCCTAATAAAAATTGATCGACCCGGGTGGAAAGATTTCATCAAGAAAGTGGCTGTCTTGTGCCATTATTTTGCTGTAAAGTCAACTCAAACTCAGCATTTCATTTCAACTTGTTTGGAGGGTTAACTTGGGCCGGGGAAACAGCCTAGCTGCATAGCCATAGTTGTTTGGTGAAACAGCTTAGCCATGGTTGTTCAGTGATTGTTATCGTAATATTTCAATAGGTTCCAGGTGTCCGTTCTCCGAGGTACCAGGGCAAACGGTCCTTACAGTACTTTTAAAACATGACTTACTATCTTAACTTAAATCTGAAACTTGCTCCACTGTTGATTGCTTTACAAGTCTATAATAGCACTTCATAATTGTACCTGAAATCTTGTATGTTAATGCGGGAGTTCTTTGTCTTCGATTCTTTCTTTAAGTGACCGAACATCTATTGAAACTAGATGCAACATACGAGTCAACTTTTCCTGGGTGGCCCTTGTGGAAGTGGATGTTAATCATCCTTCGCAGGGTCATACTGACTGCAATTTTTGTATGTTAATTCCATTCTCACTATCATCTATCCTGTTTTTGTCATTTGTGTTTTTGCACAATTACCAAAATGTGTACAATGTATTCACTTTAATGTCAAATAGAATTGATCCAAATCTTAATCTGCCCGCTCTGTTGTCATGGCCACAGCATTTAACATATCATAATTGTTGCTCTGAAATATTTGCAAAATATATACTTTTGGTTTCATATGTTATAAACCCCCCAAAGATTGTCCTTACTATCCTCATTTATTGACCATTGGGTGCCGAATCCACAATTTTCAAAATGCCAGTCAATCCCAATTGGATATTTTTTTGAAGAGGTGGTATCCAAAATATATACATGTGCAATTAGTGTTAACAGAGGGTGAATTTGTCGTGGTCCTCAGTGAAACAGTATAGCCATGGTTGTTCGGTGATCTTTATCATAATATTACGCTCGGTTCCTTGTGTCTTTTCTCCGAGTTACCAGGGCAAACGGTCTTTAAAGTACTTTTAAAAGGGTGCAAGTCAAGGCGGAAATGATCTCATTTGGGAAATCTCCATGCTCCTATTGGTCCATGTGACTAATCTTCAGTGGTAATTATTCAGATTGGTCATATGACAATCTGACTACATCACCATCAGCCAATAGAAATGATTGTCATTTTTAACGTTTGAGACATGGATGTTTTGGCATACATTAACCACATTGCGGTCACACTTAGCCAACAAGAAAGCATTTTACTGACATGGACAAAGTTCTGAATTTTCCAATGATACCAAACATGCGATGCCCACCACAAGAGATGCAGTCCTACAAAGGCACAAACGAGTGCAATTTGACCACTGTTTTTACATAGCTTTGCCAATTTTCAACCGACAAAGTGCAAAATATGCATTGTGCAAGGTACATTAGCCATCTGTTTAATTAAATTTAATATTTTTATGTGTTTGTATTGCCAATAAGATGTTGATGTAAAAATACCGCCACATTTTGTCAACCATATTTTTATAAGCCTATCAGGAAAATACACGCAAATAAAGCTTATTAAATTGAGCTAAAATGTGTACTGGTACGTACAAATATGGTATAATTGTGCTATTTTGTGCTTGATTTCATGATCTCTTTGTATGGGAATAAATTTAATTGGAACTCAGAGTGCCAGTCGCGCTCGAAACAAGACAAGGGGTCGAGGGGCCCCATCAGATTTTGTGAATGTATGCGGATGATTCTGCTTGTCAAGTGTGGATTTGTTGTATTTGACCGGGAACCCATTTCTAACCACAACTGTAGTTACAAAGCCAAATGTGATGCTATACCCTGGCAATACAAATCATGCATGTTGATACGAATTGTGGTGAGCACCATTGTGAACATAGCGCATTGCATTGCAGGACAGTCGTACAAAAATACATTTGATTTGGATATCAAAGTGAATCGCGGACACAGGATATATCATAGCATTATTGCTGCTATAAAATATGTGCAAAATATATGCTTTTGGTTCATATATTGTGTTATGTTCCTTCAACAATTTTTTTTTCAACTTGGGTACTTGTCAGTAAATGCACCTTTCCTATTGATTACTATGTAAGTCAGTGGGCATTCTAATGCTAATTCCCATTTTATTGAATTTTTTTAGGCAAATCTTAGAAATACTGCTAAATGTCATGCACTCAGCTAAAACTCAGCACAGGTCTATAGTTGCAACTTTGATTTTGTGAGCAAGCTTATATTAGGTCAGCTGAGTGTGGGCTGTTCACTTAGCCCTCAAGTTTTTATATTCGGTTCGTATATATAGAGGGATAAGTGGCATGCGGACATCAAAGGGCTGCCCTGTGAGCCTCACATAGCTCTGATGCGGTAGGCTGGCGTATCACTGTGAAAACTGGGCACTTTTCTTTCGAATAACTTCTCTGCATTTAGAAACAGATGAATAAATTAAGTACTAGTGCATGGTCAGAAGGCTACACTTTGTCAAGGTGGGATTTAAGTTTGCCTGCATCATATCGTTTTGTCTTGGCAGGATTCGAAAAATTATCAGTTTTCACGATGTGTTCAAAATGATAACTTTCCTTGAATTTTATCGCAAATAACTATCCAAATATCTCTAGTTGTTGTACATTCATGATGTTGAACGATACGATGGTAGAAACGAAAAGCTGGGACCTGTGCATAGATTAAGTTTTTGGTGGTCAATTCGTTTTTAGAATAGCTTATGTCAAAATAGCAATTCGTTTATTAAGTAAAAAATTTTGTTCACTGGCTTCCAAATATCTCCCTTCTTGTATTGCGCATGACTGGATACGACATGGGAACATGTGCAGTCAGGTATCATTATGTCTCCCGGTGGAAGCCGGGGGGACATATTAGTTTAGTGCCCGTTTCTTCCGCTTCTTGTTGTTGTTGTTGTTGTTGTTGTTGTTCAGGTTCTTCAACACTTGGTTTCCGTGCGATAAGTCTTGAAGGACTTGACAGAATTTGATGAAACTTGGTAGGATTATGTATCTAGGCAAGACCTATGTTGGGATTGTATTTGCGTGACCTTGACCTAATTTTCAAGGTCACAGGGTCACTTATGTGAAATTGGTTTCCGTTCGATAAGTCATGAAGAACTTGATGGAATTTGATGAAACTTGGTAGGATTATGTATCTAGGCAAGACCTGGTTGGGATTGTATTTGGGTGACCTTGAGCGAATTCTCAAGGTCACAGGGTCACTTATGGGAAATTGGTTTCCGTGCGATAAGTCATGAAGAACTTGATGGAATTTAATGAAACTTGGTAGGTTTATGTATCTAGGCAAGACATAGGTTGGGATTGTAAATGGGTGACCTTGAGGGAATTCTCAAGGTCACAGGGTCACTCATGTGAAATTGGTTTCCGTTCGATAAGTCATGAAGAACATGATGGAATTTGATGAAACTTGGTAGGATTATGTATCTTGGCAAGACCTAGGTCTGGATTGTATTTGGATGACCTTGAGCGAATTCTCAAGGTCACAGGGTCACTTATGTGAATTGGTTTCCATGCGATAAGTCATGAAGAACTTGATGGAATTTGATGAAACTGGGCAGGATTATGTATCTAGGCAAGACCTAGGTTGGGATTGTATTTGGGTGACCTTGACCTAATTTTCAAGGTCACAGGGTCACTTATGGGAAATTGGTTTCCGTTCGATAAGTCATGAAGAACTTGATGGAATTTGATGAAACTTGGTAGGATTATGTATCGAGGTTAGACCAAGGTTGGGATTGTATTTGGGTGACTTTGACCTAATTTTCAAGGTCACAGGGTCATTTATGTGAAATTGGTATCTCTGCAATAAGTCTTGAAGAACTTGATGATAATTGCTAGAGTAATGTATCTAGGTGAGAGCTAAAATAGGACTGTAATTTTCAAGCAAACTTGGTCATTTGTAATTTGTTATCACCTGTAGCTTATTCAGAGACATAAGTGTTCCACCGGGAGACATTTGATTTTCTGTTGGAAAATCAGTCTGTTCTAGTTTACCCTTGGTCTACTGGCTCAAGTAATGGCTAAATACATGTTAACATTGCCAGCGCCGAGGCGAACCCCACTTCACAGGGGCTGGTCGAGTTGCAGATCCCTCTACATATATGTCCCTGTTATATTACATAATCTGGGTGACCTTGATCTTCTGTCCTAAGGTCACTGAGGACAAAAAGTTAAGGACTCACTCATTGTTGTCTTGGCATATATGCAACAATATCCTTCACAGGAATTGCACAAATCAGCTGTGGTTACATGTGGAGCAAAGTGCAATCTGGTGGATAAGTCAGACACTAAATTCACATAAGCTTTATATGTACACATTTATATATATATATATATATATATATATATATATATATATATATATACACATATATATGTGTGTGTGTGCGTGTGTGTGTGTATGTATACTGTGAAACCTGTTTTGAGAGACCACTGTAATGAAAGACCACCTGGCTTTTAAAACCATTTTTTCAAAGTTCATTTTGTTATCTTTGCCATGTTATTGCACCTCCATTGAGAGACCACCTGCCTTATGTGACCACTTTTAGCCTGCCCGGGATGGCCTATATATATATATATATATATATATATATATATATATATATATATATATATATATATATATATATATATGCATGCCATCAGTACCACTGAAGATGTAGGTGCAATTTAGCCACAGTGCCAGCAGAGCATTAGGGCCATGGGCCTCTTGTTGTGGTCATTATGCTCAGACATGCATGTAGGAGTCAATTTCTTTGTAAAATTTACCTGTAGTGACAGGCAGAAGGGGTGGCCACATACTGCAGGCCAGTACCACTGTATGAGGAGTAACAGATATTGCTTCTTTTCTCTGAGTCGACTTTAATAGAAGCAGTTTGTCATTTGCAAGTTGCAAGTTGTTACCTGTTAGGTGTCCCAATTTGCCTACCTACTGCTACATCAATACAGGGTGACAGAAAACCCTTGCATCTCTAGTATATATTGTTCATTATGAGGTCAACTTTTGCCACCCAGGAAATGATCTGTGTATTAAAATGGCTTGGTTCTTGATCGTTCTCATTTCTTGGCTTGGATATAAGCAGTGCCAAGTGTGATTACATGTGTGTGCAGAAGGATGCATGCAATCAATATCTCTGTGCTGTGTCAGTGCCAATAAATTGATGTTCCTGAGGCAGCTTCATTCCTAAAGAAGCACAGGTGAAGGTTTTCATTTTGTTGCATGATCCAGATGAATTATGCCACATCATTGTAAATTTGGTTAACTTTTAAATCTTACAGAGCAGATTGTGGTGAGTAGCTTTTGAATTTTCCTGTAAATTTCTCACCCATGCATTTGGCTTCAGACAAAATGAGAAAACTATGTTTACTGGTCGTAGAGTACTCTTGGATACCATCAGCAAAATCATGAAAATATGAAAACAAAGTTGTCAAATGTGTTTTAGAAGGCAATGTAGGTAATAATTGCTGAAAGAAAACTTTGGAGGGCAAGGGTGTCTTCTCTGGTAAGTGTCAGGAATTGCCTGCAACAACTTCTGGGTAATTTGGGTTCCATTATTTTGATGGGGGTGAAAAATTAGATACACAGCAGAGTTGAAAGTCTAAATAAGTATTAAATGAACAGCATAACAGACTGACACCTACTGTAATGATGCACAGTGAAGACACAATAGCCAGATTGAAATATTAGGCAGATTGGCCCAAACTGGTGGTATGTCATTAGTAGAATGCACTAAAGGTAACATCCCTTTTGGGATCCTCTTGTAGGTGGAGACACGGGGGGGGGGGGGGGGGGGGGTGTTAAAAAAATAACTATTTCATTCATTGGTTGAAGGTGTCATTTGACACAGGAAACAGATGCTGCCACTATGCAGAATAGTGTTTCTGACATGACCTGTTGTTGTGCATTCATATTATGTTATTAATCAGCTTGGTCAGCCATATTGGCCTGAGGCCTGCGGCCTCAGGTCAGTATGGCTGACCTCAGACCTGTACCTGGGCCAATATGAAAACCACTGATTAATGATAATTTTATAAATTGACTATGAATAAGAAGACAACACAACACATCAACATCGTACAGCACAGGTCAAAAATAGCGTATTGATGCTATATTGTTCATAGTCAATTAATAAAAGTTCATAAATGTGGAAAATAGAAGGAAACCACTTGACCAAGGGGGACATACAGATCATATATTGTAAATTGCCTTAATTTCGCTGTATTATTATTTTCACTTATTTCGCTGATGGCACAAAACCGTGAAAATAAAAACACAGCGAAATAGTATTTTAACATTGTTAGAATGGGAATTATTTCCAAAACAGTGAAATTTAAACTACAGTGAAATGTCAAAAATACTAAAACCGTGAAAATGTAAACACGCGAAAATAAAGCAATTTACAGTAGTACCAAGGTCATACAATATACTATACAGTGATGCCTGTACTTTAACGTCATGTCCAACCAGTTTGGGATAATTTTGTTCATTTTGAGATTTTGGTAGACATATATATTGTCTATCAGTTGTCCAAATTTGGTTGTTCTAGTTCCGATACAGTCTGAAGTAACTAAGAGAATACTTTTAATTCTAACATGGTAGTCAATGGACCCTGTTAACCTTTGAATCTTGATTACAGACAATGAGTATTTGCACCAAACTGTCAATTCATGTGGATGGTTCTCTAAAACTAATTATCAGATTTTGATTATAGTGTAAAAAAAGATGCAGTTATGAAACATCCCTGACACCGTTTTGTAGGTACTTGTATTGAGATCACAATAGCACAAGTTTGGCCATTTTATCTTGAACATTTTTCAAGAAATATCCAGAATCCCCCCTCCCCCCAAAGAAAAAAAAAAAAATTCTGTAGGATACTTGTTTGCACTCATAATGGAACATACTGGTGGTGGTAGTACTCCATTGTGTATTTTGGCCAAGAACATACATGCTTGGGATATTGGTTCTGTTAGGTATGGATTCTGGGACTGATGTTTTTGTTGTCAAGCATCTGTTTGAATGTTGTCGTGACTCATTCAGCATTGGTGGTTGTAAGATTAAAATTAATCTGTAGTGATCCTTATGTGACAAAGTATGTGGCGGGGCTGTCACTTTGTAACATTTATGCCCCCCTCCTACCGGAGGAGGTGCATTTTGTAATCACCTTTTCCCTCCGTGCGTCCGTCCATTCACTATTCGTTTCCAGGCTATAACACACTTGTCCTTCAACTTAGATTAATGAAACTTTACACACAGGTGCATCTGGACATAAGAATGTGTCATGTTCCAAAAGTAGGCTGCTAGGTCAAGTATCTGGGTCACAGTGACCTATCCTTGTAAAATATTGTCCGGGCTGCAATACCTTTATTATTTAACTTAGTTTCATTAAACTTCACACACACATATATTGACCTAAAACTCTATCATGAAACAACACTAGGTCACTTGGTTAAGTATCTGGGTCACTGTGATACAATCATGTAAAACTACATTATGCTTCATGTCCACGCTGTAATTCTGTTGCCCTTCAGCTTAGATTAATGAAACTTTACACACAGATGCATCTGAACATGAGAGTGTGTCATGTACCAAAAAAAGTCACTAGGTGAAGTATCTGGGTTACAGTGACATAGCATTGTAAAATCGTGTCTTGGCTATAATTCCTTTAGCACTTCACTTAGTTTCACTTAACTTCACACACACACACACACACACACACACACACACACATTTCTTAACCTAAAGGTGTGTAATAAAACAAAACTAGGTCACTAGGTCAAGTATCTGGGTAAGGGTGTTACATGTAAAACTACATTATACTTCATGTCCAGTCTGTAATTCTGTTGTCCTTTAACTTAGAATCATGAATCTCTGCACACATGTGTATCTGGACACAAGGATGTGTCATGCATAAAAGTAGGTCACTAGGTCAAGTATCTAGGTCACAGTGATAGCCTATTTTTAAGGGTCCTTCCCATGGGGGGGACCCTTTATGTTTTTGGGTTGTCTGTCCATCCGGATATGCAAGTTCTCGTTACCGTGGTATCTACAGAATGCTTCCATGAATTTTGCTCAAATTTGGGAATATGCTCATCTTACCTGGCCAGATGAACTTATTAGATTTTGGTGTCACCATGATTTAATTTGAGCAAATAGTGGACCCTTCAGTCAACGCTTTGTGAAAGCATGTCTAGTTTTGGACTACAGTCATTCAAAATGAGACCTGTGATTAGCAATGTTATAAATGAGGTGAGGGGGGCATTGACCCAGCACAAACTGATTGCATTTTAATTTATATTTTGAATTACAATGGCTGAGCCTTTGTCTGCCTTTTGTATCACTATGGCAAGGTTGGTTTAAAGTTCTTTTAGACCTGATGTTTGTTCTTGAGAGAGACTGTCTGTTGTAGGAGTTTTTGGCTTGAATTTTGCCACATCATTGTTTACTGATCTATAAAATATGGTAATGTTGGGGTCAGCCAGTTCATCTTATTTTGGGGGAAAAATGCAAAAATAAGCTAATCTGTACCTGTTAAGACTCATTTCGCTAGGGCATTTCATTATGTATGTTCACAGGTTCAAACCTTTAATCTCTTGAAAATTGGCATAATCAGAAAAAAAAAGAAAAAAAAACGTACAAAATAGTGAATTCACATACTCCATTAATTATCTGAGCAGACAGTGTTCCTTCATGAATATGTTTTGGGCAGGTGCACTGAGCATAGGCATGATCTGCACATAAACAAAAGTCGTAATGCTTTGAATGGCACCTCAGAAATTTGAGGGAGGTTGGCAAAATGCATATGATCATGTTATTATGATACTTCACACTTTTCATCTTGTTTTTTGTAGACAAACTATGACCGTTTCGATGGGTTTGTGGTGCTGCATGGGACCGACACAATGGCCTACACTGCGTCCGCTCTGTCCTTCATGCTTGAGAATCTTGGCAAACCAGTTATCTTAACGGGATCTCAGGTTAGTACATTAACTAGCAAAGTTCTGATAATTAATCGGTAAAATGACAATTTGTGCAAACTGCTGTGTGCAATTCAAAACTTCTTGTATGATAATACATTTCATTTGCATTAATTTTTGTAATGTCTCCCCAGTAATGGGCGAGGCATGCTGTTTTTGGGTTGATGGTTCGTTTGTTCGTCTGCACCAACCTTTATTACCACAATACCTTCAAAAGGCCAAAAAGGACCTCTCAAATTTGTTATAAAAGTGCATTATTGGACAGCGATCAGCTAAGTAAATTTCTTAGTCACTGTGACCTATTTATGGGATATAGTTCCCTGCTTAGTGTGAACTTTCTTACCAAAATATCTTCTGAGTACATGGATGGATATTTCTCAAATTTGGTATAGAAATGCATTGCAAGACAAAGATTAAATGATAAGATTTTCAGGTGTGAACTAGTTTGTGGTTACTGTGACCTATTTTTAGTCAATTTAACTCTGACTTTGTTATCACAGTACCTTTAAAGTATCGGGATGGATTCTTTCCAATTTTGGTGCAGAAAAATGCATTATGGGACAAAGATAAGCTGATAAGGTTTTTGGATAGGCATCCTAGTTATTGCTTGCAATCTTAGTTAATTAGTTTTGCCTCCCGAACAGAGGAGGGGCGTGGAGTGATCTAGCTGCAGATATCAGGGCCAACAGTCGGGGGCCCTCCAGTTGCTTCACCTTCCAACTTACTGCACCTATACCCTGCAGCCCCCTCGAAGGCCACATATATTGGTCCAGAAGTAATCACTTTTTTCCGTGGGTTTGTACCTCCATGCATCTGTTAAACTTCATGTCTGGGCTATAACTCTGTTGTGGTTTGGCTTAGAATCATGAAACTTGGCACACTTGTATCTGGAAACCAGAGTGTGCCATGCACAAAAAGTAAGTCTATGTTATACCCTCTTTCTCTGAGCATGTATTCCTGGGTTACATTACAATGCATGTCAACAAAATTAATTTGGGTTTCAAAAAGTTAACATAGTTTCATGAAAATGAAATATATCTTGACCTAATGGTGTGTCATATAACAAAATTAGGTCACTAAGTCAAGTGTCTGGGTCACAGAGATAGGTACAATCATGTAACATTACATGCAGTTGTAACTTGACCCAAGAGTAATATGTAACAAAAGTGGATCACTAGGTCAAGTATCCGTGTCAAAAGTGATGTGTCCGTATAAAATTGTGTCTGGTCTATAATTATGCCCCCCCTTGTACTGGATGAGGGGCATATTGTTAACACTTTTTCCTTGCATGCATCCCTAGCTGTCTGTGACACTTTGTGTCCAGGCTGTAACTTTGTTGTCCTTTCACTCAGAATAGTGGAACTTTACACCTATGTAGCCCTGCTCAAGGGTGTGTCATGCACAAAAAGTAGGTCACTGGATTAAGTTTCTGGGTTACAGTGATATAATAAGGGGGGCATATGTCCAAGAATGTCTGATTCCATTTTAATATAAATTTCAAGGTCCGTGCATAGACACAAATTGGCATTAGTGCATTGCTTAGTCTTTATGTACTAACTTGGTCCCTTTGTGGCAAGATTTTGAGGTAATGGCCAAGCAGTATTGGATTATTTTGTTCATTTTAAGATATTTTGGTAGACATATGTTGTCTAAGAAATGTCCAAATGTGTGTATTTTATCCCCAATACAAGAAGAAGGAAAGGACAAAGTACTTTTAATGTTAACATAGGAATCAACGTACAATGTTAACCTTTAGATCCTGATTACAAACAATAGGGATTTGCATTTAAATGGTCGTTTAACATTTATATATCTCTAAAACAAGTTCTCTTATTTTAATCAAACAGATGAATATACTCAATGGACTCTTGAGGGCAAAAAGTATCAGGGATTTGCAAAGAAAGGATCAGGTTTTTTTTACATGCTTATCAAAAATGAAGAGTTTAGCAAACTTCACCATTTTAACAAAACAGGCATTTTCCTATTTGATATTGTATTTGTTAAGTGACAGATACTTTTATGAAAAATGCCTGATAAATTGTGGGAGATATGTGTATTCAGATCATGATAGGATTGGATTGGTCATTTTATCTTGAAATATTTGTCAAGATGGGTTGCTAGGGGATGATGAACAAAGCCAGAATGGGGTGACCAGGTTCTCTTTTTGGGTAAAATTAATTTCAATTTATCGTGGCATCATAAAATTGAGGAATGAAACATATAGTTAAAATATAAGTGAAATGCTCAGAACTTGAAGAAGTGGTGCGAGATGCCAACAGAAAGAAACAAGAGGCCCATGGTCCTAATGCTGTCCTAACATATAATCTGATGACCATCACCAAAAAATTATTTCCTGAAATGTATTTGTTTGATGACCTTGAGAAATTAATCAAGGTCATGTTTGATGACCTTGAGAAATTAATCAAGGTCATGCATATTATGCAATGTCAAACTTCCACACAATACACATTTGTGGTACATTTGGCATCATTCACTTTATTCTTTATCAAAATATCAAATTAAATGTCCTTTTCTTAACTGCTTAATAACCTTGAAAAATAGGTCAAGGTCACAGAATCATTGGGTCATGGTGATCCAAAATTAGGTCACCAAGTAGAGTTTTGGGCACAATGTACTCAAGTGCAATTTTGATTTGGTCTCGGTTCTCTTTGCCATTGATGTCCGAGCTACACCATGCCATTAAAGAATCACCTCTTCCAACTTTAGAGGACGGGTGACCTATAAAAAAAGGTCAATGATATTTCGTAACATATATGTATTAGCATTTGACATGATCTAAATATGCTATAAATTTGGCATATCTAATTAAATTATTTTTTTGAGATAATTAATTTTACATCTTTCAGCACATGTTAACTCATAATTTCCATCAAAGTACAGGTGGTGCTACTAGTATCATTGCAACCAAGATTTTGATCTCCATAATCTCACTGAATTTCATGGAGATCCATAAAAAAATAAAGGGATGGCTCAACATTTTCATCATTTTTGAATTAGTGCTTACAGTACACAAGGGGGAAGGGGGTTAAATGGGTGTGTACACTTTCACAGAAAATGGAAAATGATGGTCAATTTGTGACCTATTTTGAGCAATTTTGCTATGATTTGTTTTGTTTTGTTTGGAAAATCATCATTTTTAAAGTTCTAATTTGGGGGGGGGGGGGGGGGTCGTGAAATTTAGTACCCTAAGCACTTATTCAAAAATAAAGATAATGTTGAACCATCCCTAAGGTGCTGGACTGATTACAAGATTTTCACATTTTTTTTCACACATTACATACTAGTGTTGGTGGTATTACCAACATTGAGGTGGACGTACATTTTCATACAGTATATACGTCCTAAAAGTTATATGAGCCTAATTAGTACCCTAAGCACTTATTCAAAAATAAAGATAATGTTGAACCATCCCTAAGGTGCTGGACTGATTACAAGATTTTCACATTTTTTTTCACACATTACATACAAGTGTTGGTGGTACTACCAACATTGAGGTGGACGTACATTTTCATACAGTATATACGTCCTAAAAGTTATATGAGCCTAATTAAGGCATCCGCACTTACCTGAGACCTTCAAATCAGTGAAATTGAGCTTTTGCTAGTTTGAGATGAAGTACTGATCTTTATCCATGCCAAAAAGTTTTACTGCAATATGTTTGCTTCTGTGCAAAACTTTAAGATGAAAAAGTGACCCTGCTTTATAGCAGTGTTGCCAACTCTTACGGAATTCCCGTAAGTTGTACGGAATATCAGGCTTCTACACAGTTAGCTTACGTCACACGGATCAAGAACAAAACCTTACGGATTTTACAAAAGATGCAACGAGAAAAAATTATAATTTAGCATATAATTAAGATGATGGATATCACGTCTTAGTTATATACAATAAGATCATATCAAGTAATTATTATTGATAATTTGTTAGCTTTGCTGTCTCTAAAATTAAAAAATATATGAAGGAAAAATTTATTTTATATTATGGTATGATTTTCAGATTCTGCACAAGAAATGGCAAAGTTTTAACCTAAAAAAAAACCCTGCAAAACTTAAAAAATAATACACCAAATGGATCCATTTCAGTTACATTTTCAAAAAATTTGCCTTTGACGGGATGGGGGCCCTGCCCCCCTCCCGCACCCACCCCCAAGCTCGGTCGCTGCGCTCCCTCGCTGAATCTTCCTGATTTACAACACTCTAGGGTTGGCAACACTGTTATAGAGAATTAAAGTAAACCATTCAGACAAGTGTTAGCATGTGACACAATTAGGATCCTGGGCTCCTGACCTGTTAAAAATGTTCATGGAGATAGGGATCTAAAAATGCACATTAACCACAGAGAGCTTGGGTAAGCCATGAAAACAAGTGTTAGCATGTTATGCAGTTAAAACTGGTGATGCAAATCATTATCATTTCCTTGTGTCTTTTCATGTCCTGCTGGGAAAGGGGATGGTCTTTATTCTCTTTAGATGCAACTTACAATCCACAGCACCATATAAATGGGTGAAGTACCAAAAGAAATAAAACAAAAAATACATAGAATAGTCCATCTGGCAGACCACAAAAAGTGCTGCATGAAAATACTGATGGGTGGCATATTAAACATCAGGCTTTGTGTGGCAATACAACATACTATATTTTTCCATATATTTAAAGTACATGTATGTTTTTTCTGTCCATGAATAAGTATGTACTTTTTTTCCTGATTTCCAATTTCACTTCAATATACATGTAGCATAAGTCTATACAGATTGAATCTTTTTGCTGCCCAGAACATGCTGAATGGAATCCCAATCCACCAACTGGGATGCATCAACTGCACTGGGATATCAGGGGGAAGGAGAGGGTCTGGGTGAAAACTCAGCAACTTTGGACACTTTTGTTTAATTATATATTCGAACTTCTGATTGTGTTTTCTCATCTACTTTCATTTCTGAATATGTTAAACATAATGTGCCACTTTTGACTAACAGATTCCCATCTTTGAGACTCGCAGTGATGGCAGAGATAATTTTCTTGGAGCCCTCATTGTTGCTGGCAACCAGTGTATTCCAGAGGTGAGAATATGTACATGCCTGAAGCAAGTGTCTTAGATTACTTTGGTATAATAAAGTGCAGAAAAAAAAACATTTTGATGCGCTTTGTCCCTTTGGAGTTAGAATAGTTGAGCTGTGCATGTATGTGATTGTTTGCCCCACTAAAAATAAATTCCTGCCGTGTCAGTGTTTATAGACCAAGAAATACATATATGACTTGAGTAAATCAGATGCACAAGGATCAGTAATAAAAGGCCCACAACTTGGGATGTTTGAAATATTTATTGTCAGGTATGTATTATCTTACAGTGGTTAATCATGTGAAAAATAGGTTTGGTACGTAACTGTCCAAGAGAGTGCAGTTTCCATGATAGAATTGTGAGTTTCAAATATGACCGGCTTAGGTGCTTATTCTCTGACCCAAGCTCTGTTTTGCGTTCATTGTGAACACAATAGCTCAAGGGAAGAAGGAGGCTCGTATCATCATCTGTTAGCAGGCGAGCTATGCTTACTCAAAACAAGTTACTTTGATGTACCAGCAACAATATACTGAATTTGATTTGCAAATAATTATTGTGATACTTACAGTGTGCATCGGGTCTTCATCTTCCAGGTGACCATATTTTTTAACCACAAGTTGTTAAGAGGGAATAGAAGTACAAAATGTGATTCCGGAGCTTTTGATGCATTCAAGTCCCCCAATTTATCCCCACTGGTTGAGATGGAGATTAGCATAAATGGTGAGTTGGATGATTCAGATTAAAAGTCACAATGTTGTACCCTACTGAATTACATTAAAACCAGTCTCAAAATGCTGAAGAGGCCTCCATCCAGATCTCAAAGTTATTTTAGTTACTAGAAATTCCAGCCCAAGCAATAACCAGTTTACCCGATGACAGGCTCTATGGCTGTGCCTTACCGCATTTGAGGTGAATGTACCCAGTTGTCTCATAAGTGGAGAACACGTGGACATCTGACTGGTCAGTTTTGAGCACCAGATGGCAGAGTATTTGCCAGTTGTTGAAGAACCTGGCGCACTTTAGTCATAGCCAATCGAGTCCACATGTACACTCATTGCCTGCTAAATAAATGCTAAATTTAAAGTTTTCTTTTGGATGTAGATGTTACGATATTTGATCAAAGAATGATTTATATTCCAAATATTTCTTTAGAAAGTTATCAGGCATACAATGGCTATCTCTAATAAGGCCACCCCGAATGCAACCAAAAAGTGGCCACGTTAGAGCGGTGGCCTCTCGAGAGAGGGACAATACAATTGAAGTACCACTTTTGTGGCACAGAGAAGTGGCCTCTCTTGAGGGGAGCCGTATTAGAGGGGGACCACTCTATAACCCAGTTAATTAATTATTTTGTGCACTTTCAGTTAACTGGGATGCTGTCTTCCGGCCACCAGGAATGCAGAAGTTTACAGCTCACCTGAATATGTGCCCAAATGTAGGGCTGCTTCGGCTGTTCCCTAGTATTACAGTGGATACTGTAAGTTTCTCATCTGGGTATGCTGGCAGCCTATTGCTGATCCTCATAAAATTTAACACTCAGCATGTTAAGCCTTTCCCCTGAATTAACACTGAGTCAACAGCATTCCTTGGGATGGGTTGGGCACAAAGTGCCCAACGGTTGCCAAGGAGATCTGTTGACCTGGAGCATGTCAGTCAAATTGTATTTCATTACTGTTGAAATTAGTTGAAAACATTGAAGCAGATGACATTTGACCACCAGCCAGTTTTGGACAGTTTAAGGGGGAAAGAGGTAAAATGTTTTACATTGAGAGCAGAGTCTTATGCCAGGTTAAGTAGTTTAAATGTTACTCTATACAGTCATATGATGCAGCTGATAGTGTATATTACGCAACATTGTAATGCTGTCAGTTTGTGGCATAATGATACAGTAGTGCCTGCTTCAGTTTCCCCAGAATAGCTTACCTGCAAAATGTAAACAAAAATTCACATCAACTGATGACTGTTGGTTTTCCCAAACCAAAACAAGATTTTGATATTGTTGCTAGTTCCCAACAGTAATATACAGTAAAACCTCCCAATACCGAACACCCTTGGGACCGGAAAAAAGTGTTCGGTATAGTGAGGTGTTTGGTATAGGGAGGTTTGATAACCTTGAAAGTATATATTTGGGACCGAGAAATGGTGTTCAGTATAGAGAGATGTTCAGTACACAGAGGTGTTTGGTTAGAGAGGTTTTGCTGTACATGTGTACACAAAAACATTATGTTGATGTGACTTTTTGTTCTCACTTCTGATTGCAGGTAAAAGCATTCCTACAGCCGCCAATGCAGGGAGTAGTGGTGCAGACCTATGGGGCTGGCAATGGACCAGACTCTCGGGAGGATCTACTGATGGTGTTCAGAGAAGCCAGCAAGAGAAATGTACTCATTATAAACATCACCCAGTGTTCTCGTGGTACTGTGGCACCTTCATATGCCACTGGAAAGGTGAATACAAAAAATATTGAGCATTGAAAATAAAACTTGCACTGATTAGTTTGTATAACTTTATTAGTGATGATACATGTAATTTATGCTACACTAAGCTGTACAGATTTTGATAATTTCAAAGCAAGACTGTCACTATTTGAAAATGTCTATACATATGTGTGTCTTAAGTTGATAGGTTTTTTAATGGTTACTGCATATTGTTATTAGAAGTGGTAAACTATGCTTTATATCAGTTTTGCATAGCATCATAATTCCCACACCAAGATGTGACTCCATTAATTTACTGCTATTCAAGGGATGATGCACACACAAAAAAATCAAACATTCCAAAAAACTAAAGAAATATGATACCCCCCCCCCCCCCCCCCCGCTCCAAATCAAATGTTCCAAAAAGCCAAAGAGATATGATTTCCTCCACCCCTTCCTCATCCCAAAATCACAATTTTGGGGGGGAAAGTCTACCTTTCAACCTTTCAGGATACATGGCTAATGGGAGTTGGCCAGGGCTCACTCAACATTAATGAAAAAGGTTTGGGAAAATGTTTCAAAAAGGTTAGAGTGTTTTGTTGAGCCCTGTGGCCTTTCAAAACATATTTTCTACCAATGCACTAAAAAAGTATAGGAATTTGTAACATTAAGTATCACTGTCAATCATAAACTATAATTTCAATGTTCCTAAATACACTTTCATTACAGATGCAAGGATGCTAAAGTTCCTGCATAAAATATTCTACTCTTAAATTTAAATTTGTTTCATACTTTGCTGTCATAGCCACATCAAAATCATATTGTGAAATTCAAAACCTGCAGTCATCTACACAATCACAAAAATTACTGAGTACCAAAATGGTGAAGTGTCCCCTAGTAATTTTACTTTGTCATGTTTGTATAAATAGAGAACAGACTGATACTTGAATAATTCAACACTAAAAATGCAAATACATTGACCAAAAGGTAAAAAAGTTCTGTTCAAACAGATTGTACCTAGCTTCTTCACTGTCACCATTTTTGAGCTGGTTATGCAGGCCGCACAAAATTTGGATAATCTATCTGCATTCGTGATTTTTGCCAGTAGACATCACACTAAGAAAAATACCAATACTGGAAAATAATATCAGTTTTATGGTTAAAAAAAATGGTGATATTACAATTTTGCATTTGACCCCCATCCTCCATTCTGAGGATTTCTTGGAATTTTGGAAAGTTTTATTTTTTTTGTACATGATTCCTAAAGCACCTGTTGTAAGATTCTGCAAACACCATTCACCAGTAGCTAGAAAGCTCTGAGGAAAGTTGTTTACTGTGGATGTATTTATATAATGAGTCTCCATTTTAACTCTCTTTCAAAACGTTTTACAAAGCTTAACTGGTCAAGAACATGTTTACATTTTTGCTACACACAGGCACTGTTAGATTCAGGGGTTATACCTGGATCGGACATGACCCCAGAGGCTGCTTTGACAAAGCTGAGCTATGTGCTTGGCAAGGATGCATGGGACTTCGAAAAGAAGAGAAAGGTAAATTTTAACAGGTAGCCTGCATGAGCCTAGTCTAGAACCTCATTACTTACATGAGTTACAATCTGATTTGATTATGTGACAGTTCACACTTTATGTTGTCAAAAGCCCATCTCTTGCAAAGATGTTTCATTGAAAAGAAGAAAAAAAATAGTAACAACAGAACACAATTTATGAATTTAGTGTCTGAGTGTTTGTGGCCCTGGCTGAATAGTCTGTCACTCTGTGTCTGTCCTGACTTTTTAATAAGAAAAAAAATATGGTTATAATCTTATTATGTGTGGAAAATAAATTCAAGTATGCTTTGTATGGTACTTTAAATTAATGTCATACAAATTCTATTTTTTGTTCTTGACCAGCATATAAATTTTTTACATGGTGTACTCTTAGATGATCAGCACCAATCTCAGGGGAGAAATGAGAGTTGCTGTTACAGAAGCCATCTCTCTGACTGACTTGACACTCATTGAAAAAGTGGCAGAAACCATGAGGCTAAGCTCCAGGGAGGTAGGTTGTAACAGCATTTATATTTATATCAATCTTATAATCTGTCATTTGAGATCTTAAGGACAGGTAAGACATTAAAAGCCTTTGCACTGCCGATTTTGAGATTTTAACAGTTTTTACAAGATGAATGTGCTTTCTATTAGTTGTCAAAATTTCAAGCTTTTAACCAAAGTAGAAATATGAGAAAAACGCCAAAACCCACACAGGCATGTGGACATCCGAACGTCCACGTGTCATTCTTTTGGTTTTCAGCCGCCAAATGGAACAATGCCACCTGTCAATCATACTTAACAGCCTGTCACGTGGCTGCAGGTAGCAACGGCCCATGGCAAAAGGACAGTGGTATCACGGCGGCAATGCGAAATAAGGCGGCATGCAGAAAGTATGCTTGTGGGCAGGGAAAAGATGCTATCATATCATAGCCTCAGTGGTTTACTTTATAGTTATCTAGCTTGTTTTGCGTTCTAATGAAGGGAGACTTTAAATGTTCAAGAGGAGCGGGAATCGTCAGACGATGTCCCTTCAAAGGCTGTGCCGCGATGGATTACCCCAGTGGACCTGCATACCAAAGACAGGCGTGGAAAAAAACTGGCACCTTAATCAACAATACCCACGTACATAATAATATTTGATCCCAACCCAGCGATGAGGAAATAAAAGTACAAATAAACACATCGAAATAAGCATAAACGTGGACAGCAGAGAAAACACACAAAATAGAGCTACAAAATTCAGGTTGGAAAGAGAAATGAAACTCATTGAGAAAATAACTACAAAATAATGACAAGCTAACTAAGTAAAGTGTACAGACAAGTCTAGCAAGCTAAGTACATAAAGTATACAGATAGGAGTGAGTACAATAAAATAGTATCCCTAAAAACTGGATAAAGAGGTAGGGGGCGGAAGAGCAAACCCGCCATCCGTGCACGGACCAGGAGCGGCCGTAGGTCGACCCACCGAAGCAAGGCAGCACAAATTTCGTTGCCAGGCTTGAGGTCACGGGGCCCGAAGGGCTGCCTCCATGACGTCACACTTTGAAACCAGACTGTGGCTGTCCCCGTTTGACAGATCACTGAATAATGTTTTCTGTACTTCAAAGGCTCTTTTATTCATGTGATTGGCCAAAAATTGATTGACAACCTCTCCAAATGTTAAGGGACGATGTGCACTACGTTTTGAACAAATATCAGCTCAACTTCCGCAAATGGTGTTGTTTCAGATGCAAATGATCAACATCAAAGACCTTTGAAGCTTGTTTTCTCAGAAAGGATAATAGGAGGAAAACCCCACCTAAGAATAGTTATTCTAAGAAAACGGCTGGGCGAAATTTAATCCGGTTAACAGCTTTTGATTCTGTAATGTCTGAACTGCAAAAACGATCCAGCAATTTTCTAAATTTTGCTTCATTCTTTTTCTATGAAATGAAGAAAATGAACATCCTGAAAATCAAAGGGAAAATTGAAACATCAAACTTTGAGGATGGATAACAAACAGAAAAATGAAACCAAACATAAAAAATCGCAGGATCGTTTTTTGTTGCCAATATGTCAGGATTAAGATGCCAGTGTAATTATGATTTTATCACAAATAATTAGTGACTTATATGGACATTTATGGGGTGGATGCTTTGCGGTCAACTTTCAATTGTTTATTCAACAATTAAAGGGGAACAGCAGTGAAAGTTTTTACTTTTTTTTAGTCATTAATGGTCATTTTAGGTGTTCATGTGACAAATTTTCAACATTTTTTCTCAAACAGGTATTTAGTTAGAGCTATTTTATATTTCCAGTAGGTGTTCTGATGTGTGATGTCACCTGGGCTACCCTCCATATATAATACACAAACCTTGAGGGGCACCAAGCTGAGATACACAACATTAGCAGGCATATCATAATGATTTGTGTACTGTGTTAATCACCCCCTTTGATCTTATCAGTGTGGTATATTAGTTGACACCTGCTTCAGTAGTTGATTACACAACCTCAGGAGCTGTTAGCTTGTGTATATTGATTTCTGCATTTTTCTTTCCTTATTAATCCTCATTAAATGAGTAAATATCTCAGTTTAGTAAATTTGATTATATCTATACACACTACTTCATCCATAGTAAAAGTGGAATATGTGTACTTGGTCAAGGTTCCATGTTTTTGTCAAAGTGTTACTCGGCTGTCATTGCATTAGCTGTAGCAGTTAGCCCAGATGACATCACAACCCCTCATTTACATATCTAAGGAAACTTGATATCTGCTTATCCAGTTGGGAATAAAGTTTGCATTTTCTGATATTGGTTCACATTTATTATATGAAACAACTCAAAAATTGTAAATTATCACCGCAGTACCCCTTTAACATCACAGACACCCAAATACGGGACATATAAATTCTTTGGAGTATGACGAGTACACAGATATATGATATGTTATCCTAACGCAAATACATTTTGAGCTAGGATTGACTAAAGTGGGATTTATTTTTGGTGTCTTACCTGTCCTTGAAGGCTTAAAAAGTAGATGGTGAGCTGGAACTTTTACAAGTATGTAGCCTAACTGATTAGTCTAGTAAAGCTGGTTAACACAGCATGAGCAACGTCTATTTCACAAAAGAACTTTGTACAAAGATTTTGATGTTGCATTGTATGGATTCCAGATACACCCTGTGTATACAGTGACATAAGGAAGATTGATATACATGTACAGTATAGTGGTCCACCTCTTGGAAGGTCCCCCCAAGGTGCACAAGAAATGGAGCCATATAAGAGAGATTGCCTCTTGTCAGTGGGGCTTTATGAGAAGGCAACTACAGTACATGTATAGTAATGTAACAAGTATGAGGAGCCATGTGTGCATGTGTAATGGTTGTATTTTTGTGTGGATTTCATGAATGAGTGACAATCCCATTTCGTGAATGACTAATTAAGCATAATGAAGGAGTTGGTATTTCAGACATGTTTATGTTCCAATGTCCACATATAATGTGCAATGCTTAGAAAGAGTGTGAAAATGGTAAACAAAAAAGTTTACAAGTAGGATTGTTTTAATTTGGAGCTGATTGCTGTATATTTCTGCAGGAAGTCCAAATGTTACGTGATGCAATCTATCCATCATTGATGTGTGCTTCTGCTAAGTCTGGAGATGTACATGCACTGGAGAAACTCCGCAGCACGGTGAGTGCCCAAAAGAGAATACCCCTTCCACAAGATGTTGTCAGAAGTGGTACATGTATATAATTATAGCTATAGACTAACAGGAATTGCACCCCAGCATATGAATGAAAGTCTCTTTTCAAACTAGGTTAATACTTTCATAGCAAATTTCAGCGAAAGTCGCTGTGCTCAGAATTCACATAACAAGTATAGATTACTGTTCTTTATAAAGTGACCTTCTTTTCAATTACCACTGTGCCTACAGTTACCATAAGAGACCAGAGACCAGAGGCCATAAAAATGGACCAGGTCATCAGCTTTCCTTGGCATTTGGCCACAGGGTGTGGAGGTGCACTGATGACTTAATCAGAACATGGCACTGAAAAGTATAATGCATTAACAAAATATTATTAAAGAAAAAGCTTTTGAATTCCAGTCTCAGACTGTCTGGTTTAATGCACTTTGATACAAAAGACTACTGACTTGCTCAACTTAGCTGATGTGAGGAGCATTTGGCACTACCACTTAATAAATTATACTGTGAAAAAAAGTTACATTTGAGTACTGCGAATATTTTTTCTCTGGCCATAACAAGACATTGTGAGGTTGTCTGAATATTTCTAACATAGTACCATTATTTATAGCAATCTCTGTTCTCAGGACTAATAATAAGTGCATTATTTGTTGTTTCCATAAAAACTACTGTGATTTTCTTAGCACTCAAACCAATGTAATTTTCATATTGCAATTATCTTCACTTCCTCTGTACAGAGACATGTAAGTATCAGTGTCTCTCCCATATCAGCAAGATGCCTGATACTAACGTATTTGCCTTCTGCATGGCAAAAACACTAATATATACACCTGTTGTCTATGTACATTTTAAACAGTACTATATCCATAGCAAGGAGAACCCATACTTTTATCATCTGATTTGGAGACAGAGATTTTGTCAAGGTCCATTTAACACATGTGGTCAGCCATCCCTTCAAGGACTCGACCCTGGCACCTTGTATTCAACTTCAGTCAGTCTCCTGATTATATTTGTTCACAAAATTTAAATTTGAAAACCAGCTGATGCACATGGGTTTCCTGCAACAGGATTTTGTTTGATATACATAGCTTCATGAACTTTAGAAGGTGTTAGTTCTGGTCCTCTATTATCTTGTCTCCTTCATTAATATCGGGACCATACAAGATGACATCTTTTGTGCCAACATAAACCAAAAAATGGATATATTTGGGTTATCAAATATTGCTTTGTTGAATTCTCTGAGTTTGAGCTTTAGAAGTTATCACAACATTATGTCTGACTATGTAC
Organism: Hermodice carunculata; assembly: GCA_964020975.1. Lineage (NCBI taxonomy): Eukaryota > Metazoa > Annelida > Polychaeta > Eunicida > Amphinomidae > Hermodice > Hermodice carunculata. The sequence goes on along the minus strand of OZ026615.1, from coordinate 67,910,129 downwards.
AGAGCAGACATTTTGAAGCATCAGCAGTTTTTCCATAGCTTTGGAACAATTCAGTTGCATTTTTTAACAATGTATTCCAATGTTATATTTATAAACATGACACAACTGTAATTTAGAACCATTGATACATTACTTTTATAATCCTTTCTGCGTTTGTTTTGTTGAAAGGCTTTAGTCATGATTTTTTACATGCCTATGAGGTTTTGAAAAAAATGGGTGCCAGTTATTTCTGTGCAAAAATGACTTTAATTTTATTAAAACAAAAACAAATAAAATAAAAAAAAAATTCAGCATGACTGTGCAAAATATTTGAAATTGAACTTAAAATACCCCATGCATGTAGCCTATGTTTATGTGTGATATTAAAACAAATGTAGCTCCATCTGAGCCTACTCCCTTATCCACTTTTGTCTAGTGTCCATTATTCAAAAAGAAAGCAAAGGTTAATGCTTGTTTATGTCATATAAATGTATACAAAGATCTATCAAAAATATATCAACATTTTTAGGAAGCATAGGTCTAAATAGATCTTGCACTGTGAGCCTCAAAGTGCTGTGATAGTTAAAAGTACTGTGAATTCATTTAATTTTGCTGTGTTCTTATTTTCACCTATTTCACTGATTCTTCAAAACTGTGAAATTAATAACGCGGTGAAAAAAGTTTAAACATGGCTTTGAATGGAAGTAAATCTAAAATAGTGAATTTAAAGTCTCAGTGAAAGGTTGAAAATGCTAAAACCGTAAAAATAAATGTTCTTGAAAATAAATGTATTCACAATATTACACACATGCTCCCCCATGCAAAACATGGTACCAGCAGCAGTGCTGCCAATTTAGTAAACCTATCTGTGGAATAGAAGGAGGCAAGCTAACCATGTGTGCTTATAGGGCATAGATTTATTTGTATGCTTGGTTTATTGGCTTGCTGCCATTCAGGTATGTAAGTGCATACAATGCTCACGTTGAGAGGGTCATGAGATGATCTTTTTGGGTCATGAGATGATGCCATCAGGTAGCCTAAGGGCAATTTGGCCAAACTTACAGCTGCTTTTAAATTTTAGTCACAGTGAATGCTCAAAAAAAGGCAGTGAAGGAAGCAGATGATGGATGCATGTGCTGTCTTGACAGCATGTTTGTTTCATGTATGCAAACGTAGTAAAAGCTCAGTAGACCAAAACAGTAGAGTGAGATGTGGTGATGATGACAATAGTCATGACTTCAAGCTGATATTGTAACTGAAATTAACTGGTGTATCTCTAAATCTCCATGACATTGTGAAAACATAAAGCTGAAATGATTCAACTTGATTAATAAACCAGTTCATCAATATTTGCAGTTACTGTTTAAGAGTTGCTTACATTTCACACTCATTGCTCCTACCAGCCCAGAGAGAATTCAAGCTTAAAATAAAATAAAATAATCTTTTTTGCATGTTGAGTTTTCACTGTTTAACTACTGTTTTAGAGACAAGAAGTAAAACATTTTCTGTTGGTCACAGTATGAAATGAAGATATCAAAAACTGTAATCTGAGAAACGTGAAATGAATTCTTGGAGCACCAGGACTTATACAAATGTGCTTACTTGGAGTGGCTGATGTGATGATATATTGATTTGAGTGCAGGGAAACTTCTCTAGGGGGAATGTTTTTAGTGCAATTCCTGCTTGATCTGCTAGAGTCGCCACTTGGTATCATGTCATGTGATACTCTTAACTCATTCCATACCACCCCAATTTTCTCGTAATTTGTACCTTGATGTTAAATGAAGATTGCATATTCAAGTTCAGTATAAAAAGAGCATTCGTTCAAGTACCAACATGTGTAATAGAGGTCAGTGGTGTTTGTGTTGTGTTGCAGATCATGCTGCAGCTACCACTTTATGACTTTGGCACTATGGAATGAGTTAAGTTAGATGCTACATTTCACTAAATAGAGAACTATAAGCAGTAGATATATGTGCTGCAGGAATCCTCAGATTGAGCAATTACTAACTTAACTGGCAGTCTTGTTTCAGATACACAGACCGTTTGCAGGTGTTTTTTTCCTCTTGAAGGATGAACCACCATCTTACAATTGCATGTCATATCATGATTTTGCTCTAACATTTAAACACGTTTTACGCAACTTGCATTGGAAAAACAGAGTGGGCATGGTCCGCAAACGGTAATTGTGAACTTCCTATTCACCCTGTATGACCCATTTCATTGTGTCAATGAGTTACATGCACAAAGACAGCATGGATGGACATAATTTGTTGAGTAAAATCTCCACCTTTGTGAATGTTTTAAGGCTGCAAGACTGAGCTTTTAGTTGAAATGCAACTCTATTGGAAAACAGCATGGATTCAAATGAGAAAGACAGTAATTAGAACTTGAAGGGGCAATTCTCTGCAGTCTAAGGTAGTGGAAGTGTGGGTTTAGGTATTCAGCAGATTTTCATAGAACTCTCAAACAGGAATAATCGCAGATATACATGTATGGGTGAAATGGGGGACAATTTTGTTGACCAACTTTTCATGTTTTACATCTCTATATAGCGCTTAGTTTCATTTTTGTCTATGGTAAGTTTTTGTGTGGACACAAATAGTTATGGATGGTATATTTGTCACCAAAGGTAGCTTTGGGAAGCATAGCTTATTTATGATCTTCTGTCTATCTGCCTGTGAACAATTTAAAATTTTTGACTTCTCCAAAACCGTCAGCCACATTCACTTTAACTTAGTGGGGATGTGACTTGGGTTAATCTCTTTTGAGTTTGCTCAAATGGTCACACTCCGATTTGTAGCTGAGCTGACTTATTAGTCAGTGGAGCTTGTAGGATGGTCGGTCATTTGTCAGCTGTCCATCCATCTGTGCATCATTTGTTCACATTTACATTTTCAACATCAAAACTGTTGACCAGATCCTCTTCAGATGTGTTGGGTATCAACCTTGAATGGATCTGTATGATGTTTGTTCTAATTTTCACACTTCAGGAATTTTTGGATTTTTTAATAAATTTCCAGCTCAGCTGACCTCTCAATCACCTGAGCTTCTAGGATGGTCAGTCTGTCCTCAATTCCCATTTTGGACTCCTTCAAAACCATCAGCTGGATTCTCTTGAAACATGGTGGGGAGGTATCTTAGATGGGTTCTAACCAATTTGTTCAAATGATCACAGTTCAGTGATTTCTTGATTTTTCAAAAGGAATTTTGGGATTCATTTTTTTGCAAAATCTTTAAAAAATCTCAGACAAAACCACCTGGCCAGTTGCTTTGATATTGCGAAAAGACACGTCCAGGGACCCCTAGACGTTAATTTGTTCACTAGGTGGCACTGTTTGTTTGTTTTTTTTTTTAAATCTATTTTTCTGTGTTAAAGCGATTTTTGACATCTTCAAAACTGTCGCATAGATTCTTTTGAAACTTAGTGGAAATGTAGCTTCTGGAAGGATCAAGCAAAAATGTTCACAATGTAAAGATATTTTGCATCTCTGATTTTAACAAATTTTTCAATTCTGGTACATTGTGATTGATGCATACATTCCTGTTGATTACAATGCAAGTCAACTGGTTTGCAATGATAAGTCACAAATTTGTACTTCTCCAAAACTGTCAACCAGATTAACTTTAAACTTGGTGGGGATGTACCTTGGGTAATTGTCTTGCAATTTGGTTCAAACGGTGATGCTCCAATTATTTTAGCTCAGCTGACTTGTCAGTAGCTGAACTTATCTTACGGTCCTTCGTCTGTTGTCATCCGTGCTCGGTCATCAACAATTCACGTTTTCAACTTCTCCAAAACCACTGGACTGCAAACTTGGTGGAAATATACCTTGGGTGGGTCTCTACCAAGTGTGTTCAAATGGTCACTCTCCAGTAATGTTTGGATTTTTATGAATTTTTTGGTTTATTTTTTGGTCAAATCTTAGGAAAAATCATCTTCTCTAAAACTATTTAGCCAATTGCTTTGAAATTGCATATAAACACTTCTGGGGCCCCCTAGACCTTAATTTGTTCAAGAGGTGGTGTTGTGATTTGTTTTTGTTTGTTTGTTTGTTTTTTTTTTTTAAATAAATTTTTGTGTATGGTACTTACCAACAATCATGGATTCATGAGTGTCATTATGACATGTACTATTATTGTATTTGTGTCTTTTTGCCCAGAACTACTTCCTAGTAGTCATTACCCTATTCCGCAGTCCGAACTCTTTACTCTCCATAAGCTAACCTGTCCCTGTCTAACCTATATACATATGGATACACCAACACACATGGCGTGGCATATGCATTCAAAAGTGAACTGGTGAAGTTAAAAGAACTTTACATTTCCCTTTCATATGGGTCAAGCGGCAAGCTATGCCACAGACAGGATGCTAAATGTTCTTGTGCAGTATTTATATTATTATTGTTAATAACAACAGCACAAACTTTAATGAAAATTGTCCTCACTTCCTGCACCTTAAAAGGTGCTAGCTTGAGCTGTATCATTATGACTGTCTGCATGTACATCAGTTCAACACTGAATAATGTTAGTATTTTAAAATTTTCACCACCGAGTGTGGAGCCATCAGTAGTTGAATTGTCTGGACTCTGACTGTACTGTCCATGTTGGATTTTTTAATGAATTTGTATGTTCTTTTTTGGGGTAAATCTTAAAAAATTGTCTCTGAAACCGCTCACCCATTTGTTTTGATATCACACAGGAACACAATGTACCTTTCCTATTGATTACTATGTAAGTCAATTGGCATTCCAATGCTCAATATCATGGATTTTCTCCACCAAGTAGCAATGTTCTTTTTAAAGTTCTCGTTAAATATTTGTCAATTTCTGATGCCGAATAAAATATATATTTTTAATGAATTTTTCTTTTGGAAAATCTTGCAAAGTACTTCTAAATGTCATATGCACTCAGGTAAAGCTCAACGCAGGTCTCTTTCATTTGCAACTTTGATTTTGTGAACAAGGTTATGTCAGCTGAGCACGGGCTGTTCATACAGCCCTCTAGTTTGAATTATGCATCCCCCATAGGATGGGATGCAAATAGTGTTTAGTCTCGTCGTACAAGTGATATTAAGTGATATTCTACTAGACATTGACAAAATTAACAATAAGAATGGTGCCAAATCAATTCATACTTTTGATTTCTCAACATTGTATACAAAGATCAACTTGACAGACTTAAACAAAGTGTTAATTTCAATGTTGGATAAAGAGTTCAAAGGTGGCACATGTCAGTATATTAAAATATCTGGTCCTGAGGCTAAATTTGATAAAGGTAAGAACAAAGGAATATCTTACATGAAGCAAGAGTGTGCTCAAATGATAGAGTACATTATCAACAATGCATACTTTTGCTTTGGAACCAGAGTCTATTAACAAATAGTAGGCATACCAATGGGAACTGATCCAGGCCCATATATTGCCAACCTTTATTTACATTTTTATGAATCAAAATGGATGGAGGAATTGGCAAAAACAAACTTTACAGCTGCAAGAAGATCATATCCTCACACAAGAAGATTTATAGATGACCTGTGTGCTTTAAACAATGGAGATGAAATAAAGGGGAATTGGAAAAACATATATCCCAAAGAACTAATATTAGATCTGGAAAACGAAAGTGATACAAAAGCTACTTTCCTTGATCTGGATATAGAAATAAAGAACAACCAGTATGCAACAAAAATATTAGACAAGAGAGACCAGTTCAAATGTGATATTATCTCCTACCCTGATCTGACAGGAAACATTCCAGAGAAACAAGCATATGAAGTTTGTATTGGACAAGTGCTACTTATTGCTAGAAACACCACACTTTTTAGCGATTTTGTCAATAGGGTTAGAGCTTTGTTGCATAAACTACAATACAAAGGTTATAAAAAACAACAACTACACAAAACTCTGTTGACATGTTTCCAGAGATATGACCAAATACCTAATAAATACAACACTAACTCAAGAACATTGGTCAAATTGTGTCAAGACAGAGTTTGAAGTGACAAAGAATAGTCCTCAAAGTGTGTAGAGTGGTAAGAGGGAAAGTACCCGGGGTAAAGTATACTTAACCCACCCAGAGAAATTTCTCTAATCCATCTAAAGTCGGAAAGCCATGGCCATACTCACTTTTTGCAGGATTTCTTTCTTTTCAGTCTTCATAGAGTACAGTGGATGAGGTGGCTTTCAGCTAATACCTTAGTACACTTTACCTCATAACACCTCTAGTCAACTTTATGGTGCTAAAAATTGTAAAAATTGCTCGACCCTAATCCAACCTCACTTTGACTACGCGTGTGCGGCTTGGCACAGCACTGTGACCTTGAAAACAAAACAGAAATTCCAGGTTTGTCAAAACAAAATGATCCGTTTTATTAATAAATGGCAGGCAAGAACCCATATTGGTGCTGAACAAATTTCCGATTTAGGATGGCTGGATGTTTCTAGCAGAGTCGAACAAAACAAACTGACACACATGTTTAAAATAATGAGGGGCACCTGTCCAGATTATATGAAAGCAAATATGGTCCGCACCGGTGACGTTCACAACCATTTTACTCGCTCAAGCGTGGATTCCCTGGTGGTCCCAGGAGTTGGGGGTCCTGGACTGAAATCCTTCCTATATTCTTCTATAAAACTGTGGAATTGGTTGCCCTCAGAAATTAAATCCAAGGACTTGATCCTTACCTTTAAACCTGCAGTAAAGAAACATTAACTAATATCATGCTATCCAGAGAATACAATCAGTTTTAATTAATTTACATTTAAATATATTAAAAGAAGCATATCTGTGATATTCATAATTTGTTGGTTCATCCAAACTCGCTATTCTGAGCCACCCAGTAGTCTTGGGACTGCCAGGGACCACAATGGAAATAAGTCTTAACGACTTTATTGTGTATTTATCCCAGGTAGTCATCATTTCATGAAAGCTTGGATGATTCACCTGTTTTTTGTTTTACTCGAAGTTCCTTTTATAAGATATTTTACTCTGTGTATTTATATTTTATGATGATTGCCTGAATAAAATAAAATCAAATCAAATCAAAAATTGTATTACTATTTACCTGTTTATACCAGTATCGGTATGGTGGAATAGTGTATGAAGCTTTCAAGTTTCAAAGGAGATGTCTGTTGTCTCGTATTTAATTTTCCTTATATTTCTGTCCCCTCTTAACCCATTGCCTCCAAATTTGGTACGGATAATGTATGGGCCTTGGAAATTTTTCCCATGTAATAAATACAACCTTGAGGTCAAAGGTCAAGGTCAAATCCTTCTTGCATTTTTCTGCCGACGCAGCAATTTTCACATATTGGCTTATACCTTCTTAATGGTGCATCACAGGCCCAAGGTTACTATTAAACCTTAATAGGAAAGTACCTATGAGCTTTCAAGTTGTGTGGTTTATTCTAACATGAGTAACCTTGATAGGTAAACTTGCGTACATTAATGTGGATTGCAATGCTAATTCGCATTTTCCACCTCGACTCCAAAACAATTGGCCAGATTCACTTCAAACTTGGCGGGAATGTACGTCAGGTAGGTATCCACCAACTGTGTTCAATTTGTCATGTTCCAATGATTTTTGGAGTTTTACTTTTATTTATTTATTTAATTTTTTTTTTTAGGGGGGGGAGGGGGTTGATATTTGCATTCCTATTGATTACCCGACAAGTCAATGGGGTCTGCAATGGTAGTTTACATTAAACTTCTTCAAAACCATAAGCCAGATTCACTTGAAACTTTTGGTACAGATACTTCATAGATTTGTTTTGTTTTGATTTTTTATGATTTTGATGACCTTGAGGTCATAGATCAAGGTCACAATGCCTTGCAAAATAAAATGATTCCCTGCCACATCTTCAAATGGGTATGACTGAAGTCCATCAGACTTTGTCATCATGTACCAAGTGAGACTTCCCTTAAATTTGCCAAGTGATGACATTGAGGTCAAAGGTCAAGGTCAAACTTTCTGCAGAAGAATGGTGGGCCTCTTAGAGGGCTGGCTTTAGGTGAGAGGTGCCTGATCGGGAATGCATAAAGTTTTTCTCTCTAAAAACTAGCGTCTAGTTAATTGTTCAAGTTTATGGATTGAATACATTTCAAAAAATGATTTTTGTTCATGGTGGTCAGCAGAGCATTAGGCCCATGGGCCTCTTCTTTCTTCATTTTTTCACAAAATCTTCAATAATCTTTTTCACCAAAACCACTAAACCAATTTCTCTGAAATTGACCGGGATACTTCTGGAGACCTCTTGACCTGAATCTGTCCAACAGTTTGCCCTGTGATTATTTTTCAACTTTTTAAAGAACTTCTGTGTGTTTTCACTTTTCTTGACTACTTATGGGGAATGTGTGTGAACTTAGTCTCCACCAGATATGTTCACTCTGGCATGCTAGCAACACTGATGATGGTCTTAAACGAAGGTGACCTCGATATCATTCTGAGTTGACAGGACCACTTCAGTCTCTGTATGTAAGATCAGCTGAGCACAGGACTGTCACAGTCTTGTTGTTTTTTGTGTTTTTGTTTTTCGAGACCCTGACTTGGTTTTTATCATGCAGTTATATATCTGTCATTGTCCGTCAATCCAACAGTCAATCTACAGTGGGTGGGTCATGCTCCAGTAATTTTTACCCTCGACACATAAAGTGCGGAGGGTATTGTCATCCCCTGCATTATCCTTCTGTCCTGCCAATGTTACCGCGATATCTCAAAGAATATTGACCACAGCTTTACCAAATTTTTGTCAGAGATGTATCTTATGATGGACCCGTTTCCTATTTAAAACCAGCTTCTGATTATTATGTCTCCCGGTGGAATCCGGGGGACATATTGTTTTAGTGCCGGTTTCTTCCGCTTCTTCTGCTTGTTGTTGTTGTTGTTGTTGTTGTTGTTGTTGTTGTTGTTGTTGTTGTTGTTGTTGTTGTTGTTCAGGTTCTTCAACACTTGGTTTTCCGTGCGCTAAGTCTTGAAGGACTTGACAGAATTTGATGAAACTTGGTAGGATTATGTATCTAGGCAAGACCTAGGTTGGGATTGTATTTGGATGACCTTGAGCTAATTCTCAAGGTCACAGGGTCACTTATGTGAAATTGGTTTCCGTGTGATAAGTCTTGAAGAACTTGATGGAATTTGATGAAACTGGGTAGGATTTTGTATCTTGACAAGACCTAGATTGGGATTGTATTTGGCTGACCTTGACTTAATTTTCAAGGTCACAGAGTCTCTTATATGAAATTGGCTTCCTTGCAATAAGTCTTGAAGAACTTGATGGAATTTGATGAAACTTGGTAGGAATATATATCTAGGCAAGACCTAGGTTGGGATCATATTTGGGTGACCTTGACTAAATTCTCAAGGTCACTGTCACATATGAAATTGGTTTCCTTGCAATAAGTCTTGAAGAACTTGATGGAATTTGATGAAACTTGGTAGGAATATATATCTAGGCAAGACCTAGGTTGGGATTATATTTGGGTGACCTTGACTAAATTCTCAAAGGTCACAGGGTCAGTTTTATAAAATAGGTTTCTGTGCTGTAAGTCTTGAAGAACTTAATGGAATTTGATGAAAGTTGGAAGGATAATGCATCAAGGTGAGATCCACAATTGGATCGTAGTTGGGTGACCTTGACCTAATTTGTAAGGTCACTGGGTCATTTATGTGAAATTGGTTTCTCTGCAATAAGTCGTGAAGAACTTGATGAAAATTGCTGGAGTAATGTATCTACGTGAGAGCTAAAATAGGATTGTAATTTTCAAGCAAACTTGGTCTTTTGTAATTTGTTATCACCTGTAGCTTATTCAGAGACGTAAGTGTCCCACCAGGAGACATTTGATTTTCTGTTGGAAAATCAGTCTGTTCTAGTTTTTTTCCTTTTTATGAAACTTTTAATGTATCTACCTTCTGGGTAGCATCAACCCTGATGATGTTACCGCGATATTTAAAAAAAACATTGACCCCAGCTTTACCAAATTTTTATCAGAGATGTATTTTATGATGGACTAGGTTCTATTTAAAACCAGCTTCCTCTTTGTATTTATAAACTTTTTATGAAACTTTAAAGTATTTATCTTCAATGCTGTCTGAGTGGGGCACAAGGGGATGACATTACCGTAATATCTCAACAAGGATCCAATGCAGCTTCACCAATTTTTTTTTTTATTTAGAGATGCTCATTATAGTGGAACACATTCTTATGGAAAACCAGCTTCCTCTTATTATTTTTAAACTTGTCATGAAACTTTTGAAGTACAGTGAAACCTCATTATAATGACACCATCTGTTCCCTGACGTTGTGTCAGATAACTGAATATGTCAGACAAATTAATCACATAACATAGAAAACATACTTTTTGTTCCTTAAAATGCTTGTCTTTAAGTGAATATATAGCATATCTGAGTGTGTTTGTAATGAGTTTTAACCATATTTATTTGATGGCCATCTGAGTGATGCACAGTACAGTGGTCTCTGTCACCAGAACTTGCCCCAAGAACACATCCAAAAGTGCTCTTTCATTTTATAGACAACAATATGGAAATTGTCTGTAAAGTATTCTACTGCGAAGTCCCAAATAAAAAAAAAAAATGGAGAATTGAGGAAAAAAATTGTGGGCGCCAAGGTTAAGCTATTCTCTGAACGCTGTTTTTTTCTTTCGTGGAAACATCTTTAAAAAAATCTGCTTCTCTGAAACCCCCTGACAAGCCGTTTCAAAATTGCATGGGGAGACTTCTGGGGACCCCAAGACCTTTAACTTGTTCAACAAGTGGTGATGCTAGTTTTCCTATTTTAGTGACAGTAATGATGGTCTTAAACAAAGTTGACTTTGATATCATTCTGTAGTTCACAAGACCAGATGTTGGATCCTCTAACTTTTCATTTAAAAATGATGACTCCAAAACTGTATGAGTGAAGATTGATATTCCAAACAGCAATGGTCTTCCAAAACATCTTGACAGTGCACAGTGTCCTCAATGTGATATATTCATGGTCACAGGACACTGCAATTACCTGCACTGTGTTCATGATAGCAGGAGAATTATTTAGCAGCAGTTTTAATGTTGCACTTGGTGATGGTCCTGTGTAGGGCTAAAATGAGATGCAATAGCTGATCTTGATGTAATTCCCAAGGTCACATGACCACTTCATTGAATTCAGTGTTTTGAGTTGAGCCATTGTTTTTGGGGTTCAGTTGAGAACTACTGAGCCAAACACTTGGATGTTTGCACATAATAATTGTCTAAAAGAAAGGTAACCTTGATCTAATTCCAAAAGGTTACAGGACCTCTTCAGTTTTGCCATCCATGTTCAGCTGAGCACAGGACTATCACAGTCCTCTTGTTATATGAATTTTTATGTGTTTTTGTTATTTTAGACTCAATCTTAAAGCCCACAAGTTGATTTTTTTTTTTCAAAATTGGTAGAAATGTCAATTGGCTCAGTCTCCACTAAAAGTTGTTCACTATAGGTGGATGAACTGTTATTTTTTATTTTTTTGGAAAATTCTTAAAATTAGGTAATGATCCATAAGTACATGTCAGCATGGTTACTGTACAGATAGTTGTGTAACCATGGTAAATGCATGTTTTTGCAATTTTCTTAAGAACCATTGGCTAGATTCACTTCAAACTGGGGTGAGGGTATACTTCGGTGGACCTTTATCTAGTTTGTTCTGTTCTGTTCTGTTCTGTGTACACCTTGATTGTCATTTGTTGAGTAAGTGGTGTTGTGAGTATTTTTTGTTGTTGTTGTTGTTGTTGTTGTTTTCAAATAAATTGTATTTGTTTTTTTAATTTTTTAATTCTCCCAATTTGAAACCACATGTTGTATTCCCTTCAAACATAGTAGGAATGTAGCCTGGTGGCACCACTGCATTTCCCGATTTAATAAAAGGTTTGAAATATGTAATGATCAATAAGAATATGTTAGCATGGTGCATATTGGAGTAACAATGCACATGCATGTTTATGCAGTTTTTCTCTAAAACCACACCAGATCCTCTTCAAGTTGGTGCAATGTACCTTGGCAGAATCACAGTAAAACTAGGTCACTAGGTTAAGTATATGGGTCACTCATATCCATATGCACATGTACTATCAGCTCAAGCTCAGCTCTGCTCAGCTCTGCTCAGCTCAGTTCAAGCTGCTGCTGGCGCTCAACTCAATTCATCTCAGGTTGGGACTTGTTTTGGGGGTAATATACATGTATCAAGGTCAGCTGAGGATGGGCTGTTCGGTTCACATAGCCATCTTGTTTTATTTTAAACCCCAGATGGCACTTCAGGCTTGAAAACTGATTTTCTGCACTCCTATAAAAGAAAGTTAATTTTATCAAACTCTTAGTTGTGTGGAAAGGGAGAGTTTTACTGGATATCACCATGTGGAGAGACACAGTGTTAGTGTGTGTATGGGCTTTGGCCAACACATTTGGCTGAACGTACATCACCTTGTTTAAAGCTAGTTAAATGTAGATGTGTCTTATACAACATGGTAACAGTGTGATGGTATAGAACATTATGTAAATTTTGTTCATGATTTGCTTGCTTACATCAGAGATGAGAGTCAAATCAGAGCTTTGGGAGAGCTGTCACTGGCCACTGACACACATTGCTGTTGCTGTCATTTTGGTTCATTCCACATAAATAACCATGCTTTACTCATGCAGTTTAACCACAGACCTCACCAGACACGCATGTTCGGTGACATGTGTATTCAGGTTTCACAGTTTTGTCTCCCTGATGTACAATGTACGCTGTGATCCTTGAAAAATTTGACCACTCATGGGCGCATGTTGTGTTATTTCATTAGTCCTGTTTGCATATCTCAGTTGTTTGTTTGGCAGAATGTTTTTCTTTTATTAGTGGGCTCTGTGCATTTAGCCTGTGCTCATGTATGACTTTAAAAGGCTTTGGTATTTTTGAAAATAAACAGTTTACATTTTGAGTGGCAAAGATTGAAAATTCCTGTCAAATTTAGGAGTGTAACAAAATTGAGTTATATATCATTAATATCGCCTGCCAATTTATGTGTACCAGCTTTTGTAAGTTACCAAAAAGAGTCTTAGAAAATTTCAAAGCAGACTACAGTTCCTGTTACACTTGAATATGACATACAGCAAGCACACATTTGCACTGCATACTTCTAAGGTTCAACCATAAACATTTGTCCACAGGTGTAAGTTTTTATGGACATGCAACTTGTTAGTCTCCTTTGATAGAGGCATTCAGCATAATTTTGTAATGATAAGTCAGCTGTTGACCAGTGTGTCAAATTATTATTGGTGTGTGGGCAGCTACTTGTAGATGAAAACAATATGGAGGAATCTGCTTGTCTTTTGTTATTTTGTGATCTCAGAAACATGATACATCATATCAAAGTGACAGGTGTATCTTGATACATACCAGTACCAAAAAGTTTTTTAAATTGACACACAACAATGAGTTAATTATATTGTCTTAAAATGAAGCTGATATGAAGTTTCTGAAGGTCTAGTTTCATTGTATTTTATGAGTATTAATTTGGGTTTACAATGATGACAGTGAATTGCGAAAGGAATACACTCTTGTTTATGTAATTAAACAATTTAATTCCCGATGAAACAGGCAAATTAACTGTTGTGATAGAAACCATATCAAAAGATCTGGATCAAAATCTGCATGATATCATGAGTCAAGTGCTTTTGGCCCACCAAATGTTGATGACATGCATATGGTCAAGATGTACTTTGAACTTACAGTGTGGCATGGTCAACAGATTTTCTTTGCTGTTTTCAGGGAGGGATATTCAGCAACCCAGACTATGATGCCCGCACTTCTCTTCATGTTGCTGCCAGTGAAGGACACTTGGAGGCAGTGAAGTATCTGCTGGAGCATGGAACAAATGTCCATCTACGTGACCGCTATGGAGATACGCCCCTTAACAATGCAGTCCGTTTTAACCATCATGATGTCATCAAACTTCTGAGGAACACAGGAGCACACTTGTTTCTGGCCCCCTGCAGAATAGGTGTTGAGCTGTGCATGTAAGTTGGCACCCTCCCCCATCTCCCCCCCCCCCCTTTCACCCCCACCTAAATTCCAAAGTAGAAAAAGCAGACAGGATGTTGCATATACATGTGTAGCTTTGCTGTTACATTTTGATCAATCTACATGTAGTATCTAATGAAAAGAAAAGAAAAAGTAAGGTTGTTACAGATGTGAGTAGAGCTAAAATAATACCCTTACATGTTTGTGATACATGAAGTATCAATCACATATAAGGATAAATACTCATATGTACCTGTATTTTGTGCATGTCATTTCCTGTTTTCATAATAATTCATAATATATTGACCAACCAGTAGGATAGAAGGAGTAAGAGAGACAAACATGTAGTTTCAAATTAAAAACTTGCACAGCAAACATGCACAGTCATGTGGAGGCAACAGCTGTATGTTGAAATTTGCACGCAGCTGTTGCCTCCACTTTGTACCTGTGATGTAAATGTTATCAACAAAATTGGAGCAGTGCTCTCAAGGAGGTGTGCTGTGGTTTTAATATGTCTGGGTGCTAACCCAAACATTTCTTCCTTCCTTCCTTCCTTCCTTCCTTCCTTCCTTCCTTCCTTCCTTCCTTCCTTCCTTCCCTCCCTCCCTCCCTCCCTCCCTCCCTCCTTCCTTCCTTCCTTCACAACCAAGTTGGTCTGGAGATTTTCTCAAGCACTATTTTTCCAAAAATCACCAAACTTGCTATGGTGACTGACCTAACCTGTGAAATTGTGATTCGGAATAGCCATGATGTTTAAAAATATGCAAATTTAGGGGCAATTAAAATTTTAAAAGCTCCATATCTTTCAAAATATTTCAGATATTCAAAATTTCAATGTGCATATATAGGTTTGTGACACCTGCAAATATAATGGACAGAATAACTTAACTAGAACTTCAAATTATGCTTATAAGGGTCTTTGAAAAATTTCAAAGTTGAATATCTCCAAAACTATTATATATAGACATGCCATTTTAACTTTAATTTATAGGTTTGTGGCAAAGCCGCATCCAATGAACCATGAACCAAAGTTGTAGGATTTTAATTTATGCAAATAAGGTAAACATGCAAAATGTAAATCTTGGAATAGCTTCAAAACTATTATAGATAGAGGTGGCATTCCTACTTCAATTTATGCAAATCCACAAAATTAAAATGTTGAATAGCTTCAAAACTATTATTGATACTAGTTTATTATGCCCCCCTTCGAAGAAGGTGGGGCATATACAATGCACATGTCGGTCGGTCACTCAGTACACTGTGGTTTCCGCACAATAACTCAAAGAAGTTTTTGAGCTAGGACTTTGATACTGTACAGGTGTATCATTCTAGTCAAAAGCTAGGCAAAGTCTGAAGATGGGTGACCTTAACCTAATTTCCAAGGTCACAGTGGTACCTGAGTTAACTTTGGTTTCCGCACAATAACTGAAGAGCTTTTTAAGCTAGGACTTGTATATTGCACAGGATTATAGTCCATATTTGGGGCTAGGTGAAGTTTGAAGATGGATGACCTTGACTTCATTTTAAAGGTCACAGAGCCACTTGACTGAATGTGGTTTCATGCTTTCTGCATGATAACTTATACCTTGGAGGTAGAACTTTTAAATTGCACAGCTTAATGGTTCTCTGTAAGGGCTGGGTTGAGTTTGAAGATGGGTGACCTTGACCCAGTTTTCAGGGTCACAGAAAGATTGTAGAATTTCTGTGGTTTCCGCACAATAACTCAAGAAGTTTTTTGAGCTAGGACTTTGATGTTGTACAGGTGTATCATTCTAGTCAAAAGCTAGGCAAAGTTAAAAGATGGGTTACCTTAGCCTAATTTCGAAGGTCACATTGGTACCTGAGTCAACTTTGGTTTCCGCACAATAACTGAAGAGGTTTTTAAGCTAAGACATTTGTATTGCACAGTCATAGTCCGTATTTGGAGCTAGGCAAAGTTCGAAGATGGATGACCTTGACCTCATTTTAAAGGTAACAGAGCCACTTTACTGAATATGGTTTCATGCTTTCTGCATGATAACTTATACCTTGGAGTTAGAACTTTTGTATTGCACAGCTTTATGGTTCTCTGTAAGGGCTGGGTTGAGTTTGAAGATGGGTGACCTTGACCCAGTTTTCAGGGTCACAGAGAGATTGTAGAATTTCTGTGGTTTACGCACTATAACTCAAGAAGTTTTTGAGCTAGAACTTTGACACTGTACAGGTGTATCATTCTAGTCAAAAGCTAGGGAAAGTTTGAAGATGGGTGACCTTGACCTAATTTCCAAGGTCACGATACCTGAGTCAACTTTGGTTTCCGCACAATAACTGAAGAGGTTTTTAAGCTAGGACTTTTATATTGCACAGGATTATAGTCCATATTTGGGGCTAGGTGAAGTTTGAAGATGGATGACCTTGACATCATTTTGAAGGTCACAGAGCCACTTTACTGAATGTGGTTTCATGCTTTCTGCATGATAACTTATACTTTGGAGCTAGAACTTTTGTATTGCACAGCTTTATGGTTCTCTGTAAGGGCTAGTTTGAGTTTGAAGATGGGTGACCTTGACCCAGTTTTCATGGTCACAGAGAGATTGTAGAATTCCTGTGATTTCTGCACAATAACTCAAGAAGTTTTTATGTTAGGACTGAGATACTATACAGGTCTATAGTTCTTGCTAAGGGCTAGAAGAAGTTTAAAGTTTGGTGACCTTGATTTAATTTCCAAGGTCACATTGGTACCTGAGTTAACTTTGGTTTCCACATGATAAGTGAAGAAGTTTTTAAACTAGGACTTTTATATTGCCCTGGATAATTGTCCGTATATGGGGCTAGGTTAAGTTTGAAGATGGGTGACCTTGACCTAATTTCAAAAGTCACAGAGCCATTTTGTTGAATACTGTTTCTGCATGAAAACTTGCATTTTAGAGGTAGCACTGTTATATTGCACAGTTTTGTGTATGCCTGTTAGGGCCAGTATGAGTTTGTAGATGGGTGACCTTGACCCAGCTTTGAGGCTCACACACAGACAGTAGACTTCCTGTGGTTTTTGCACAACAACTGAAGAAGGTCAAGTGAAAATGAGTGGCCTTGCCCTAATTCCAAGGTCATAAAACCAATTTGCTGAGTATGGTTTCTAAATGATGACTGATTTTTCGGCTGTAACTTTTATATTGTCCAGCTTTTTAGTCTTTTTTTAGGGGCTAGGTTAAAGTTTAAAGATATGTGACATTGATGTATGATCAACCTTCACTAATTTTGTAAGGTCACGAGTGCCCCATCTACCACTATCAATAGGGTAGCGAGGGCAAGGGTAATGAAGGCGGGGGGCATCTATGTTTTACAAACATATCTTGTTCAAACTTCCTTTTATAAGTTTGTGACATGGTCACATCCAATGAACCAAGAACCAAAGTTGTAGCATTTTACTTCATAAAAATTAGGCTGATACATGAAATTTAGATTATGTTGAACAATGGCAAAGTGTCACATTTCAAACTGTTCTCATTTTGAAGCCACCCAAGACAGATTTGCTGTGAAGCAAATCTTCTTTTCTAGTTTTGTACTGTGTTAACCTTGCAACCTTGTTATCTGCACTCATAAGAGTAATATTGAAGTCAATCCTTACCATTGCAATAGAACAAATATTTTACAGCATACAGGTACTTTCCATCAAAATTTTAATTTTCTCAACAGCAGTTTTTGCAGCAATCTTCATCTAAGATCGTTATAAAATGGCATTCCTGACGAGCAATTCAAATTGTAGACTTTGATAGCTCTCCATGGCTGATTTAAATTGATTTTTTTAAAAATAAACAAGACACCCTTTACCCCTTAACTCATTCCACCTTAATGACGCTTTTTCCCCCCTATATCGAAATGTCGTCTGCTAATTGTATTTACCTAATTTAGGGATTATTTTTGAAAGATTTGGATGAAACTTGCATGGAAGATCATTTCAAATTATATGCCCATGGTCAACAGCTTTCCTTGGTGCCCAGAGCATGCCAAGGAAAGCTGGTGACTTGGTCTTCTATCAGGGTGGAATGAGTTAAAGTGACTGGTGGCCAAATATCAGTGTTTTTGACAAATTGAATTTCAACAGCAATGAAAAACAATTTGAATGAGAAGTGTAGACAAATAATTTGCAACTTAACATGCCCCAAGTAAACAACTATTCTCAGTATTGGTTGCATGCCTGGAATTGACTCAGTCTTTACTCAAGGGGGTAAGGGTTAATGTATGGAAATACATATATAAGATCAGTAAACTTGCTTCATTTTGAATAACAAAAGAAGTGACATGATGTAAAGAAATGAATAGTCTCGAAGAGTTGAAAATTTGTTGAACTTTGCACATGAAATGATATCAACTTCCTATTGTTATAGTTTTGAAGTGTCAGAGAAATTAAGTAAAGCACACTAAACATTAGTTAAATTACAGAACTGTACCCTTTGGTAATTAAGAATGTTTGAATCATTTGATTTTGTAGTGCAGCAGCTCATAATGAGTTGAAAAATCTGGAGTCGTGGTTCCTTGCTGGAGCAGACTTGAACCAGGCAGACTATGATCAGAGAACTCCACTCCATGTCGTATGTATATCCTTACTCTTGACATTTAAAGGTGAATGCAAACTTGTGAATTTGTACTAATTGAAAAGGAAAAAACAATAACCACCATCCTACATGTAGGGTGTATGACTAGTTTATATCTGTATTTATTTAAGTCTCCTTATATTATATCTGTATTTATTTAAGTCTCCTTAATTTGGTGACTCCCACTTTTCTGCATACTGACTCGACTTTTCAGCAAAATGGTGGCCTATTTTTGAAAATATCTCTTGTGAAAATCCAGGTGCATGTTTTTTCTTCATTAACTGTCAAATTTTGGTCATGGTGGCATGAAAATCTTGTTATTTCTCAGAATGTTTGAATTAAAGGCTGTTGAAAGGAATATCTATCTAAACAAAACATGGAAATCTCATAATTCTCATGAATCCACAATATATGCCATTTAGCATATTATCGCTCCTCCAGGGAAGAGCATTCAATCTCCCCTTCCACTGACTTTCCGATCTGGAACACGTCAACCCCACTCCCCCTTGCACGTGTTCACAGAATCATAAAAAACATGTCAACAAAAAGTTGACGCTGTTTATGGGATGCATCCTTTTCCAAGTTGGTCCATGACGCAATTACTGTTACTTTGAACATGCTATGCTTGGGTATATAAAGAACAGCCATGGCTGTTTGCGCATAATTCAGAGCAAGCTAGGGAGTGTCTTACCAGTTCGTGATGAGCCCATTGGGGGCAAAATGCGTGGAACTGTACTAATAAATTTTTTACTGATATCACTGATTTTCATCAGTTTCTTAGCTGCCAGGCACCAGTCTGGTGCTTATAAATCTGAAAAGCGGGCCTTAAATAAAAAATTTTGTGCAAATATATTTGTACATGTATATTCAACTCTTTGTTAAAACACGTAAGTTGTGTCTGTTTATTTACAGGCCTGTTTCCATGGCAATCAGGGGGCAGTGGATTTCCTGCTGCAGAGAGGGGTCAATGTTGAAGTGAAGGACAACAAGAACCAGACACCTCTGCAAGAAGCTGAATGCCAGGGACATGTGAACATTGTCAAAAGGCTCCAGGAATATATCCAAGGTCACAGCACTGGCCTCAGTCAGGGAGCAGATGTTGCCTAGCATTAGAGCCATGGAGACAATATACATGTGCATGGGGTGCTTTAATTGAAAAGTAGATAAAATACTCTCCAACCTACCATGTGACTTCCTAACTACCCCAAAGTAAACTAAAGAGTCTACTGTCTGAAACTGTGATTATTGGTGTGGTAGGAACATGCTTGAATATTGTGTTGCATGTGGAATTGCAAGTTTAAAAAAAAAACAGCAACAAACAAATAAACAGAAAAAATATGAAAAACTAACAATAGTAACAATGCTGAAGTGTTAAACGGGCAAACTTCAATTGTTGTTGTGTTGGAACTAGTTCTCTAGACACCACTGCCCATGTCCACTGAATGGTAAGTCTGCCTTGTGTTGCACAGAATTTGTCTTGTCAAAAATGCTAACAAGTGACATCTTGATATGATACCTAATGTGACTGCTTTCTGTTATGTTGCTTGAAAAAGACGCAAATTAGTGAGAACTTGTCAACATGTTAGAATGTGTATGTTTTCAAGCAGCATGAGTGGGAAAGGAACTGGTTTTATCATTATTGTGTGTTCCAATTGAAAAAAGTACTTTGACGAAGAATTTCTGAAGGATTATGTGTACACTTTGACAAAGTACATTTTGATACATGGACATTCAGACATGCAGATTATATTTATGCACCAGTAAACACGTCAAAAGAGTCCTGTATCAGTGGAAATTTAAAAGTTAACATTGGCACTAATTCTAATTCAGTCAGAGAATCATTTTCTTATATATAAAGAAAAATGAAAGTTACTTTTCGGATACTTAAAGAGCAGTGGACGAAAATTTTACAGTTAGAAACATGCCACATTAACCTTGTCTGTGCTTTGATAGTGCTGTGTCGGACAAAACACAAAACATAGCCCATGACAAAATGACATTTCTAACGTTAAAGTGATAAGGACTTTGTAACTGCTAGTAAACTTGGAAAACGTTAAATGACAAATGCACTGATTCTGATATGACGCATTATATAACTTAATGTGTGGAACTCCATTATACATCAGTAGGTACATGCAGAAAATTACACTTCATCCATGTACCAATTTAAGTCATGGTTGCATGTTTTTGACGCATGCCAATCTCAGTTGGTGTAGTAATTTGAGTAGCCAGGCTTTGGTTATCTTTAATTCAATTAAGGGCCTATGTCTTCCCATGGAATCACTGGGAGACATTGTTTTTGTGCCCATTTCTCCCACTTTTGTATGCAGCTGCTTCATCTTGTTCTTCAGCACTTTTAGTTTCTATGCGAGAACTCTGAAGAGTTCTGTGAAAGTGTAAGAAACTTGGTAGAAGTATGTATCTTTGTGAGACCTTTGTTGGGAATGTACTAGTGTATGGGTCAATTGACCTAATTCTCAAGGTCACAGACAAACTTAATTTCTATGCAATAACCCCAGAAAGACTTCCAAAAAAAAAAAAAAAAAAAAAAACTTCAGGAAACCTAATGGGATTATGTAAGTAGGTGAGACCTAGGTTGAACTTTTGTTTGGATCACCTCAACTAAATCAATGCTGAAGGTCACAATGTCATTAATTGAGTTTCATTTCCATGCGACAAAACCTCTCAAGAACTCAACTAAACTTGGTAGGATAATGTACACATGTATAGGCAAGACCTAAGTATGATTTCTGTTTTGGTAACCGTGATATAATAGGTGCCATCCTGGATATGCTTACATATGTTCTTTGTTATGCATCGCCAATTGTCATAATCCAAGATGCATTGTGTGCAGGTGGGACAACAGATTAGAGGGCCTGCAACCTGTTACATTGAATAAAAGGGGTAAAAGAGACACTGGAATGAAAGAGTGAATTATATAAATATTCAAGACACAGGAGAACAACCATGGTTATGTACAAGGCAATGCTAAGTGCCAGGCTGTAATGCTGACATATGGAAATTTGTTTATTTAGGCGATTCATCCTTGAATGCATGGTTACATTCTACATCCATCCACCAAGCAGATTGTTGCATTCTTTTTGCAGTTGATACACTGGTTCCTCCCATTCCATAAGATATTTCTTGAGGTTTGACATTTTAATTTGATGCACCGGTGTTGCTTGATTTGTTGATATTCCTGGAGGAACACAACCTTTGCAACCTGATATAAATGTTAAAGAATGAGACTTTAATCCTTTCCCCCTTGCATTAAGACTGAGTCAACAGCTTTCTTTGGCATGGGTTGGGCACTAAGTGCCCAACCCATGCCAAGGAAAGCTGTTGACCTGGGGCATGTGATCTTGATAAGTCTCATGTACATTTCTCAGTCAAATTGTTTTTCATAACTGTTGAAATTAGTTGAAAACACTGAAGCAGACGACATTTGACCACCAGCCGGTTTGGGCTGGTTTGAGGGGGAAAGGGTTAAAATCAAGCAAGCGGTCTTCTGGCCACCTGTACCATGTATACAGGCCCCCAGAAATCAGATGATTTGTCATCTATCTCTTTTTCATTTTTGTTTAACACAAGCAAGCAAGAAGAAAACAAAACTCAAGTTTTTGCCCATTGTCAAAACAAAATTTGGAATTTCGCATGAAGTTACAAACATATGCTATGCTACAATCCTGTCAGAGTAAGGAAGTATGAGACAGGTACTTCAGCCAGCTCAGGAATAACATCGATCAACTTTTTAAAAAAATATTGTTAAATGGCGGAATTAAGTGTGTACTTGCTTGGTATTTTTATGATTTAAAGTGTAGGTGTGCGTGATTTGGAATGTTTGGGAACATTCCCCCGAAGGTTTCTCTGTACCTTGAATGCTGTCACAGATGGCATAGTGCCTGGATGTTGACATATATGTTGGCCAGCTTGGCATGTCTCGCTTAAAAGCTGGTTCAGGTGTGTTGCTAGTCGGTGGCGTGGCTGTTGACCAGTGGCGGTGCATGGCAGAAAGCATGTTTTTGTTACTTTTCTTAATTACATGCGGATTGATGCTGAGGATACTTGCATTCTTACTATGGTTGAAGATGCAAGTATGATTGTGAATGTTGACCTATCACACCAGGGTATAGCATTTGCCAGACCTTCACTTGATGGTCTTTGTTATCTGTGCTGTGAATGTGATAGCTTTCTTCAAGTCTTGTTTTGAAACATTGAATATGCTGGTTTTTAATCTTTCAAGTTGCTACTCTAAAACTAAGTTCTCAGTGCAAGCATGTATTTTTCAGTCACAAAGGTTTTCCATGACAAGACATTTGATTTTGCCTTACAAAACAGTAAAATCTGGTTGAAACTGGTACATGTATACAAGTTCTGGATTTTTGAGCAATTACGATGGTGCTGAACCGCCAAAAAAGAAAAGAAAAAAAAAGAAAAGTACAAAAAACTTTCAAGTTCTATTTCCTGTAACCTACACGGTGTAACAATATAAAGTATATACATTTTGTAATTGGGTGTAACATATTTAACTGGTGAGTGTGAAGTAAAAGAGAAATGCTGTAAAGAGGTAGAACCAAGAATATGAGAATTCTGTTCCCTGCAAAGCTTGGGTTCAGAGTATGTTCTGCTTGGGAATCTCATCCATGAAAGCCTACTCAGGCTTTTTATTTTATCTGTGTTTCCATGCCTGGATTATGACCTGCGTATGTTGTGACAATAAGCCTCCTTTTGGAGGTACAAAGTGATTCAATGCTTTGCCTCGTTGAATGACTACATGTATGCGGAGATGGTACATGGCTTCATGTTCTGTTGGAAGCATGTGTGAATTGTATGCATCTCTTTTCCTACATTTTACAATCCTAATCATTTCCTGTATGGATGGCATAATTGTTAATTTATGAAAGATATGTAAATGTATTTGAACAAGTTTAAAATTGTGATGCTTAACTTTCTGTTATGTAGTATTGAATATAAATTGATTGGAACAAAATTACATGCAATGAGTGTTTGCCATGTTTGTTGCCATATTTTTAGTTTTTATCTTTTTTTTTTTTTTTTTTTTTTTTGAACATGCAATGAGTGTTTGACATGTTTGTGGCCACATTTTTAATTTATGTACCTGTTTGTTATATATTTAGTGATGTATGTTTTTGTTCTTGCATTTCATGTATTATTTTGAAGCAAAGCAAAACATGCAATGTTAGAATAGTATTTTACTTTGATAAGTTATATTTTTGCTAGCAGTATTTATGAGTATGCACTGTAAGCTTTTTTGCACTGTTACAAAATGTACAGTAAATACCATTGGTAGGTGTAGCTATGTGTTGTTAATATACCTAAAGTTATCTGTATGGTTAGGAAGGAATACTGTTGATAGGAAGAGAGAAGTAGGAAGCAGTGGAAGAAATAAATGACTAAAAATCTCATGTGACACGTGGGAACTGGACTTCTGAAATTGCTAACACAGCAAAGCACAAATACTTATAATTTATGAAGGAGAGTTTTTGTTTCATATATGTAACGAGGAAAAGAAGTGCAAGGAATGCCTGGTAGATTTGGTATTCAGGGCTAATTGTTACTGACATTGCTTCCTCCCAGGCCAGTTTCATGGTTCTTTGTAATAGTTGTGATAGCCTGTTAAATGACTGCTTGTGGGGCACCCAATACTGTTAGCCCACGAGAAAAGTCATTTAGCAGTCAACAATTTTAGTTCCATACTAAGAAAGTTGTTAGAAGAAATGGAAGGCCCTCCTCGGCTTAATGAATATTAATAGTGTGTAATAGGATGTATTCATATTTAAATACGGCCCTACTCTTAACACCTGTCGAGCAAAAGAGGGAGCCACCTGCATCAGGGCAGATCCATGTATTCAGCATGATCAAAAGTACTTTCTGAATGAAATAAACAACATGGAGACAGAATAATCTTAAGAAAATGTTTTAACATATATTTGAAACATAAAGGATGCCTAAATTGATTAGAAATGGGGTCTCTTTTGGTTGAAAAGATGTTATTTATGGATGTTTATATAGTATATAATACAAATCTGCCCTGATCATGGTGGAAGCATCAGTCTGTTGCCCCAGCAACACAGGAAGTGAGCAGGGTTGCAGTTAAATATGAATGTCTCCTATTATTTGTCATTAATTGTATTTGTAATGGGCAATGAATGAGCAATGATTAAGTGATCAATTGCTCCGTTAAGAGTACTAGCAATGAGTGTGAAAGCGTGGATTCCATGTAATATATGTACATAGTAAACAGAATCAAGGTCGTTACAAGATTTTCAAATTCCATGTGAAACTTTGATATGTACATGTGGTAACATAATTTAACTATTTAATCGTTAATTTATGAAGCAAAACATAAAAGGAAGATTGACAAAGTCAGTTGACCATATAAGTGTGTACAGATGTCACCAAATGCTAAATCGACTTATCTTAGGAAGTAGCCCAAGGTTTGGCATCATTTGAGGTACAAGTTGTTGGCAGCTATGTGCATGTACATCTTGCCTGCTAATCTGAACAAACTCCTGTTTTTTCCACTCCACATGGAGATTAGCATACATGAAGCTTGGTCTGCTTAGCAGGCAAATTTGTATCAAACCATCGTTACTATTTAATCATAATAATAATAATTCACTAAAGGACTATCAAAATTTCTCTACTGCCAAAGTTAAATTGCTACACAAGGCTCGTACATTTAAAAAGAAGATAATGTAATATTGCTGTCAGCCAAAATGTTGTTTAAAATGTGCCAGAACTTTGTTGTCAATGGGGTGAGGAGTTTGTCAATTTCAGTTAAACCTGCAGAAGTATTCATATTGTTACTATTACCATTGGAGTGATGTTTGGCAGTCTATCCACTGAAATGAAATTCACATGTCAGCATCAGCAGTATACTAATTTTTATTCCATGTTACCACATGACTACCTGTACAGACAGACAGAGTTAAAGATACTTGGTCATATTGCAGTGAGAAACTGTCAGCTATGTCTAGTAACAGGCAGAGTGTAATTTGTAACATGGCAACCTGGCCGCCAGAGAAGGTAAAGTAAACCTGTGGCAGACTTATGATAGAAAATCAGTGTAAATATGGGTGAACAGAGTCCTCATGTACATGCATGATTTTCCAAAGAAGAGCCCCAGCAGGAATTCAAACAGGCTCAGTATTTTCAGTCTGTAGGTTTTAACATTATCCTCTTGCTGATTGAACATACATTTTTGTCGCATTCTCTCTTTGGTACTGTGTATACAGGTAAGATTGTTTTGAAGTTTGGCACAAAGTGTAATATGTATAAACTGTTTGTGCTTTGATGACTTGGCTTAAAACAGCTGCTACAAGACATTGTAGAATACAGTGGTTCTACCACCATGGGAACTAATCTTAGAAAGTGAATGTCATGTGATTTGTTACTGGAGATTTACTTGCAGTGTTACTTGATAGTTACTGTATAAGTTTTACCATACCCACTCATTACTCAACCAAATTGAAATTGCACATTGTGATTCTAAAATTGTTGATATGTGTTAAAAATCACAAATCAGAAGTGCTATTGGTTGACTGTTCGCATTGGATTAAAACTGTCGAGAGCTTTCCTTAGCATTGGGTGGGTGCTGAGTACACCCGTCCTGTACCAAGGAAAGCTGTTGATCTAGGGTATGCTAGCCTGATCACTCTCATTAACAGTTCCGATTCAAAATGTTTTTTAATTAAAGAAAAAGCAGATGACACTTGACATCCATCAAATTATGGCCAGTTTAGGTCTTGTTCAAATAATCCAAAAGTGGCCAGATGTAAATTGTCATCTGCCTTAACATTTTTACTTAAATTTCTTGTTACCAGGAAACATTTTTGCTTAGATTTGTATGTAGGATGATTTATGATGGCATACCTCAGATCAACAGCTTTCTTTGGCGTGGGTTGGGTGCACTGTGCCCAACCTGGGCCAAGGAGAGCTCTCAACTCGGTTGTACTCTGACGAGGAATGGGTTATGGGGAATGTGTTTAAAAAAGGGCGTGGTTTTGATAGTTTTAAAAACAGTATACACATATACATGTAGTTTCATTGTAGTTCACCTCAAACCCACATTTTATATTGCAGTAGCAGACAAAATATTGTTGGGAAAACTATTTATCTGTTTTGGCACAAAAGCCGATAGCACGATTGCAAGAAATGTTGGGTTGTGTGCTCTAAATTTATGAAAAATACTACATGTATAACAACAATATGAAAAGATCATGCATTCATCAGATTAAGTTTTCTCGCCTCCTTAAAAAAGTAGCTCTATTTTCTACTGAAAAAAAAAAACCACAAAAAGTGTCTAAACTTTATCAATTTTTCTTCATCCAAAGTGATTTTTTACACTTCTAGAAATATAATTGTAAAATCACTATATTGTTCCCACTAATTATATTCCACGAATGGAGAGTGTGCAGTGGAAATAAAAGTTTTGCCATGGAATTCAAGTCTTGTGTTTTAATTAATTATCTTTGTAAGCTTCCGTGATCATTTTCAAAACATTTGAAAATGGGGAATCGCCAACTAGGAACAGCTCAGTTGAGCAAAATAATGATGCATCCCTGGGTAATAAATGTGCACAGAACTCGTTTTAATACTCATTGAATCATCCAGTTGTACAAATTATGACATCTTTGTAGTCTGACAGACAGCAGATAAACTTTAGTCTGGACTGTCGGGGCAGCGTGTCCGGCAAAATGGGCAATAGTAAGGGTTGCATGTAAGTAGGCCTACATCTCTCTTCACACTAAGATTGGCACTTAACTGAAAAAAACGGCATTTCATGGTAATTTGGAGTATCATTGGACAAAATTTGGATTCAGCTTTAGAAAGGATGCCCCTCAAAGTCCCTGTCCCGTTTTCCCCACTTCATAATTTTCAGTGGGGCGAAATGGGACACTCCAAGTGGAAACATCGGAAACAAAAAGTTGTCTGCGAAATAAGAGAAAATTTACACTAAAGTTCACAACTTGACATCAAATTATATCTAAAATAACCTTACAAATTTATCAGAGGTCTTGCGTTAAAATATTTAATTAGGCAGAGGTAGCCCTATGATAAACACCTAGTTGAAAACTTGCCTTGGGTCCAGGTATCGAGTTTTTAGATGGGTCATTTTTTAATGCAACATGTACGCCTAAGTACTTTTACGCATATAAGCATCAAGTTGACCAAGATTCAGAAAAGAAGGCTGTGGCAATCCGCTTTGTCGTTTTTTCAGTTTTTACAAAATTTAGCAGAGATCGTTGCAAGGTTCTATTTTTTAAAAAATTGTCAAGGAAGACTTGGCTCATAAAGCATCCTTTCCATACATAAATTTTCAAAAACTACGTAACTTCAAGAAAGTAAAGCTAATCCAAGGAAATTGCACAAGATAATTATTACATCGGTGATGAAAAATATCAAATCCCACTGAATACCATATGATAGTGAAAGTACATGTACTGATGCCAATTAATGTTTGTTGATATTTTGATAGGAATGTTGTAAGAGATCAAATACTTGCAGTTACCACGTTGACATGATAAAGTTTGATCAAAGCCATTTTTGCAAGTATGGTCGGAATGCCGAACTCGAGTTTTGACATTATAGTGCTGAAGCACTTCTTACAAAGAAACAGTTTCACATGTAAATTATAACAAGAGGGCTGTGTGAACAGCCCATGCTCAGCTGATCTTGACATTCATCACACTTGCAGCTCCATGAACTTGGGAAAGGATCAAGGTCACCCATGTTCTGAGTAAGTCTGACCTTTATGCAAGAACAGTAACATGTACAACACCAAGGTTCAAGTAGTTCCCAAGTTATAATGAAGAGTAAAATTCATGTATGTTGCACTGTGACCCCGAAACGAGGTCAAGGTCATTCATGTACTGTCTAAGCATGACCTTCATACAGAAACATTAACATGTGCAGCATCATGGTACTAACTCAAAACAGATCTCAAGTTATCAAGTGAACAGTAAATTTCGTGCCAGTTGTTTGGTGAATTAGCATTAGAATGCCCATTGACTTACATATCAATAGGAAAGCTGCATTGACCGATTAGTACCCAAATTGAAAAAAAATCCTTAAAAATCAGGAATCCAAAGCAGTGCCACCTAGTAAACAACTTTGTTTGACCCTTGCACAATTGGGAACTAGGTGTCCCTAGGAGTGTCTATGTACGATATCAAAGCAATTGGGGGAGTGGTTTCAGAGAAGAGTTTTTAAGGTTTGCCCCCCAAAAGAACAAAAAAATTCATAAAAAATCAATAGAGCGTGACCATTTGAACAAACTTGGTAGAGATCCACCCAATGCACATCCCCACCAAGTTTGAAGTAAATCTGGCCAAACTTATTCAAGTTATAACCATTACAAGAAATTTCCATGTTAAACTTTCCTATTAAAACTTTTGTAAAGATTTTTGAAAAAAAATCATTAAAAAAATCCAAAATTCATTGGAACATGACCATTGGAACAAATTTGATAAACACCCACCCAAGGTATATCCTGATCAAGTTTGAAGTAAATCTGTATGACAGTCTTAGAGAAGAAGTCGAAAATGTGAATTAGCATTAGAATGCTCATTGACTTCTATAGCAATCGATAGGAAAGCTGCATTGACCGAAAAGGAGCCGAAATGAAAAAATCGTTAAACATCAGGAATCCGCAGCATTCCCACATTGTGAACAACATTGTTTCACCCTTCCACAAGGAACATATCCATCATGTTTAAGCTTAATCTGTGACAGTTCTGGCGAAGAAGTTGAGAATAGCTATAACACAAAAAAAATCATAAAAAATTTGAAAAAAATTTGCAGCACCACCTGGTGAACAAAGTAAGAACTAAGAGTCCCTAGGTGTCTTCCTGTGTGATATCAAAGCAATTGGGTAAGCGAATTCGGAGAAGAAGATTTTTTAACATTCGTCCAAAAAAAGAACAAAAAAATTCATTTAAAATCCAAAAATCACTGGAGCATTACCATTTGAACAAACCTGGTAGAAACCCACCAAAGGTACATTGCCACCAAGTTTGAAGTTAATCTAGATGACGGTTTTGGAGGAGAAGTCGAAAATGCGAATTAGCATTAGAATGTCCATTGACTTCCATAGTAATCAATAGGCGAGCTGCATTGACCAATAAGTACCCGAATTGAAAAAATCCTAAAAAATCAGGTATCCGCAGCATTCCCACATAGTGAACAACTTTGTTTGACCCTTCTACAAGGAACATATCCACCGTGTTTCAGCTCAATCTGAGAGACGGTTCTGGAGAAGAAGTCAAAACTGCAGCGCCACCTGGTGAACAAATTAAGAACTAGGAGTCCCATGGAGTGTTCCTGTGTGATATCAAAGCAATTGGGTGAGCGCTTTCGGAGAAGATTTTTTAAGATTTACCCAAAAAAGAACAAAAAAATTCATCATAAATCCAAAAATCACTGGACCATGACCATTTGAAGAAACTTGGTAGAGACCGACCCAAGGCACATCCCCACCAAGTTTGAAGTGGATCTGGCCAACGGTTTTTGAGAAGAAGTCGAAAATGTGAATTGTGGACAGATGGACGACGGACCCTCACAAAAGCTCAGCTGACTGACAAGTCAGCTGAGCTAAAAATGTGCAGCATTACAATATCTACAGTTTAAGCCCAACATGTCCAAAATTGGATAAAAATTGACCGAGTTATGATTGAAAGAAAATTTCAAATGGCAAAATGACCTTGAACATAATACAATTTTGCATGGCTATAGACCTATGATTGAAATTGATCCTCTGATTTGGAAGAACGAATCTTTTCAAAATTCAACTTTTAAAATTTTCTATACCTTTGAAAGTATTCTACAGAGAAGTGTCAATAGAATTTCAATTCACGTTTGTGCCATAGGTGCATCAAGTGAAAGTTGCTGAATGTAATTTATATTAATTAGGCACACTCCGAAAATTCAAATATTGAAAATATTCATAGACTGAAGTGTCAATCCAACTTTTTACTTCAGAGGTTTGTACCATGGGTGCATCCAATGAAATGAAAATGAAAGTTTAATTCATGCTGATTAGGCATTTGTAAGATTTACAATCTCAAGTGTTACAGATGAATAGGCCATTCAAATTTCAATTTAATGGATTGCATTCAAGGTACATTGTATATCAAAATAAACAGATTTGCTCTCAAACAAACATTTTCCTCATTCCTTCCCCTTTCATTCATTATTCACTTTATTCCTCTTTTTACTCTGGCTCCTTCTTCCTGCTTTCCCCCACCCCCGCCACAAAAATGAACCCATTGGATGTTGTAATAAAATTGTGGCATATCAAGGAGACAAATGGTGGTTTGCTCTTTTTGGTAAAAATGAATAACCTACAAATGCCAATTTAATGGCTGGTGCACATATTGGCCTGGCTGGATATATTTTCGCTCTTCCCCTGAATGGGGGTGGGGCTTGACCTTGATCCTATTACCATGACCTTGGCAATAGGATCAAGGTCAAGCATCTTCATACTCTTTTATGCCCTCAGTGACCTTGGGACAAGATCAAGGACACCAGATTATGTAATACAAGAGGCCCATAGGCCTGCATGGTGCTGTGCTGACATTGCCATTGAAGTCCAAGCTATACCCTGCCATTACAAAATCACCTCTTTCAACTTTACAGGCATGGTGACCTCACAAAATGGGTCAAAGTCACTGTTATTACAAACGATTCTAGCTTTGGACATTGTCTATATATAGTATAAATTTGGCAAGTCTAATCCAATTACTTTTCCAAATATGGAATTTTATATCGTAAAACACATTTTGGTTCCTAATTTCCATCAAATTATAGGTGGCGCCACTGGTATCATTACCAACTTAGACTTTGACCTCCGCCACAATCCCACCAAATTTGGTGAAGATCTGCCACAAATTAAAGATGCTGAAGTGTTCAGAAGACTTTCATATTTTGACCCATATGTTGCATAATTTTGTAGGTGGCACCACCAATATATAAAAGAAACTAGATTTTTATATCCCCTATATGTCCTAAAAGTTATATTGGGCTAACTTCAAAATTGTGGACCGTATTGCGGTATATTACATAATACTATAGGTGGCGCCACCAACATTGACATCAACATAAGAATTTTATACACTTTATAACTCCTACAGAATACATGGGCCTATCTCAAGAATTGTGGGGTGCAGACCATTTATGAGATGACACCTATATTCAAACTGGCCATTTGACCTTTGACCTTCAACTTGGATTAAAAAATTGTTATTGTTCAAAATTTGCGCCCAACATCCAGCTTTCCATATATAATCTGTTTGTTCAAATTGGGTCATAATTTTTCGAGTTCTTGACAAAAAACAATAAACTTTGACAAGCCCCAAAATCCATTATCACTCGGTCACAGTGACCAAAAAAGTAGGCCACCAAGTACAGTTTTATGTATTATGTAATCAAGTGCAATTTTGATCTGGAGGCTAAATTCTCTTTGCCATTCATGTCCAAGCTACACGTGGCCATTACAAAATCACCTTTTCAACTTTACAGGCATGGTCAAGGTCACTGATATTTCATAACATTCTACCTTTGGCCATGGTCTATATCTCATATAAATTTGGCAAGTCTAATCCAATTACTTTTGCAAATATGGAATTTTACATCTTTAAACACATTTTGGCTCCTAATTTCCATCGCATCATAGGTGGCGCCACTAGTATCATTACCAACTTATACTTTGACCTCCCCTACAATCCCACCAAATTTGGTGACAATATGCCAAAAATTAAAGATGGTAGAGTGTTCACAAGATTTTCACATTTTGACCCCTATATTACATAATAATGTAGGTAGCACCACCAATATCAAAAGGGGCCTAGATTTTAATACACGCTATAAGTCCTGAAAGTTATATTGGGCTTACTTGAAAACTGTGGATGGTATCGCGCTAAGGAGCAAAAGTTGATGGATATGGACGGACGGATGGACAGACATGAGTGGTCGCATAAGCTCTACAACCTTTGGTCAGCAGAGCTAAAAAGGTAATTACTCGCTACTCTGAGTTTTTGCCTCAATCCAGCAACTCAATTCTAGAAATGGCTCAAGAGATTTACAAAGAGTTGCCCGGTTGCAACACATGGCTCATTGACAAAACTTGCTGGCTTTTTACTATCCAATAGTATGCTGTTAATCCCTTGAAGCTTTGCACCAAACATATTTCAAACTTACTAGATTCAGGCTACAGTTATGTATATAACTTTCATAGAGGTAAGAAACATGTTATTCCCTGCACCATCTGCTCTTAAATGTACCCTCTCCCACAACACACAAGAAGCGGCCTACGACAGTTACATGTTTACCTAATTGTACTTAAAATCTTGTTTTGAAAAATTGTTTTGATAGCATGTTTTTGGCATAAATGCTAATGACTTTCATTCTTTTCTGATATGCCTAAATGCACATTTACTCAATATTAAAAAATTACTCAAAATTGACAGTATTTTCTCAAATGTCACAAACCTGACACATTAAGTTGATACATTGACTCAGGGTTGGCAGTTAAATAGAGCTTAATTGTTTGAGGAGTACGTGTCCTCATGGACTTTGTTTTACATCTCTGGTGCAGGATGTACATTGTTGCGGTCCTTGTTAGGATTTCCCTTGGTTTATACAGGTGGTCTAGCTGCAACTGTTTATTTTACAATCACTGGGACTGAATATAATGCCCCAGCTTGTTTCCATTTCAGTTAAACACTGGCAGATGGTTTAACTAGGATAAGCTGTCCAGCTCGAAAGGGTACATATTGGTCCAGGGGTAAGTCAAATTGTTCTTATCTGAACCTGTACTATGCAAATTTGGTAATTATGGTTTGTTTGACAGGTATTCTTCTTTGATATGAAGCTCTGCATGTATAAGCAAAACTTCACGTATTTAGCTAATTCATCAACTGCCACGTTCATATTTATTCATTATTATGTGGGTTGTCTTTGCTGAATATTTAACTTAGACAAGGAGCCACTACTCAGAGAGACATGTACGGGTAAAAGGCTCCGAAAACATGTTGAGTAGTTACCCGCTGAAGACCCTTTAATTTATTTGGGCTAATACAGCCTATGTCAAAATTTTACACAGAAACGTGTGCATTATGGACAATAGTACTTCTATGTATATTAGTTAGACAGGGACAGGTTAGCTTATGGAGAGTAAAGAGTTCAGACTGCGGAATAGGTTAATGACTACTAGGAATTGGTTTTGGACAAAAAGACACAAATACAACACATTGAATGCAAGTGCTTTCTGGAGACCCAAGTCTAACAGAACTTTCTCCCTCACAGTCGCAAAATGAAGAACACTGTTTTCTCAATCTTAACAAACACTTGCTTTATTTCCTCAATCACACTTTCATCATACCAAAATGACAAAAAAGCCACTTCTCTGTAAATGCAACTCCAAAATTTCTTTTAGTGATAAACATGAAAGTCTACGAAGTCTTACAATACAAGAGATTACATTCACATGAAGTTACATACAGGACACCATACTAAGACTGCTGAAAAAAGTTTTAAAGTCTTCTGAGGTTTAGGAACATTTTCTCAAAAGGCAGGCATTTTGCTACATGCTATTTCACACAAAAACAGTGTTCTCTTTCTGTTTATGAACACAACATAATATACTTACATCAACATGGATTTCAGAGTTCTTGGTGCTTAACACATGATTTGCAATTCTAACACAAAGTGAAATATACAAACCATCTTCACACAAAAAATTGTGTTCTTTTCTGTTTATGAACACAGCATAATATACTTACATCAAAGTGGGTTTCAGAGTTCTTGTTGCTTTACACATGATTTGTAATTCTAACACAAAGTAAAGCACACAAACTATCTTCACATTCTAAAATTTTGTCTTCAGTCCAGTATAATCTTTCAGCTTTGCCACAAAAAGCAAGCTCAACAATTCTCGTTCAAGGTTCATTTCTGGGTAGCAAGAGCATTTAGTCTGGTTCAGTATTCATTGCAGTGGCTCCTATCTGTCGTGCTCACCCTGTGTGCTTCAAATATGGTCTTTAAAAACAAGCGGTCTACCATGACAGGTAACTTGATGGATATCAACTGTTGGCCACCATCCCAACCCCAAGGGTCTTAAATAATAGGCGTTTTCTCGCAGCAGCAGTCTAAATCAGTTTTAACCTCGACACACTGGTACTTCCACCTATGG
Source organism: Hermodice carunculata (assembly GCA_964020975.1). NCBI lineage: Eukaryota > Metazoa > Annelida > Polychaeta > Eunicida > Amphinomidae > Hermodice > Hermodice carunculata. Next base: position 67,875,338 of record OZ026615.1, on the reverse strand, counting down.
ATGTACAGTGAAACCTGTTTTGGGAGACCACCCCACGGGCAGGCCAAAAAGTGGTCATATAAGGCAGGTAGTCTCTCAATGGAGGTGCATTAACATGGGAGAGATAGGAAAAGGGACTTTGGAAATATGGTCTCATAAGGCAGGTGGTCTTTCATGACAGTGGTCTCTCAAAACAGGTTTCACTGTACCTGCAAATCAACCATCTTGAATTAAATCTCTGACAGAAGTTCATTTCTCTGCAGAAACAATTTAGTAATCAAGGTTCAGCTACATAAAACCCCAACACAAGACTTTTACATTAGGAACACATTCAGCAGCAATTCCATGTTTCTGTACTCCAATACAGAAGGACATGGAGCTTGGTATGTTTGCTGAGGTGAAAAAGAGGTCATCACTGCCAGAAGTGTTATAATTAGTGGGTTCACCTGTTGTCCCTAAATTAAGGCAAATTTACCAGTTTTCACTGGGATGCACACATTTTCAAACCATACATGAATACACAGCACAGACTGCACAGGAACAGGCCTTCAACATAATCACACCCAATGGAAGAACAGGCACATTAAATGCTGCATATTCCCGTCACTTTCCCCTGTAATTTGTAACTTGAAACTGCTGGATGTAGAAACATCATATTTCTTATTATAGTCTAGATATACAAATGAAATATGACGAAAATTTAAAAAACAAATGTTACTGCCTCCGCTAAAATGGTAACTACCATGCAGTTTATTTGTGGTTAGGGATCATGTCAGTGTCACAGTTAACGTCACACAACATTACGACTGTTAGACCCCCTACCCCCCTGCCTTAGTGTCAAAATGATCCTTCCACGACAATTACCGTGTACATAATGCCTATGACACATGATTAGCCACTTTGTTTGGGTGTTTTCAATTTGGGTCCAATGTTGACCTACTACTGATGAGCAGTTTGTACCTACACATATGCAACATGGGGAAGAAGCAGACGACCCTTTCAGGGTCATTTCTCAAGGCTCCAGCAAAGTGACAAAGATAGGTTAAATGCACATGCACCGTACACAGCATGTACATGCGGTGTATGCTTTTGCGAAGTATACTTCAGGGACAATGTGAGGTGGCTACACCAAAAAAATAGATCTTAAATGGATTAATCTTTAGCTCTACAAAGTTTTTGTCACACTTTTGTGAAATTAAATCAATTTCACTTAACTGTCTCGAAGAGGTTGTAGAACAAGAATATATTGAAATAACCATGGAAACAATCATTTGGGCTATAGGTTTATTATCTTAATAATACTCGTATATGCACATATAACATAAATACATAGACGGGCACGAATGGCCCCCAATAGATACATGCAATCTCTATGATGTAAAATTTAACAAAAGAAGAAAGGAAAGGGCGGGCGGTTGACAGACGAAAACTGAACTGACAATGACGAACTTGGCGGGAATTCTTTTTTATATGGCACGACCCGATTCTCGTGCAATCTCGTAGGTTAATGAGGGGTATCAAATGAGGGCCAAGTTCAACACCTTCAAAATATTTAACTATGGTTATGAATAACCGACATTTAACATTGGTAGCTGTGGACCCCCTCACCCCCTAATTATAACGTCCTAGGATGTTAACTGTGCCACTGACACGATCCCTCACTTTACCATACAATCTGCGACTAGAAATACATTCTCAACACTCCTAGTCTCAGGTTAAAATCCAACTGGAATACACAAGTCTAACCCACATTTTTTTTGCATTGGTGTGAATTAAGATAAATAAACACAAACCTGTGGGGTGTGACCTTTCCTATTTTCACTTGACCTTTAACATTCTCTTTCATGTTGAAATCCCTTTGTTGCAAAGCAAGTATTATTTTCCTTCGCTTGTGTCAAGTAGACATAACCATGATCTCCTTGTCATCAACACTAGTTCCCTACTTGTGTTATTTATGTAAAGTTACAGCTAAGTTATAAATATATACACGTACAATGGGTAAACATAACCAGGTTAAACACCTAGTTTCCATGCAAACTTAACTGGACAATATTAATCTGGCATGTACACCTGAATTGGAATACAACAGTACCTGTCTTGACACACCCCTCCAATGACAGACCATCCTCTTTTAAAAGACCATTTTGCAAAAGCCAAGTCCTACTCTTCCAGTGTTACTGTACTTCTAACGAGAGATATGCGGTCTTAAAAAGACCACCTTTTATGTGGTCCATGGGGTGGTCTTTCAAGAGAGGTACTGCTGTATGGCCATATTGTGTACATTAACAATGATACATAATTGTATATTTGAATTGTTAAATGGAACCATAATACACAAAGTTACTGAAATGACTAGCATTACACATTGCAAAGTTTTAGACTGCTTCTTTGTAACTTGCACTCCTTTTATTACTTAACCCTTTCCTGGTCAGAAGAAAGGATTCAACAGTTTTCCTCCACTCTGGCTGGGATACTGACCAACCTGTGCCTTGGAGCTGTTGACCAGGGGCATGCTATCCTGATTGATATCACACACAATTATTATTCAAGAGGGTTTTCTGGTGTTTCTATGTTTTTGCCACAAACACTGAAGCTGACATTTTCATGTGATTTAGTCACAATCCACTGTGCTGTTGCAGCTCTGAAAAGCACTCCACAGGGCTGGTCCAGAAAGCAGCCGGGAAGTAGGGGAAAAGCACCATAGAATTATCAGAAACTGGGACCTGGCAGGGCTTAACATAAGGCCCCGAGTCACACACTTTGCTTGATCATTGTTGACCAGGTGTGAATATTATCTGAAGCATATAAGTTACATGTATATGGGCCAGCAGATAACAACAAAGTAAAACCAGAGCCATGTGCCAGGACACAAAGGTTTTGCCAGCATTCATCACTGAAGTGTGACAGTGATGGCACGTATCTCTAGTGATGATTACTATAGATCATCCACCCACGTGTGGAAGCCCTACCTAGTATAGTTAGTGAAATAATGCCACTCCGGTATTTTTTGTTGACAAGATGAGCGGATGAACGGATGGAAAACGAGCGCTTAGTCTCATCAACAGCTGGCAAGACAACCAGAATGTTAAGGACATTAATACCTCTATTACATACACTGCTGGATTTGCAATGTTACAATCTGCTCAAAGCCCCTGTTGGGGGAACATAAAGTGGTAAAAGAAAAATAGAAATATACACCTTATCTCAATGCAATGATGTGAACACTGTACTATCCTATATAGTGCCCCTTCTCACTCTTTTGACTCGTACAAAGTACTGAAGTGATGTAAATAGTCTCAAGTTTTCCATTAATTATGCAAAGTTTTACAGTGAATGCTTATTATAATGATACTGTTCCTTTTAAAAAGGTGTTAGAGGACTGAATATGTCAGATAATGAATTACATAAAAATATGTAATATAATAAATCATATAACAAAGTAAATGAACTTTTTGTGCCTAAAAACTTGTATCAATAAAGGAATATGTTGGATATTTGAGGGTTGTTATAATGCCTTAATGAAGTTTTGTGCAAGTTACAACAAACAGTTTCTACTTGGACAAAAATAATGCGCCCAGGCAGGTATAGGAGATACCCTGTAGTAACAAAATTACAAATAATATGACAGAATGCACTTCAATTAAAGGTTGTATCACCACATACACAATGTGAACTGAACAATGCAGAAATGTCAAAACACAAGTATGCACTGTACAACTTTGCATCTAAAAGCAACAAACTGGCCCACATTTAACATACAGAAAATAATGTCATATTTATCACTAATTGGGACTCCTTTACAAAATTAGAACAATGACGTGTAATTTTTAAAACTCATGATACCACATCCAAGTCTTTCAAAACCATTAAAAGGATGAAATCTCCCATCCACATCCCTATCTGCCATGGTCTTCTTCAGATGAACCTTTGGCGATACAGAATTATATGGGCAGAGTGCATATGTGGCCACCCGCATAATACAGTATTATCAGTACATTATCCAAGATACTAAAGAGACCGGTCCAAGTTTGTGGCCATGTCTGGCCACTGTGGCCACATTTAAAAAATATGAAGATATAAACCGAAGTTTCCGCAAGAGTGTGTACCTCTGGCGGGGGTCTCTCCATGCCCGCTACATGCCGCATGTTTTGTTCCATGACTTTACCCCAACAACCGCCATTATGTCTTTATTCTATATAGAAGCACCCTAGTGATCCAAGACTTCTGTAAATTGGACAGACAATAATTCCCATACACCAACCAATCACACTTCTGTATAGAATACTTCATTTAAATAGCATGTGTCTGCAGTTAATGCATTCATACACGGTGAACAGTCACATTGAGACAGAGGCCATTTCAAGGAAAGTGACGAGCTCTGGTGATACTGAATTATATGCACGTCTTAAGCACAGTGGTTGCTGGTGACCTTCAATTTGACACTTTCACAGGAGTTGATGCATGCAGGCTGTGGCCATTTTAACAAGTAGCTGCTGATGCTAGCCATGTATCCTGCCCACGATAATCATAGTGATAAATACACAATCTACCTTGGAACATGTGACCATGTTTAATATACTTCCATTAAATTCTTCTGTAGATATTGCATAGAACAGAATTCTAATAACAAGGCCCTGTGATCTTGAAGCTTATGATTTTTGTTAACTCATTCCACCATGATAGAAGACCGACTCAACAGCTTTCCTTGGCACGCTCTGGGTGCAATGCTCCCAGAGCGCACCAAGGAAAGCTGTTGACCATGGGCATATAATTTGGAATGATCTTCCATGCAAGTTTTATCCAAAATTTTGAAAAATAATCCCTAAATTAGTAAAATACAATTAGCAGACGACATTTAGATTTTAGTGGGAACAAAACATCATTAGGGTGGAATGAGTTAATCATGTAGGATAATTAGCCATGTAAGACTATGCTTACGCATTTCTTCAATATAAGAAGTACCAACATTGCTAAAATTTTGAAGGGTCATTTATCATAAGATCCAAGAAAATGCATGGAAAAACTATGCAGGTGATTTTGAGCTGCTTAATGATCTGTGTTAATTGAATGCTTAGTAAAAGAAAGTAATCAGCCAAACAAATTTATGCTTATGCACACCTCCTACCTGAAATGTACCAAGCATGACAATTTCAAAGGCCAAGCAATTATAGTTCCAAAGATATGTCCTGGAGGAAATTGATTCAGATCTAGAGGTTGCTTAATGAATTTTGTGGATTGATTAAGCAAGTAATTAATGAAAGATTACTTTGGCAAACAAAACTGCCTATGCACACCAACTACCTTCGATGTACCATCCCTATAAATTTCAAGGGGCTAGCATTTATAGTTTAGATATTGCCTGGACAAAAAAAATGCAATGAATTTGAGGTTCTTAACAATCTTTGTTAATTAATTAATAAAAGAAAGTAATCAGCCAAATAAATAATCCTATGACCACTTCCTGCCCAAGATCTACCAACCCTGAAAATTTGAAAGGGCTAGCATTTTTTTTTCTTTTCTTTTTTTCTAGCATTTATTGTTCCAAATGTATGGCCGGGACAAAATTGTTTCGGATCTGGAGGTTGCCTAATTAAATTTTGCAAATTAATCAATGTAAGCAATTAGGCCCAGAAAACAGTTTCAATGGGCTACCACTTACAGTTTAGAAGATATAGTCCAGACAAAATTTGTTTCAGATGCAGGTGATTTTGAGGTGCTTAACCATCTTTGTTAATTAATTAGTAAAAGAAATTAATCAGCTGAATACATTTAATCCTACGCACACTTCCTATCCAAGATCTACCAACCAGAAAATTTCAAAGGGCTAGCATTTATAGTCCCTGGACAAAATCATCTGATCTGGAGTTTGCCTAATGAACTTTAGTTAATTAATATATGCAATTAGGCACAAAACGGTAATTATGCACACCTACTACCTATGATGTACCAACTCTATAAATTTCAAAGGGCTAGCATTTAAAATTTAGAAGATATGGCATGGACAAAATTTACTATGGCAGGACGGATGGAAAGACAGATGGAAGGAGGACACACGGACACTGCCCATTACCATATACCCCCCCATGCACACTTTATGGACAGGGTATAATGAGGGACAGTGGGAATAAATGGGAGGGGTGGGGGTCAGGTATACTGGGCATTTTGGATCACTTGTTTGCTTCTATATGGAATAGACATAATGGTGGTTCTTGGGTTAAAAGTCATGGGGCGAAACACACAGCATACAGCGGGCATTCAGATTTTCAAAATGTGGCCACAATCTTAGACCGGTCTCTCAAGTATCTTGGATAATTCATTGATAATATTGTACTATGCATGAGGCCACATATGCACTATGCCCATAAAATTCAGTATCGACAAACTTTTCTTCGAAAAATTTTCAGATCATTTTTTTTGAGTTGAATGATGGCAAAAGAGGACGTTCTCCCATGGCAGAAAAATTATCATCCCAAACAAACATAAATGCATGTTTTTCATCTGGTCTACTTAATACCAGTGTAAATGTATCAGTGTATCTCCTGTCATTTCCCTCTTGGGTCAGAAATTGGGACTATTACCATACAACCTCTTACACATGAGGTCAATTGATGTCAAAGGTACAGGTACATGTATAGTCAAAATAATAGTAACATCTACTACAGAACGAGATTTCAGTATCATAATTTTAAGATTAACTTCAATCATCACAACACTTTTAAATCAAATAGTAACTTTTGCAAACTTACTGACAATGACTAACCCTCGTATAAGTGTGAAGTCCTACAGATATCAGGTCTTGGCTTTGTTGAAATTTAAAATCTTAACTTTTTCCCATGGACTGACTTCAGGTAGCTCCCTACATGAATACTGGCACACTCTGCAGCCAAATGATTTTTTACTCATAATAAAAAAATATCTGTATGTTTTTTTCCCCTTTACTTCATCACCAAGTTCATATTCTTGTTGCATGATGCCACACAAGGATTCCATCAACACAAAATTGGGACATTCAGAATTTTGAACAGGCTCCAAAACATGTTCTGAGTAGTTACCCGCTGAAGACCCTTTAATTTATTTTGGCTAATACACCAAAATGTGTCAACATTCTGTAAATGAGCGTGTGCAATATGGATAATAGTACTTCTATATGTATAGACAGTGACAGGTTACCTTATGGAGAGTAAAGAGTTTGGACTGCAGAATAGGGTAATGACTACCAGGAAGTGGTTCTGGACAAAAAGACACAAATACATTCTCTTGAGAGGTGTACTGTGGCAAATCCACATCAAAAGCACCTCAACAGAATGTCCACAGATGTTATCCTGCATTCTCCAGATAAACTTACAGGACTACATGTATAACACATTGACAGAAGGAACTTTTTCCCCAAATTGTCACACATTTCCAGCCAGATATTATGTTCCTGCTGCCTTCCAATTATATAAATTCCTGTCTCTCCTCTCAAACCATTTCAAGTTCTTCTGTACAGATTGCTCTCGCACATCCTTTTCTGTTCAAACCAATCATTACACCATTGATGTAACTGTTTTTCTGTGTTCTCTTCAAGTTTACAACTCACAAATTTAATATTCTGAATACATATATAGCAAGATACTCACTCAGATAAAAAGCCCAAGTAGTGATGGTTCAAGCATTTTAAAGACAGAAATCAGAATATTATTCTTCACTATACTCTCCCCCACCCCGAGTTAGATTAGTTGATTATGAAAGCAGCCAGCCATGAAGAGCCTGACTTACTTTTGGTTCTTATTTCAAGCAAAAATGTACATGTATCAGCAACATTAATTGGACTCTCGCCATAAGTGCTCCCAGTATTTTTTTCCCAATGTCCACCATCACATCCATAGACTGTATCATTTTGTTACATTTTTAAAAGTGTACAGCACCATGTTCCTTGTCACATACTGCCACAGTACTCTTATGACAATGACAAAAATAATGAACCCTCCCTTAAGAACACTTTCTCGTCATGACCAGTGTTGAGACTCCTTCTACACAATAAGGGGTCTTAGTGTTTGCTAGATGCTCTGGAAATGTGCTACATCCCCAACTGATTAACGGATTCCTATAAGAACATTCTGTCTATTTGGGTTTGTCCTAAAAATTATTTTAAATGCTCTATACACAGAAAAATGTTTTAACACATGTTCATGTTGGCAGTAATAATACACATTTGGGTAATTGATCATTGTCTTTAATACTGAACCAGGTCACATAACATTTTTCTTCATTTGTTTTGTGGAGCATGCATTTTAGCACAAAGCAATCCGCAATCTTTCAGTCATAAATTCGTGTTACCATATCAAAACTCTTTTTAATTTTGATGTCAGGTATCTTGTGTGCATGGGTAACTGTGGAAGCCATAGAAACAAGATGCTTACCAAATGCTAGACACTTCAGCATTATACAGAAACCAATAATAAACACTGCCAACACAATGTAACCTATCTGTCAAACCATACCTGGTACAGCTGGCAATTACAAACTCATGTTCCTTGAAACAACAGCTTTCATTCAAACACCAACATCCCAAGTAACTGTAAGTGATTTTTGAAGTGCCTCTTAAGTCCTGTCTCAGTTGTTAAAGGGCAAATGTGGCAAGTCATAACAGGCAATGCAAAAACAACTGACTGAGGCCTTTACCAATTCAGCACAGAAAAAGGCAAATCCTCTTTTCCCAACAGGTACCGAAGAATGTTAGTTTCTACTGCCAAAATGTGGTTAACTCTTTCAGTACCAATCACGGCTTAACACTATCTACTTAAGTCCAACTAGTCTGAACTATCATTAGGATTCCAGAATTGATTCCTTGTACGAAGACCTTTCATTCAAGTAGCAGTATGCCTATAGTTCCAAGGAGAATATCCCAGGTCAACAGCTTCCCTGGGTGCATATTGGGTGCAGTGTGCCTAATACATGCCAAGAAAAGCTGTTGACTCAGTCCAAAATTTGGCACTGAAAGAGTTAAAGTGGTGATCTCTCTTGGCCATATTTTAAACCACAGGTTTCCATGTAAACCCTCATCATAAAACAACAGCCTCATTGCACTGGTATTGAAACAAAAATATGTACAGTAAAACACTTAACCCTGTACTACAGAACATCTCTGACTACAGAAACCCTCTCATATCTAAACACTCTTTTTTTTGTATTTACAGTATATATACTTCAGCACCTTTTCTTGTGAACAGTGTCAACCTGATGATATGCATCATCTGATTTCAATCTCCTGCAAATCGAGCCCTTTCTCCCTTGAATTAAGACTGGAGTCCAACGCCTTCCATGGTTAGGAGCACATCTTCTTCATAGGCCTAATCCACACCTCCCATTCAGATTGTTTTTCATTAGTGTTAAAACTCATCAATAACACTGAAACAGCAGACATCTGACTACCAACCAGTTTTGGCTGGTTTATGGGGGAAGGGTCAGTGGCACTTAAACTGCAAAATCAAAAACCAAATCTGCGTGAAGGAAAAAAGTATGACTTTACAATTGCCCATGATCTGCCCATACAATCACTACTAACCATACTGAAAGACTGGGAGTCCTATTTTGTCCTATCCTTTCAACAACAGGTGATTGGCCATGACATAGGGTAGTTTTAAATTAAGGCTATTGACATTTCATGTTCTATTTATCAATTTTGAGTGGCTCCACGATGAATGCCCACTTGACCAGCAACTGGCTAAAATCAGTCCATTTTACTTGGAACAAAACAACTCAACATGTCACTCAACTGGAAAGTCTGGTTCACTAATTATGGCACTTGATTTCTGGAAGATTTTGCTTCATTTCACATTGCCACTTTTCAAAATTGTTTTAAAACCAACTGCACAACACCATGTTTTTTTGTTTTTTAAAAAATTTGTTAGCTAAGATGGGCATTAAATAACAACACTAATGTCAAAAAGAGTCTTATACCAAAATTGCACACTTCAGCCATCAGATCATCTATCAAGGTCAATATGCACATGACCTGCTACTCCTAAATGGGTCATGTTTGGGCTGCACTCAGGAGAACTTACCATCCCTAACATATTTGACATTCCACACCTGCTGTATTAAAGTATGACAAATGGAAGATCTCACTTTACTTTCACAGTTACTCTTATACCTACACATCAATGCCATTCCCAGTTCTGTTCTACATTAGAAGGCAGCATTCAAAAAGGGACCATCAATAATATGAACTGTTGGAAGATCTCAGCAAGATGGTATAAATCGAGCTGGCAATAATTTCAGTAAAGCTGAACCACTATTGTACCAAAATTTGCATACAAAGTCAATACTGTTGCAATACTTCTTTCACACTTCAAGCTGCAACCTTACTGGTTATGCACAAGATTACACACAAATGCATATGGATTTCTACGTAGTAATATGCAATCTGTGGGGCAAAAAACCCATACATTCATGCAAGGTTTGACATCTAATGTCTGGGCTACTCTGTTTTTTTTTTCTTTTCTTCTTATTTACAATTTATACATGTTGATAAACAAATCCTGCAAGAGGGCTCCAAAGCACCACTACCTTCACCGGATTACTAGCACTTTAAAAAAAAAAAAAAAAACTTCATGAGTCTCTACCTAGATTTATGCCACAAGGTCAGTTTTGTTCAATTTCTGGTGTGATTTAAAATCTTGTTCCCAAGAATGAAGCCATCTGAAACATTTACCTAGTTTAAGTCTGTGGTACTGTTAAATTTGAGCCATGCTACATAAAGCTTACCAGCTTCACGGATACTGATCTGTACTTTCCTATAAATGGCTGGCATAGTCAATATTCATCCACGAATATTCAAATTTATCGGGTTTACTGCTTTGTGACAACACTGTGTGTACATTGCAGTATGAAACTGTTCTACAGGAGAACTTGGCACCAATGTCAGCTGGTCGCTTCTTTGTCAAGGTCACCTCTTCTCAACAGCAACCAAAGAATTTTTATGTATTCCTTTTGTACACACATACATCAACTTAACAGCTGCCTGTTTTCCGCAACCAGCAAATACTGCCAAAGTTAGATCTTGGCTATGTAATGAACACAGCCTATATATATGATGCAGCATTGCAGTGTGTAGCAGTAACACACTTCATGATGTGAAGACCTGCTTTATTATTGTGCTTCCAATGTCAGATCTTAGTGGCAATGAGTCCTGGCATCACATGACTTCCAGGTGTGAACATAGGCCATCAAGCAAGACCTGCATGACTTAACCTCATGAGCAACAGTGTGTACTCCTTGTTATCTCTGCTTCATGTACATGTACAACAGTTGCATGTAAAGAACACCCACTCAATCATGTGACCTGAACAAGGATTTAACTTTCTCCATTCATGAAAGAAAAAAAAAATAAAACCCTTTACTTGACAGGATAATGTGTTGGATGTCTGAAAGCAATGGCAGCAACTGTTGCTATCTCTTTCTTTCCTCACTACACGTCTGCATAAAACCTTCCAAGATTCCACCCATGGGGTAGGAACTAATCCTGCGTAAATGTGACGACATAAATCCATGCACACTGAGATGAAGCTGCACAGTATCTAATTTTACAAAAGATACCTGGTGCATCATCTGTCTTGTGGTTTGTTCTGGTAAAAATTGTGATGGCCCAGTTTGAACACCTGACTAGTGCGAATGCTACTGAGTCTAAGTACAACACTGGCTTCATGGATTTACACTCCTCCCAGCCATCTGTTTGTGTGTGGGAAGGGGTGGAAGGGTCCCTTGGAACAGCAATGACTATGATTACATTGTTCTAAAACAACTACTTACGCATATCTGGATGTTGAACAAAGCTGATACCATTTTGGCTCTATGGTTTACTATTCATCCTTATGCAAAAAGCACTTTCTTTACATGTCACATCAGGTAATATAATGTACAAACCAACACAGCACCTTCAGTCGTAATTATACGTTTACCTTAAACCAGGTTTTTCATATCAGTCATATTTCTGGGAGCAAAATCAAGTTTGCCTCCCACTTTTAACCTTGTGAATTTGCCAGAGACTTGGATGAGATCTCTTGCTGATCATTCATAGAGTTACTGCCCATATATCCATATGGTTCCTGTAATATGTCGTTTGTGTCATACATATTTATTGGACTGGGGGAAAATACAATAGCCATCCTGTTTCATCATGAGCATGTATGTGAATACAGTGGTATCTGCTGTATGTGGCCACCCCTTCTGACAAGGAAAAGTGGCCACATACAGCAGGTGACCTGTCACCATAGGTAAATTTTACAAAGACAGTGACTCCTGTGTCCGAGCTTAGTGACCACAAAAAGATGTGGCTGCTCACAGCAGTGGTTGCATACAGCAGGTACCACTGTACATGTACGCACATACAAAGTCCGTCTGCAGTTATACAACTTCTCTTCCGCATTACTGCATTGCAGAATTGTATTTCCTTGTGGTACTGACTGCTAGTAATATAACCTGGCTAAGTAATCCAGGTCCAGAGCCTCAGGCAATCTACTTTCCCTGAAAAAGAGAGACCAACAATAGACATTTGGTATCATTCTACATGGAGTTGTTTCTCACTTTCCTGTGTCTTTGGTCATTTTGTGTTTGTAAGTCTGCAAACCCAATAGGGGAAATCTGGGTTAGTTCTAAATTCGCCTAAACTTGGTGCTGCCCATCCTGTTCATGGTTGACCACCCACATCTTGTGGTCACTTTCCATGACCCTCACTTTTCTCCATAGATGAACATGGGGAATCAGCACATATAAATTTAACCTGTCTATCTGTTGTCAAACAAACATTAAACTTTCATTTTATCACACCTGGATGTATTTGAAAGATAACAGTATGTACTTCAGGTACATTAGAAGATGATAATTTAAAAAATCGTTCTCATATGCAAGGTGAAACTTTCAGGCTCACTGTTATGCAATGGGCTTTGCTGACCCACCTGACCTCAAATTGCATGGGTTGCTAGATGTCACAAACATGCATCATGGGAACAAAAAGCTGTGTGTCAAGAAATTAAACCAACCCCGATCACCCATATTCTTCTGCCTGATGGAAATATTTAAGGTATCCTTTGCTACTTTTCACCCACAGTCTTCATTCTCTTACTTCACCTGTGTCGTGACTAGCAGGTTTTCTCGTGTCTGCCCTGATAGGTTTTTGTCTCTGGCAGCAAGCACAGTTGGGCTTCCACCAGGACACAAGTCATTAACTCTTTCTATACCAGTCCCTGATATTTACGTATACATGTATATACCTCGATTTAAGACAATTGCGTATTTAAATTCTTCATGAAAAGAGCTTTCGTTCAAGTACCAACATGCCTATCGTCTTAAGTCAGTGGTTCTGGTACTGCCTGGCAAGTCATGCTGCAGCTGCCACAAGGGCACCTGCAGCATGACTTGCCAGGCAGTGCCAGAACCACTGACCAAGGCCTGTCACCATGGTATGGAATGAGGTAAGGCTGGTGAAACTACTACATGTACTGAGTTTACTTCTGAACATGTTTCTGTAACCAGTTTATGGTTGCACCTAATAACACAGCAGTACCTCCAGCAATTTGATGTACATGTACTACTGCCTGTACACTGAACCACGGCTTTGAAATTTTATCGATTTCATTTTCAGTCTTTCTTTATTTGAATACCATATTGAAGAAACTAACTCACAAATTTGATCAGCAAGGTATACTTTTGTTAGCTCCCCTATCCCAGATACATATAGCAGAATATACAACCGGACAACCTACCGCTGATCAAAGGTCACCAATTTTAAGCCAGATGGGAAAAGGCAAAGGGCACAAGGAAGCACAAACTTTTAGGCCACCCTATTCATGGAAATTCCAAATTACGCATGATGGCAGCACCATGAATGATATTGTGCCGCATTATGTGAAGGAGTAATGATGCTGAATACTATATGGAAATTAAGGACTTTACACATTTCAAATCCTAAACTATGCATAATTTATAGTGATCCCACTCTTATGAGGCAATATGAAAACCACAAATTTTAGACAAGGCACATGTAGGTACTTGAAAGTTCTTTTTACGCAGATTGTAAACATGTAATCTTCCCTGTTTTAAAATCATACAGTCTTAAAACATAAAGTGGTAATTAAAAGAAATATTGCTGTGGTGTACGTTGACTCACTCAGTTTTGAAGATCCTGATTTCCTCGTGATCCCAGACTACCGCCAGTCTACACCTCTGAGACAACTCCACCACCTGAAAGAGTAATCACAAGGTTATCTGGTGTTTACAATGAAATTGGGTGCCTTTAAACCACTGAATTATTACCAAGTTTAGGACCATTCCAACAGCTTTCCTTGACATGGGCTCACCACATACATGTAGTGCCCAACCCATGCCAAGGTAAGCTGTTGACCTGGCACGCGTTATCTTGACAGGTCTCATCTTTAATTCTCGTTCAACTTGTTTTCATTACTCCTGAAATTAGTCAAAACCGTTAGAGCACACATTCGACCACCTGCCAAATTTTGGTCAGATCCCTCAACATTTGAAGAGACTGCAGATGACATCTCAGCAAGCACTATTACCAACAAATTTTGTGAAGCACTATTTTCAACATCACAAAATTTGTCAAATGATGAATGACAAAAGGGGCAAATGTTTTGTGTGACATAATCACACCCTCTTCAGAACCTTCAGATTAAAGTTGCAAAGTTCATTGCTGATCATCAATCTACTATACCGTGGAATCTTTCCTTAAAAACAGCAATGACTTGTGATGTCAAACAAAATCATGAAACACACTTTCCAGGGACTATAAATGTGTTCAACATACACTCCTGGCCAGGGTTCATTATTGCATAAGTGGATAAGAACATGTGTCTTATCTTAACTCTTTTAGTGCCAAGTTTGTGACTGAATCAACAGTTTCCTTGGCATGCTTCGGATGCAGTGTGCTCAAACTTCACCAAGGAAAGCTGTTGACCTGGACCATTATATTCTCTGGTACTAGCATGCTAGTGGCATGCTAGTACTTGAATCAAAGATATTTTCACAAGGAATATGAATCAGTATCCTTTTAAAGATCAGTTCATCTTAAGTAATTTGATTTTTATAGCAGTTGACATTGAAAGAGTTAAAAGCTCACATACATGCACCAGAAAGATGTCTTCTGTAAGACCCTTTTTCATTTTCTTAATGTATGTGATCAGTGTGTGATCCATAACAACCTCCCCAAAATCAAAGCAGCAGATGCATGTTTCAAAGAAAGATCAACATGACAAAGTGACATTGCCGTGAAATTACATGCAACTAGCCGGCAAATTTTTGCCATTGTCATGTCGTTAAACTCCACTTCAACAAACATATTAAAACAATTCAAGTTCATTTGCTTGTGTATTGTTTAAGGCTGCAAAATATATTTAATGGTTTCCTGCTGATGACCTGCATATAAATTTATGTGGCCGCTGAAGCTTTAAACTTTCAAAATTTATTACTCATCCTGATAATGTTGATTAATTAAGGTATAGGTTTGTGTACATAGACAGTGACTGGATTGGTAATGCACCATTGAGAGATTGGATTGTCCACTTTTAGGGATTCTACTACACTGAATATGAAGTGCTTATACTCCTGTTTGTATAATTGGTGCCAATGATTCATAATTCACTCTCATTCTACCCAAATCACTGCTGAATGCAGAGCAAGAAACTTTATGTCCAATGTCACACCGCATGGCAAACTGAGCTCATTCCATGACGGTTGTTCAAATAGGCCGGCAGCAGTTAACAAAATTATTAACCAGGCTGGGCATCCTGTTCTGTATTCAAGCTAGCAGTGCTCCGAGAAGTGGCTGATATGGTCATGCTGCTACCATCAGTGAAATGACAGAGGATTTTGATTCTATCAGAAGGTCTGTCTCAGAGCAATACCAAGCACCAGACCCCATTGTGGTTGAGGTTGGTATAAACTCAGGTCAGTCACTTCTATTGGTCTTTAGAGCCTTTAAAAATGAGGGAGACAGACAGGCATCGATTCATATAAGGCTGTGCCCTTTTTTATGTCTGTGTTTCTTTGGAAATATATAAACTTGCTGTCTTGGGAATAAGTCAAGAGTGCAAAATTTCTGTTAGATTTAAAAGTCAGATTTTCACATTTTCCTTTTTCTTTCATTTTTCATTCAAAGTCAGTATGCTTTCACGATTTTTTCCATTATTGTTCAAATGGAAGAGATGCTGTTGCTTACTCAGTTGAAGCCACATCACTGTAGCTAAACAGTAAGATGTCAACAGCATTGCCTGCATCTTGTACAGTGGCTTTTCCACGCAGTGCATCTCATAAGTGAATCATACTGAGGCAGTGTCACACCCATCTCTTGCTACATTAACACCTGATTTGACCTTGGAAGGGACTTGCAGGCAGATATACAGACGGACTGGGTTTGATGGTGTCCATATGTCCAAGTAAGAGTGACAGATTCTTGTGTTTGGTACTCTACAAATTTCAACTGTTTAGCCAACAATACTGCATGGCATTCTGATGATACATTCAAAGTTTGTTCTGGTATATTTTATCAGCTTTACTCTGTCCACAGTAGGTGATGGGTGACATCATTGAATGAAAGATTGTCGTGTATCAGATAGACCTGGAAAAAGCTCACATAAAAGCTGTATCAGATTGCTACCAAAATGTTGCTGTTGAGGTAAGTTTCTTTCACTTCAGTCAGGCCAACCAGTTGCCTGCTGAACGGTGGTTTGCTCCTCCACCTATGATGGGAAGGGGAAAGTCAGTGAAGCCTCGTGGCCAATCAATATATATTGATCCTCGGGCATGCAAACTGTCCAAAGGCACAATGTTTGGGGGCTGTTCAGATGTACACTTCTTACAAAGAGTTTACCATCAGGGGTAGAATGTTGTCTGCTTTGGTTTTAGTTCCAACAGAAAACATCATGGATGCATACAAGGCTGTAAAAAAAGGTGCTGACACAGGCTGCAGAACTGGACGTATCATATATTGATAAAGCATATGTTGGGTATCACATAGCTCAATGTGATGAATAGTATAAGCATGCGGAAGTGCAACCGGAGACTGAGGCCACTGTTTTTAAACAACGGTGAAGACTGTGCAAAAGCAAAAGGAATCCTCATGAAAGCTCACACGCACGAACTAAGTGGAACTAGAACAGAATGATTTTCCAACAGAAAATCAAATGTCTCCCGGTGGAACACTTACGTCTCTGAATAAGCTACAGGTGATAACAAATTACAAATAACCAAGTTTGCTTGAAAATTACAATCCTATTTTAGCTCTCACCTAGATACATTACTCTAGCAATTTTCATCAAGTTCTTCAAGACTTATTGCAGAGAAACCAATTTCACATAAATGACCCTGTGACCTTGAAAATTAGGTCAAGGTCACCCAAATACAATCCCAACCTTGGTCTTACCTTGATACATACTCCTACCAGGTTTCATCAAATTTCATCATGTTCTTCATGACTTATCGAACAGGAAACCAATTTCACATACGTGACCCTGTGACCTTGAGAATTCACTCAAGGTCATCCAAAAACAATCCCAACCTAGGTCTTGCCTAGAGACATAAGCCTACCAAGTTTCATCAAATTCCATCAAGTTCTTCATGACTTATCGAACGGAAACTAATTTCACATAAGTGACCCTGTGACCTTGAAAATTAGGTCAAGGTCACCCAAATATAATCCCAACCTAGGTCTTGCCTAGATACATAATCCTACCAAGTTTCATCAAATTCCATCAAGTTCTTCAAGACTTATCGCACGGAAATCAATTTCACATAGGTGACCCTGTGACCTTGAGAATTCGCTCAAGGTCATCCAAATACAATCCCAACCTAGGTCTTGCCAAGATACATAATCCTACCAAGTTTCACCATATTCCATCAAGTTCTTCATGACTTATCGCACGGAAACCAATTTCACAAAAGTGACCCTGTGACCTTGAGAATTAGCTCAAGGTCGTACACACACAATCCCAACCTAGGTCTTGCCTAGATACATAATCCTGCCAAGTTTCATCAAATTCCATCAAGTTCTTCAAGACTTATCGCACGGAAACCAATTTCACATAAGTGACACTGTGACCTTGAGAATTTGCTCAAGGTCATCCAAATACAATCCCAACCTAGGTCTTGCCAAGATACATAATCCTACCAAGTTTCATCAAACTCTGTCAAGTTCTTCATGACTTAACGAACGGAAACCAATTTCACATAAGTGACCCTGTGACCTTGAAAATTATGTCAAGGTCACCCAAATACAATTCCAACCTAGGTCTTGCCTAGATACATAATCCTACCAAGTTTCATCAAATTCCATCAAGTTCTTCAAGACTTATCGCACGGAAACCAATTTCACATAAGTGACCCTGTGACCTTGAGAATTCCCTCAAGGTCATCTAAATACAATCCCAACCTAGGTCTTGCCTAGATACATAATCCTACCAAGTTTCATCAAATTCCATCAAGTCCTTCAAGACTTATCGCACGGAAACCAAGTGTTGAAGAACCTGAACAACAACAACAACAACAACAACAACAACAACAACAACAACAACAACAACAAGCGGAAGAAATGGGCACTAAACCAATATGTCCCCCGGCTTCCACCGGGAGACATAACACTGCACTCCTTGTTAGACATGACATGACGGAGGTGTTAGCTGATGCATGTATGTACATTCTTTCAACAGGAGCAACATTTGATGATAGATGTCATAAGAATGTTACAAAAGGGCATGCTACATTTACTGGAATTGCAATCAATGCCTCGGTATCGGAAAAAAGGGAAAATCATTTGCCCTATCCAGTGTCAAAATGTCACTAGCTAGCATTAAATTCCCTCCACTAGGCTTCAGTGTGACTGTGAAGCTCACATGCTGCAACACGTGTATCCACATCAAAGTTGTCATGGAAGCTCTGTAGCTTTTAACCAGGCATTGATTGCAATTCCAGTGCTTATGGTTACCATTTCCCTATCCACTGCATCAGTAAAATGTCCATTTAGTGCTGTCAACATGCTTAAAACCCAACCTCAAAAACATGCATGAAGGCAGATACATTAACTGATCTGATGAGAATAAAAATGTACAAAGACTGTGTCTAATTTTGATCCTAAACCCGCTATCCAGCACTTTTAGACAAACAGCAAAGGAACTAGACACAAACAGGCTCATAACAGCAGGACTGATGCTGATATCGATGATGAAATCCACATATAGACCTATCAAGTTTCATAGCTGTACCTCGAACAATTTGTGAAATAGAGGACACAAGTTTGACATGCGCCAACACTTCCACTGAATAGACATTTTCACTAAGTTAATGAACAAGAGGCCCCTGGGCCCAATGCTCGACTGGCACCGTAGCTATATTGCACTGCTTCATTTCAAAGCTGCAAGTCCTCAAGTGGCTTCTGAACATATAAAGCTAATATGTACATTACGAGTCCACCTGATGGTATCTTCGCTCCGCATGTAATCATAGCTTATTTGTGCAATTCCTGTGATGTATATTGTTGCATGTGCCAAGACAACAATGAGTGAGTCCTTAACTTAACATCCTCAGTGACCTTGGTACAGAATATCGAGGTCAAAATACGTCAAGGTCAATGATAATACATAAAATTCTAACTTTGGATATTGTCTATATATCCTATAAATTTGGCAAGTCTAATCCAATTACTTTTCAAGATATGGAATTTTATATTTTAAAACACATTTTGGCTCACAATTTCTGTCAAATTATAGGTGGTGCCACTTGTATCATTAGCAACTTAAGATTTTGACCTCCCCCCACAATCCCACCAAATTTGATGACGATCTGCCACAAATTAAAGATGCTAGAGTGTTCACAAGATTTTCATATTTTGACTGTTACATGGCATAATCTTGTAGGTGGCCACCTATATGGAAATGAGCCTAGATTTTTATACAGTGAAACCTGTCTTGAAAGACCACCTCTAGGGATGACCAAATTGTGGTCTCTCAAGACAAGCGGTCTCTCATAGGAGATACAAACAAACAATCTGTTGTAAGTTTGCACAGGCAACATCCAACTTCACAAAGCTCCTAACAAAAATCTATGCCATGGTAAATGTACATGTTTGACTATTGAGGTTGAACAACCTACTAAAGGTGTGGACAAACTTAAACTGCAAGTTTGCGCAGGCTGAACATTGGTGAAATAAGATGAATCTTTGTTGGAAGTGGGCAGTGTTTACAAAGGTTATGAATCAATGTTACAGATATTTAACTGATGAGCAAATGTCACTGCTGGGTCCAGAAATACAACGGCTAGGTCTATGGGAGCTAGACTGCCAGCGAGCCCCAATGTACCCGCTGACCCTGACCAAAATCCTTCCACATTACAGTTGGTCATTATACAGGCAGTTTGGATCTGCGTTTGAGTGATTTCTGGTAGTTGATCTAAATCTCCCTTCACAAAGACATGCTAAACTTTGGTTCATATTTCATTGGATGCTGCTATGCACCTCTCAGTCAGCACTACCTTACTGTGCTGCCAGGAGGCTTCAGACTATATGCAGCCTTTTTGGTATGCAGTGCAGATAAGTTTAATCTAGCAACACAGCCAGTCTCCCTAGGGATTGAAGGGTAACCCCACAGCATTCACACTCCCTCTGTTCTAATAGGTCAGGAGGCAAAGACTCTCACAGTTCAGTTATCTCTGGTTGAATAACAGCCTGTCTGTGTAAACATTTACCAGCTTGTGGGCACAAATGGGGGGGGGGGGGCAGAAATTAGACTAATGCACCTGAATTCTTAGGAAATTCAGTGAATTTAACATAAATTAAACTTCTCAACTTAGTTTCCATGCTATAGGATTTTGCTTTAGCAATAGACCCACATATTAAGCTTTGAGTGGCAACTGTATTTAGAAAACTTTTGAAGATATGTAAGATGTAAAATTTCCACAAATATGCCTCTAATTTGCATTTAATTGACACCTATGTCTGCATTATCACTCAGTTTGCAGAAGGAAACATGCTCAGTGTCATCTGCTCATGTGAAACTTAAGCCCACACTGGATAAGACACACTAAGTTGTTCTCTGCATGCAAGTCTAGACAACTAGTAGTTAGTACGTCAGTAACTACATTCATTATAACATTAACAATGTAACAAGAGTACTGTTTGACAGCTGATAATTTAAGCTGTTTGTCTTCTTGAATGGTTTAAATGAAAATGATGTTAATTTGAGATGTAGCAAGAATGGTTTGAATGAAATTGATGTAAATTTGAAATGTAGTAAATTGTATAAGTAGATCTCAAAAAGTTGAAATGTTTGAAGAGATTTCCAGGTTTTGAAGTCAAACAGTATCTAATTCCTGCCAAAGTGCATTATAGGGCTGGGCTCATGGTGTGGCAGGTGCAAAATGTCAAATTTGAGGTGTTTTAGGATGTTCAACTCAGCACTGATGGTAACCTTGTAATTCTACATGCCACATGGGATCAAGTGGTTGAAAAGCTGGCAACTGAATTGGTACATTGCTTCACTGACCGGGTGGAAATCGAGGAGGTTCTTCTGGCTTGTCATCTCAGTCAACTTCACCCTTGGCCCAGCAAGGATGACACAGAAGGCAAATTTGATGTTTATCGATTGACAATTATTGACACAACTAAATTCACCTTGTTTAACTTGAAAAATGTTTGGTGTTTATATACTTTTTGTTTCACAAAATATTTGAACAGTGTGTAGTCAGACAGCTAATAGAGACCAGTTATGCTATGTACGTAAAAGTTACCTGAAGAAATGCCTATTTTATCTATTAGTGTTATGATTTTAAAATATCCAGGTAATGTTACATTATGAGAGAGAGAGAGAGAGAGAGAGAGAGAGAGAGAGAGAGAGAGAGAGAGAGAGAGAGAGAGAGAGTTTAAACTGGTAATTTGAAGTGCTTTTACTTATTGTTTTGCACATGATTCTGTGATTTATATTAATAATGCTGAATCATTCAGATGCATCAACATGTAGAGCAACACTGAAATTTTTACATGATTCTTCTTTCAGGAGATGTGGGTGTTACCAAACTGCCATGGCTTCACATGCATAGATGGTTTTAAAAGCAGATTATGCTAAGTTTTTTGCTTTAACAGACTTCCTGCTTACATTTCCATCCACATCAGTCATGTGCGAGAGGGGATTTAGTCAAATGAAACACGTAAAGACAGATTGGAGCAACAAGCTGCAGTCAGATACTCTGTGTGACTTACTGGTAATTGTTCTGCATGCATCAGACCTGGATAAGTTTGATCCTAATGAAGCTATACATTTTTGGCACCAGGGGGCATCCAAGAAAAGACCACCGATGCACAAAAGTCACTCCAAAGACAGTGACAGTGAAGACCAAAGTGATTCAGACAGTGACATGGAAATCACTGATAATGATTAAACAATGTCTGATTCAGAGTGAAATTGAAATCATTGATAATGGTTCAATAATGTCTTCAGCTTGAGCACAATACATATGTATTTGAATACAATAAAACAGACAACAAGTTGATTCATTGGCCTCTTGTTTTTTTCTTACAGCTAATAACAGCACATGATACCTGGTTGTATAATGGGCCAACCTGAACTAAAGATTATCTCTATTGGTTGAATGATCCTCTGCATTTTGGCAAGACCTGAAGACTCTGGGCAGGGCCTGCAGAAAGTTTAAAGCACTGGTCCCGCTAGCCAGTAAACTTTTTTTGAACTTTTGAGACACTGGTCAGAGGGTACCCAGATTTGAGCCACAGGACATTTTTCATTTTGGGTAGCAAACATATCAATCTGTGTGTAACAGGTTGCAAAGCAATACCTCCCTGTAAGCCTGGCAATGGTTGCAACCTGTTACAGTGTTGCAATTACAAGAGCCAGTCCATTAGGGCAGGTAAAACTGAACTGAAATACACTGCTGGAGGGAAGAGGCACTGGTCCCTTGTGACTGATGAATGCTTGGCAGATGTGTGCACATAGGCAGGTTTGCCTGCATCAGAACTGTCATGTCAGCAACATACCATTATAGACCTTCGCTGACAAAAATAATTACACCCGATTCATACATGTAGAATGGCACATTCCTTGCCACATAATGCAGAAAGTGTTGATTTCAGACAATGCATGTTGACACTTGCATACGGTAGCTCTCTTCAAGGAGAATTTAGTCCTGTCGAAGTCAAACTGCCCAAAAGCACCAAGAAGTAAACTGTCATTTGTACTTTAGTGTTTTTGCTTCAATTTCTTCTTAATAGGAAATATTTTGGATGAGAAATAGAGATAAAACCTATCAGGATAATCGGTCTTCTGTCAACAGCTTTTCTTGGCATGCATAGAGGCTACAACACCCACCCCATCCCTAGAGGTCCCAATTTATTTTCTCACAATGCAGGAGATGCTCCTGATTTATCAGTAGGAATTCAGGAGATTGTGCAGACGATGCGTGCCCCCCTCCCAACGTGAGAAATTTTTGTAAATTTATATACAGTTAAAATGGTGCATTCTGGTGGTTTAAAATTCCCAAAAATCAGCTGTTAGAAAGGAAATAGGAAAACGCATTTAAAATGCTGTTAACCACAGTCAGCAGTACATGCACAAAAACACTGTCATAGTACAAATAATTTACGCAAAATGTGAACTTTTTTAATGGAAAAAAAGACAATTCGTGAGGGTTTTTTCCAACATTCGGGAGATTGGGAGATTTTAAAGAAGTGAGTGAAATTTTAAGAGATGTCCTGAAAATTCAGGAGTTTTGAAACCTCTGCATACCAAGGAAATCTGTGGACTTGAATATTACTGCATCCAGGAAAGTTATGTATCTGCAATACCCAGGGACTTCCAACTGAACAAATATATGAGAAAATCCATTACCACTGCAGAACGAGTTTGTCCAGGTAACACCTGGTGGTTACAAATGCAACAATGAAACTATGTGTTACCTGGTTCCTTTGAGTTAAGGGTAGATCCAGAAACTATGTGTTACCTGGTTCCTTTGAGTTAAGGGTAGATCCAGAAACTATGTGTTACCTGGTTCCTTTGAGTTAAGGGTAGATCCAGAAATTGAGCTTCAGGTTTGTCATAGTGCAGGAAATCCTCTATCTCTTTTGACAGGTCAAGCAGGCCACGGATGTCCTTGACTTCTACTCTCTAAAGCAGGAAAACAAGGCAACTTAGCAAAAAACAGCATAACCAGGCCAGAATACTTGTTCACATTTTCTTCTATGTTAAAAGTAGCTGTAAATTGTACCCCTTTTCTCCCAATTTGTTTCAATTGTCAAAATTAATTGTCATGATTTGTTTACTAGCTCCGACCCCACTTCCCTATGTCCTATCTGCACATGCAGGAAAATACTGTCACAAGTTCTGATAGCTTTGCCAGGTGGTCCAAAGTGTTAGCTTTTAAGGGGCTGGTAAACCTTGGTCAACTGTGGTAGTGGTGACACCAGGGTGCACAGATTTTGGGTGACCTGGGGAACAATGGGTTTCATTTTTTCTGCAGTTTCCTTCAGGAAAAGCCCATCAGGTTCCAGTGTGCAAAAAAAAATTACCACACTGGGACTTTTTGTCACCCAAGAATACATTTGGTGGCAGAATGCTAGAGATACTCACTGTTCGTATTGCCATGGTAATAACTAGCCTAAAAAAGGTGCACGCCACTGAAATTCACAGAACACGAGCCTGCCAACACTGTCTTCCTGTATATAATTATACATTATCAGCATTCATCGTGCAGCATAATTTCATGGGTCTTTACCAAGTAGACAATTACTAGTCCAGCCAAATTAGGGAAGTTCAGGGTTGAGACTCGATCATATATGTGTGTGTTACCAGCATGCGCACATACAGGGCACATTTATGCTGGTATCATTTGATTGCCTGAGACAGGCTGGCATGGTCTCGCCATATAATTGTACCTGCTGCAGTATCGTCACCTGTTAACTGCTTCATCAATGACACACTGCATAATGGATGTATCAAAGATTCTCCCAAATTTTGACAGTGCTTAGAAGTTGAGCACCATGCAAATCCCAAAGGGGTTTTATTATCACTGTGCAACCAGAACTCCGACCAACAAGTTGATTCTGTAACTTACTCCATGTCGGTCACTCATTTTATTTTATATCTGCACATGCATTTACAACAAAGATTGCACATTAATGTTCATAAAAGAGCTTTCTGACATTAAATCACCAGCATACCTCTAGGGCATTCAAAAGTGTCAACACTTTTACCAGCTTACTCAGAGTATCCATTGGGGGAGGGAGTACATGACCCATTGTAAAGTTCAATTTTAGTGGTAGCCCAGTAGCCCATGACTACCTGGGATAAATAAGCAGTGTTCATTCTTGGTCTGTAAATAATGGGGCCCATGGGCCCCATGAGGCTGTGAAATAGGGGCCCATCCTGCAAGGGATGGGCCAAGCTAGGGGAGTCCGGGGGCATGCCCCCCGCCCCCCACCCCACCCCCCGAAAATTTTTAAATAAAGCATGCCAAATGGTGCATTCTGAGGCCAAATCATCAAGCATTTTGAAGGTTTTATTGTGTAGTGAAAATTGTGTCTTTTTGGGTCAGTTTTTGATCTTCAGCGGTACTAATTCCTGTGCAGCAGTATATGCAGGGGTCACATTAAGGATTTTTCAGTGTGGGTCCACTGGACTCATCTTTCTTCTTTTGCAGGAAAAATAGTGAGTCCATTGACTGAATCGATGGGTCCAGTCTGAACTTGTGCAAACTAGACTTCATTTTGCGTTATTTGATTGATTTTATTTGGTATGATCAACATACAGTGATGCATGCATTTACATAAAAATGTTAAATAGATAAAACATGCAGGTAACTTAAGCCTAGAAACAAAAATGACGTATGGTCTGTATGCCAATGCAGGCAAATCATAACAAGTAGCCGCTGACGCTAGCCATATCCCCCGCCCACAGTAATCATGGTGGTAAATACACATGATGTGCATTGGTATATTATAGTTGGTAAAATGCGAAAGGTTTCTGTTGGTGGCAATATGGAAATAAATACAGAGAGCCTTTAAATGCATTATGTGTCCCCCTTTTAACAAGTGGCCACTGAACCCCACCTCCTTATGCGGGTGAACCAGTGCAGAAGGGGTTTGTTTGCTATTCACATCTTCCTTAACAAGTAGGACTTAAAATAAAGTTGGCTGAAATGAGAAAGAAACAAGTTTACTTGAAAATGATCCTGGAGTTCTTGGTTATCTGCAAAAAACAAAAAACAAAAAAAACATAAAAAAACCAGAGCCATGCCCAGGGGGCATGAATGTCTCGCCAGCATTCAGTAGCAATGTAATTGTAAGACCAAACATTATAATGGTATTTAGTAGATGTTGAATGTATCAAGTAAATCTCAATATATTTACTTAGAATATACCACTTTTTTTTTTTTTTTTTTTTTAAACAAAATGGCCAATAAAGTATATAACATCTTAATACAAATCAGAGCTTGACATGCCAGTTTCAAGCTTCGTAGTGATAGATGTCATGTAAAGCACTTAATACCCCTTGGCCAACATGACTTCATATGTTCAGTTACCTAAGTTTGACCTTCAAAGGACACTTCAAGATAAATTTAAGAACACCAAAAATAAAGCATAGGTACTTTGCTATTCATGTTAAATAGTAACTAGGGACCTACAATCAACTATACCCAAGACACACAAGGAAAATAAGATTTGTCGAGTCAAAAGTAGGTCAAAGTCATCCACTTTCAAGAGATTTCTGACATTTTGTAAGATGCAAAGCTAGTATAAATTTGGTGAACTTGGTTTGACTCTTGGCCATGAATAGCATTGTACATTTGAGGATGCAATGCATCTGACCTCCAAAGTAGGTCAAAAATACATCAAGGCCACCCACTTTCAATAGACTTCTAAAGCTTTCCTAAGAAGCAAAGGTGGTGTAAGTTTGGTAAACTTGGCTTGAATTCGTCAAAAGTTGCAGTGGTAACGCCACGTTTTGCATTTCACCCATGAAAATACATTGAGGTCGTTGAAATCAGTTGAGGTCATCCAATTTCAACAGGCTTCTGAAGCTTCTAAGTGTGACAGTGATGACCCTCATCTCTAGGGATGATTACAATGAATCATCCACCCAAGCATGAGAGCCTTTCCTAGTCTAGTTAGTGAAATTATGCCACTCAGAAGTTTTTCTCCAATGCTCAATCAAGCATAAAGTAATCAGTGAAGTGTGACAGTGATGACCCTCATCTCTAGGGATGATTACAATAAGTCATCCACCCAAATATGAAAGGCCTATGTAGTCTAGTTACTGAAATAATGCCACTCCGAAGTTTTTCTCCAATGCTCAATCAAGCATGAAATAATCAATGAAGTGTGACAGTGATGACCCTCATCTCTAGGGATGATTACATTAAATCATGTACCCAAATATGAAAAGCCTATGTAGTCTACTTACTGAAATAATGCCACTCCGAAGTTTTTCTCCAATGCTCAATCAAGCATGAAGTAATCAATGAAGTGTGACAGTGATGACCCTCGTCTCTAGGGATGATTACAATAAATCTTCCACTCAAATATGAAAGGCCTATGTAGTGTAGTTACTGAAATAATGCCACTCCGAAGTTTTTCTCCAATGCTCAATCAAGCATGAAGGAATCAATGAAGTGTGACAGTGATGACCCTCGTCTCTGGGGATGATTACAATAAATCATCCACCCAAATATGAAAGGCCTATGTAGTCTAGTTACTGAAATAATGCCACTCCGAAGTTTTTCTCCAATGCTCAATCAAGCATGAAATAATCAATGAAGTGTGACAGTGATGACCCTCGTCTCTAGGGATGATTACATTAAATCATGTACCCAAATATGAAAGGCCTATGTAGTCTAGTTACTGAAATAATGCCACTCCGAAGTTTTTCTCCAATGCTCAATGAAGCAAGAAGTAATCAATGAAGTGTAACATTGATGGCCCACATCTCTAGTGATGATTACAATCAATCATCCACCCAAGTATGATAGCCCTATCTGATCTAGTTAGTGAAATAATGCCACTCCGAAGTTTTTGGTTGACGGACGGACGGACTGACGGACGGACGGACGGACGGACGGACGGACAGACGGACGGACGGACGTCCGGAAAGTGACAGCTTAGTCTCGCAAACAGCTAACGCTGGCGAGACAAAAACCCCAAAAGAAATTAATATATTAATGAAGGAAAGTAATTAGTCAAAAAAATTTCTGCCTATGCACACCTCCTACCTCTGGTCTACCAACGCTGAAAATCTTAAAGGGTTACCACTTTTAGTTGCAAAGTTATGCTTCACACAAAACTTTGCATCTTGAGCTTGCTTAATGAACTTTATTAATTAATCAATGAAAATAATTAGCCACGCAAAACAGTGCCTATGCACACCTACTACCTAAGGTCTATTGGCCATAAAAATTTCAAAGGGTTGGTATTAATAGTTTAGAAAATATAGCCCGGACAAATCTTGAGCTTGCTTAAGGAACTTTGTTAATTAATCAATTAATGAAAGTAATTAGACACACAAAACAATGCCTATGCACACCTACTACCTAGGGTCTACCCACCATAAAAAATTCAAAGGGATAGGATTAATAAGGAAGATATGGCCCGGACAAAATTTGTCTTCCTTAACGAATTTTGTTAATTAATTAATTAATGGAAGTTATTAGCCACACAAAACAATGCTTATGCACACCTACTATCTAAGGTCTACCCATCATAAAAAAATCAAAGGGCTGGCATCAATAATTAGAAGATATGGCCCGGACAAAATTTGTATTGTATCTTGAGCTTGCTTAATGAGCTTTGTTAATTAATTAATTAATGGAAGTAATTAGCCATAGAAAACAATGCCTATGCATACCTACTATCTAAGGTCTACCCACCATAAAAAAATTCAAAGGGCTAGCATTAATAGTTTAGAAGATATGGCCCGGACAAAATTCGTCTTGCTTAACGAACTTTGTTAATTAATTAATTAATGCAAGTAATTAGCCACACAAAACAATGCCTATGCACACCTACTACCTAAGATCTACCCACCATACAAAAATAAAAGGGCTGGCATCAATAATTTAGAAGATATGCCCGGACAAAAATTGTATTGTATCTTGAGCTTGCTTAATGAACTTTGTTAATTAATTAATGGAAGTAATTAGCCACAGAAAACAATGCCTATGCACAACTACTATCTAAGGTCTACCCACCATAAAAATTTCAAAGGGTTGGTATTAATACTTTAGAAAATATGACCCGGACAAATCTTGAGCTTGCTTAACGAACTTTGAAGTTTGTTTTAAAATATAACTGTTGTATCTTATGATTTAATGCTTATATATATAAAGACTCAATTCAAAATGGACAAGAAGCAGTCCTGAATTTGATATCAAAACCGTGTTTACATTGCTCATCTGAAGGTCTTGAAAATAAAGACTTCACAAATATGTCAGGCAATTGAGTTTGCAGGCATTTGGACTTGACTCTTTAAAAGCCACTTTTATTTTTACGAACATGCACTGTCTCTCCATAATTAGTTTTCTATTGATGTGATTTTCACAATATTAGTCACCCCAAGGAAAACATTACCATGATTACGCCAAAAGATACACCATACACTTGTGCCTATATGATAAACAAATGTGGCAGATTTTTTTGGTTGAGGTCTTAGTTCAGATCTCATACAAACATTATATTAAATTGAAGTGAGGTGGAATGCACCCTGCATGATGAACAGATGTACATGCCGTTCTTGCATGTAACTCAGGTGTAATATCAGCTGCATACAAACCAGAACTGATGGGACTCATTCCACATTCCAGTATTTGGTCTTTGTTTTTACAATGTTTGCAAGTCTTGCTGCAGCTGCAGCATGACCTACCAGGCAGTGCAAAAACACCACAGCCCCTGGATCAGGTATGCTCATAAATGTACTTGCATGGAAGCTCTTTTTGTAAAGAACATATCCACGGAATTTTCATCTTCAATTTCTAAATCCATAGGAAGATCTAGGACAGTATAATGTGAGTACAGCTGATTAAAACAAGGCTACTTACTGGCATTTTTCTCAACTGTATTTCCTCTTCCATTCTTTGTGAACATACAAGGGGTCTCTTTTTTGTTCTGGCAGGACCAGGTTTGTAGTATATAGATTCGGTCTCTCTTCCTGCTGAAGTATTTGAATTTTTGTGGAATGATTGTGGGACTACTTCCTCATTCAGTTTGGAAACTGTGTGCGAGAAGTGAAGCTCTTCAGACACCACCCGCTCCAATTCTTCAAACTCTCCATAGGTCTCTGTCGAATCTGAGTCTGTTGTTTCTGGCTCATATGTAAGTATGGGCGCTCGCTGCAACTTCGCTTTTTCCGCATTGCAAAATTTCTGTGACACCGTCTTCCTGCTACGAGTGGGAGTGATTTTGTGAGGCTTACAGTCATCATGCGTAACCCTGTCAGCTACAGAGTGTGTCCAACATACCACATCTGACATATCTCCACTGGGACATGGGTGAATCTCAACAGTAGTCACAGAATTCCCACAGGGAGTGCTCTTCCAATCAAAAATATCCTCCATGCTTTCATTAGATATACTCCGGCTTGACTGAGGCTTTCTGGATTGAGTGTTCGATTGTCCTACAAGTCGTGGAAGATCTGTAACGTTACTTTTTAAATCAGATCCATTTTCATTGAACTTCATGTCTGTGCCATTTGCCTGTATTTTTATATCAACTGAAGACATCAGTTCTATATCTGTACCATTTTGCTCTTTTACAACACAGCCATTTGCATTGTAAATTTTGTCTTGTTTGATACGTGGAACTACTTGCACATCACAGAAATTACTAAGTAGTTGCTTTGAGTGTAACTTTGGCAATTTAAGTATTGGATTATACATATAATTATGATCTTTAAAGACAGAAATAACTTTTGCTTCTGAAGTTCTAGGACTATCTCCCCCTTGGCCACTTTCACTCACAGAGGGTCCACCATTTGGAACTGCAAAAAAAGTTAAAGTTTGCCCCACAAATTCTTTTGTATCATTGGCTTCCTCTCCCTTCCTTGGCATCTCTGCTGCAACATCATTCCATCCATTTTCTGAGTTGTCCATGGTTAAAACTTCTGGTTCAGTGACACTTGTCCACAAATCACCACCATTGCCGAAAATTGCTGCATGTTCCTCTGTTTGCTGTTGCTCATCAGGGGAACTGTCAAGCCCGCTCGTCAGTTCACCAATGGCAGTGCTTGTGCATAAAGCCTCTGGACTCCAGGGTTGTTCTCTGTGTTTCTGTGGACGGGCTGGTTCTATAGACTTTTTGTTCTTGCGGGGTCTACCTCTCTTTTTCCGTGTCACCACTGGAGATTTCTCTGCTTTGTTCTCAAGTTTAACAAGTACAATACTTGGGTTCCCCAGAGTGAAACTACCCTTGTCCTTTAACTTGGCGGAGTTTGATGGATGTGTGTCCTGATTTCTTCGTTTTGTACTTAATTCAGCTGAAGTTCCTGGTTTAACATCATCCTCTATTTCACAGGACACACTTTTTCTATTTTTGCTAGAACTGAAAAGCTGCCTCTTTACAGTGCCCAAAGTTTCATCTAACTGTTCCTTGGCATATGGAGATTTTTTACCCCTGTTGCTGGTGTCAAAAGACTCCCTTTTCTTTGAATCTCCTCTTGATGCGCTAGATTTTTCAACATCACTTTCATCACCAAGAAGGTGACTTATATCTTCCTCTTGCTGGACAATATTATGCATTCTAGTCAGTGTACTTAATTCATCTGTCATAATTACATCACTACCAAATGTTTTCATTTTAGTTTGCCTGCTCGACTTGCGAGGTGCATTAATGCTGTACTCCTTAGCATTGGATGACCTTGTTACCCTGACTGGCTTCTTTGATGAACCATACAATTTCTGTCTTTTCTTGAAAGGATTTCGCAAAAAATGTGGTCTTAAAGGTCTGCTCATGCTGACAGAACCTGATCTTGAGCTTCCTCGTTGGCTACGTTCTCCAGATCTGCACTTCGTT
This sequence comes from Hermodice carunculata, assembly GCA_964020975.1. Taxonomy (NCBI): domain Eukaryota; kingdom Metazoa; phylum Annelida; class Polychaeta; order Eunicida; family Amphinomidae; genus Hermodice; species Hermodice carunculata. Next base: position 67,843,318 of record OZ026615.1, on the reverse strand, counting down.
TTAAGTATTTTGTGTTCCAGACCAACCAGGTTTCTTCTGATATTCTTTGGTTGTTCAGGCGATGACATGGCTGGGGTTCGTCCAGGAGAACTGCGTGTCATCCTCCTTAAAGGTTCTGCCAAAGTTGGACTTTTTGTACATGGCCGTACAGACAGTCTAGTTTTGGCATTTGGTTTTCCTGCTTGATTATTACAGGAAGCAAATTTCTCACCATCACCAGACATATCTCTGGCCACCCGCCTTTGAATTTTTTGTTGTCTTCCATGTCCTTGATGTTCTGCCCATTTTTTCCAATCTGGAGAGTTTTTTCCTGACTTTTGATTTTTTTCATTTGGATATTTTTGCTGTTGTAATTTCTCCAAGTGCGTGATTCTATTATCTGCAAAATACAAGCAAAGCAATGTTTTGGCCTACAATCAAACCTAACATGGACACTTTTCTACATAGTCTGAAGTCACCATCAAGGCAGCAGTTTTGCAGCAGTTGTAAGTAAATAATTACACAAAAGCATAATCAATAAACAATGTGAGAACTGCCTACGCTCATCTGACCTGACCATATACATGTACATCCCCACCAAGTTTGAAGAGGATCTGCTGAACACTTTGTGGATAAACGCACTGGTATTTACAATGGTGCCACTTTACTACTTTGCTGTACAGGTCTGCCATAGATCACTACTGCACCTCAAACACCCCTGGATATGAAAGCAAGGACCAATTCTGAATATATCCCCTGCACACTTGAAGAGCTGACAGGCATTTAAAAGTTTTACATGTATCTGCATGCACCTCGGTATTACTCTACAGTAACAGCAATGCATGAACTCTAATCAATCATTATGCAATTTTATTTTATATATAATCAGGTAATGAAAGTAGCATCACCTGGAGAACAACTGTGGTGCAGTAAAGTATGAATAATAAGGCCAGCCTTCAAAATATTTTTGTTTCCAGTAACACAAAAGTGAACTCCTAGGGTAGGGAGGATTTTTTTAGCTCTTTAATGCCAAATTAAGGGTAAACAAGCAGATTTCACCACTAAAAAGCACAAATTAATGGGTAAATTTAGATTCTGCATCATTCAACCTGACAAAAAGTCAGTAGAAAGCAAACATTTTTATTTGCACCCTGTTGGTTAAAACAAATTTTTATTTAGCAATTGGAAAGCAGGGCGGAGCCCTATATTAATTCCTCTTGCAAAAGAAAGGACAAGGAACAGGGCAGACGAAACATCACAATCTCCTGGTGCACGACCTTGCAGGGGTAGCATAATGAAGAAGTGGGATGACACAAAATAAGACATATAGTGGGGCATCGTTGTTCAGGGAAAATTGTCCTGTTACAAACTTGTAACAGGTACAAACCGATATACCAAGCATGTAATTGGGAAAATTTGTAGTATGACACAAAAGCTGACGTAGACGATAATATGGATATATGGTCACAGAGAGTTGAATAAAATGTTTATATGGTGTACCTATTAAATGGTAAAGAAATCTGATGAATTACATGTTTGCATCCTGTTGACATTCCAAACCATACTTTTTGGTCATATTTTCAAGCCAGTAGGGAGGGTTACCAGAAACGAATAGATTTTTATGGTTAACCTAATCATGCAACATTCCCTTCAAATTTGAGAACTAAACATATAGCTTGGAAGAAGAAGTCCAGGACATGAGAAAGGTACACAAAATTTCATTAAAAATATATAGGAGTGCTGACAAGTCAGCTGCGCTCACAACGCATATCCATTAGTTTAAATTCCAATTCAATCAACCATTGAGATCCAGGGAATACTAATACGAGACATGTATAAGAATTTCTCCTTATAAAGCATGGGCTTCAAGTCAGTCAATCATGGAGGGCACATGGGCATATCACTGTCAAAGGCGGGCTTCATATCCATTTGTCACAAAGTTAGTATCCTTTGGAGAAATGTAAGTTTACAAATGCCAAAGTCATATTCATTTAGTGTTTTTTAAATAGGATTTAACAATAAGTTTTCATTTGCCTGTACTAAGTATTCTTTATTTCTGAAATATTAGTATAGTGAAAACTCGTTATAATGACACCATCTGTTCCCTTAGAAATGTGTAAGATAACTGAATATGTCAAGATAAATGAATCAAACAACAAAGAAAATGAACTTTTGCCATTCAAAAACTTGTGTCATTTATAATGAATATGTTGGATATCTGAGTGTCGTTATATTGAGGTTTCGCTGTAATATCCTGCTTGCCCGCACAGGCAGCAGCCTATATCTCCCAAGGCCACACTATGGTTAGGCCAAGAAAAATATAAGCGTGTTTCCCCTAACGGACCAAAATTTTTTGGGGTAGGCAGGTAGCAATTTTTTTTTTTTTTTGTTTAGTCTGACAATTTGGGTTAGTCGGTATGTTTTCCTTTTTCAATATTCCAAAATTTGGGGTAGGTAGGTGTATTTATATATATATATATATATTTTTTTTGGTCAGAAGTAAGTTAACAACGGGTCAGTAGGGGGGTCTAGAGATGGGTTGGTCTGGTTAGGGGAAACAATGTTTTTCTTTTTTTGTCCGAAGTAAGTTAACAAGGGGTCAGTAGGGGGGTCTGGTTAGGGGAAACAAACAATGTTTTTCTTTTTTTGCCTAAGACAACCAGGTATGCAGTTGTTGCAGGAAATAAATATGCATGCCTCGTATTAATTTGTATTGCATGATTTGCCATATGGCAAGAGGAAATGAGCTTGACTTGAATGGTTGGCCTCCTCTCCCTAAATAAAATGCTTCCAACTCCTCTAATCCCTTTTAAAGGTTACATATCCATTTGACCAAACCTCAAACCTCTGCCCAAAGAAAAGGAAATTTTATCATGTTAATGATTAAAATTCTTTCACTAGTAAATTTTTTCGGCCGCAAAAGCAGCATTTGGGCGGCAGACAGCGGTGAACAGCGGCAGACAGCAGCAGCCAGCGGCGGTCGGCAGCACACCCACCGACCGCCGCTGTCTGCCGCGGAAATCCAATTGAGACTTCTGGGGCTCAGCGGTAGGAAGCGGCGGTGTTATGTACCAAAAATGAGCAGTTTCCTTTCCTTTCTATTCACCTGGATTCATATTTTACATTTTATACAATGCAGTTGTTAGTACAGAGCGGCAGCAAGTGGTGGTGGGCGGCAGACAGCGGCATAAGGCTCTCTGCCGCTGAGCCCCAGAAGTCTCAATCGGATTTCGGCAGCAGACAGCAGCAGTCGGCGGGTCGGCCGCCAACCGCTGCTCAAATGCTGCTTTCGCAGACCAAAAAATTTACTATTGTTTCTCATCCACACACCTGCATGTACATGTGTCTAACCTGTGTTGAATTACACCTTTCTCCTTACAGCTTGTGCGACATTGGGAGGAGGGCAACAGCTAGTGCCATATGTGCTTATTAAAAATAATCTCAAGTTCACGATCTTTATTTTTTCCATCACTGTCAGAACCAACCGAAAAATGGCATTTGATGCTAACTTGCAGAAGAATTCGCCAAGCAAACTTTAATGTTTTTTACCATGCTTTGACATCATTGGGGCACATTAGACTGAGGGTGAGTTGTTGTGACCCTGCTCCAGTAACGGGCCTAAGCCAATACATTACTGCCGGTACCTTTGGTTTAAACATATTTTATTAAAGCAATTGGAAATCAGGCATAGCCTATACAAATTCCTCTTGCAAAAACAAAAAAAATAATAATAAGGAATAAAATACACAGTATGGTGTGAAAGGTAACGGCACAAACCACAGGACAGTACATTAACGGACACATAACAGAATGCAAGATAAAGACACCACCAGACGTCACAGATAGTGGTCTGAGTAATGAGTAGCTTTGATCTCGTAATCATTTGTGTGCTACATAGACACTGAAAATAGCTGCTTGTTCTGACAGAAATCAAGTAGGTTGCCAAGTCCTGTTAATAGTACAGTGCTGCCACTGACTCATTACAAAAAAGTATCCCATTTAACTTTAAAAAAGTAAATTTAAAATATATATATATATATATATATATATATATATATATAAATCTGAAGCAACTCACTAGTATTGCAGAAAATTATACTGTAACAAAAGGGGTGTGTGAACAGCCCATGCTCAGCTGACCTAGAGGTTCATCACTCTTGTGGCTCTGTGCACCTGGGATAGTCTCAAGGTCACCCAGGTACTGGTTAAGTCTGACCTTTATGAAAGAACACTAACATGTGCAACATCAAGGTCCCAGTTCAAATAGTTCTCAAGTTGTAGCACTGAAGAGTAAAATTTATGTGCATGTATGTTGCATTGTGACCACAGAAATGAGGTAAAGGTCACTCATGTACTGTCTATGCATGACCTTCACAGAGAAACCTTTACATGTGCAACATCCAGGTCCTAACTCAAAACAGATCTTACGTTATTAAGTGAACAGTAAATTTCATGTCAGTTGTCCAATGACCTTAAGATTTGGCAACAAAAAAAAAAACCCACAAAAATTTCATTAAAAAGTTTGAAAATCACTGGAGCACAACCATTTGGACAAACTTAGCAGAAACATACCCAGGGTACATCCCCACCAAGTCTGAAGTAAATCTGGTGAGTGGTTTTGAATAAAAAGTTGAAAATGTGAATAACCATTGCAATCCCCATTCACTTACATAGTATGGCACTGTATGCATTAACCGATAAGTACCCCAACTGAAATAATCCTTAAAAATCAGAGATCCACCTTGTGAACAACTTTGTTTGGCCCTTCTAAAAGAAACATTTCCACAAAGTTCCAGCATAATGTGAGTGAAGGTTTTGTTGAAGAAGTCGAAAATAATAAAAACACACTTTTTTACATAAAAAATGTTTGAAAAATCACAGTGCCACCTGCTGAACAAATTAAGGTCTGAAGGTTCCCAGAAGTCTCCCTAAACAATTTCCAAGCAATTGGCCGAGTGGTTTTGGAAAATTTATAAAGATTTGGTACCAAAAAGAACAAAAAAAAAAAAAAAATTAATGGACCGTGACCATTTGAACATACTTGGTAGAAACCCACCCAAGCTACATTCCCACCAAGTTTGAGGTAAATCTGCCCAGTAGTTTTGGAGAAGAAATCGAAAATGTAAATTGTGGACGCCGACAGACAGACGACAAATGCCTAACCACCACATCAGCTCAACTGACAAGTCAGCTGAGCTAAAAATCACCCATCAGGGGTAGAAATTAAGTATTTTTTCACACTTTCCCCTGGGCAACCACAGCATTTTTACAAGTTACCCAAGCCTCCAGAAAGTTGCCCAGTTTCCCACCACATGAGAATTATTGTAGTTACTAGTAAGCTTGTTAAAAGACACTGATATTTAAAATGTTGCAAATCTAGATGAACAACATTTATATTTGTCACCACTATGAAAACAGTGTTTCCACACAAAAAAAAATTGGGGAATTGTATTTAATGTTCCCACTTTTGTTGGAAATGATATATACTGCTGAAGATAGAAAGTTGCCCCATGGGAAACCAGCAAAGGAAATCAAGTTGCCCGACATGAACAAAAGTTGCCCGGGGCATGTAGACACCCACTAATATCGAACCCTGCCTATACTTGCTTGTAATGAACAAACAACAGATTTCCATCTCGAGTCTTTACACTGACAAATACATTTTTGGCTGTGTCTGATGGGAACCAGGACCTTGGCTATGCATAATGTATCTCTGCACCATGGTCCCAATCCTTATGATGACTGACACCAAAACATGCACCCATGGTTGTCACTCAGTGGGAAGATGGTTCATCATTCCTGTTAACAAGACCCTCAGAAAGACTATGAGAATGCTTAAAACACCACCCTTGATATTTAACTGAATTCCAATCAAAAGTTCACAAATTTGTCCCAAAAAGTATTTTAGATCTAAACAGTGCATTATTACAATTTTTATCATCTATTCACACTGGGACTATGTCATATCACATACCACTATCTTGGGATAGAAATAAGTTTCCTGAAAGAGATCGTTTTTTTTGCAGAATGTCATACTTTTCTACTAATCTAATATGTACAAAAATGCACTGTGCCAAATCGTTCTGTCAAGTTTAACAAATATCATCACTACGATAAAATTTCATACAGAAACACAAGGCAAGCTGGAGTCAACATTAAGGTTTTTTGATAGTTGATAAAAACCAGGCAAGACCAGTGGTGAGGGATGCCTAGATAGATTCTTTGATAGTTGCCTCCAATTAACATTTTTCCCACTTTTGGACAATCAGGGGGTTACAATCCTGCAGAGTTTAAAATTTTTTTTTGCTCTGGTTGAAATTCTAGTTGCCCTGGGCAATAGGACTTGCCTTAATGTCAAGCCCTGGCAAGTGTTATTGGCAGGATGTGCTAAAATACCTGGCCAGTTGTCTTGAGTGAGACTCATCACATGCTGGCGAATTCTGTTCCAGCCCACAGTAACCATAGTTACTTATGGTTCCTTTTTACAGAAGTTCCTCTCTGATGTAAATTTCTGCTGGGTGATTCAACAAAAACTGAATGCTGTGTTTAAAAAAAGAAAAAGAAAAGAAGCAAAAGAAAAAAAACAACTGAATTTTACTGTTCACTCAAAAACAATTATTTAAACTACAGCTTTGATATTGCACATCATCATGATCCCCTACAAAGGTTTGGCTAGGTCTGCACATACATGTAGGTAACCTTAACCTAATTCCCAAAGTCACATGGTGATCTAAGTGAATCTATATGTGTTCACTTGGTAACTCCGAACCATTTGAATATGACTTGGGTAAAGCACGTGATGACAGTTCTGTAAAAAGGCTTGACTGGAAATTGTATTTTAGTGCCCTTGATTTTGATAGTTATGGGGCACCTGTATTTAGTTTCATTCCTTCATTAGGGGACCTCCAAAGGCGAGTCCCCTGGTTCTGTCAGTCCTTGCAGATCATTTCTGCATGATAACTTGAGAGGTTTGTGAGCTATTGGGTTTCATATTAGTCCTCTATAAGGGCACCTTAAGTATTAAGATGGGTGACCTTGACTCAATTCCCAAGGTCACAGAGCCGCATAAGTTAATACGGTGTCCGCATAATAACTTGAGAAGTTTTCAAGCTATAGGGATTTCATATTGCACATCACCATGGTTTTCTATGAGGCCAAGGTGAAGTTCGAACATGATTGACCTTGACCCAATTTCCAATGACACAGCCACTGTTGTGAAATTCAATGTCTGCACAATAATTTATAATTTTTTTCAAGTATGGGTTTTTAGATTGTACATGATCATAGTCCTCTAAAGGGCCAAGGTTAAGTTCAAACATGAGTGACCTTGCCCACTTCTCAAGGTCACACAGCCACTTATGTGCTTCTGGATACTGGATTTTATGTTCAACCATTTATTCCTGTATATAGCTGACTTTGAACCCACATCAGGTCTCAGGTTGCAGGATCAATTCATCTGGAGCCTTTCTCTTAACAGCTTCCTTCCAAATGACATCAATCTCAAATCCACCAGTGCCAGCATGTGGTATGGAATCATTAGCTGCTATTTTACCATATGAGCACCGTAAGTTGTAAATAGTCCTCATCTACAGGAGAACACAGGACATCTCTCTACAACAGTTGTCATCAGGGCTCAACCACACTCTCCAGACTTCACAGTTTTCAGTGCCAAGTTCAGGAGACTTCAATATCAACATGCTGTCATCCACCTGCAGCAATCTCGTCTCTCATATGCTACAGACCTATAGATTCAAATAAGACGTCACTGAACCCACCAATCTCTCAGGATCACTCCTAGACCATATTTGGACTACTGATAGTATTTCAGTATCTTCAGCTTATACAGTAGCAACATACTATGGTGACCATGCCCCCATTTTCATTGACATTTTCTAAGGCAAGACACGATTTCTGCCAGTGATTCCCCTTCTATTGAGGCCACCCAAAATGTACTGGAAATGTGACCTTATTAGAGAGGTAAACTTCTAGTTAGAAGTTAGAAATAGAATTTTTAAGCAGCCATGACTAAATTTCCAAGGTCTATCTTAGTAGTTTGAATTGATTATATACATTCCCAGTAGATATCTGGCAAAGGGGAGATGTACATAACTGCCTACCATTGACTGCAAGGATAGTTAAGGCCACAGATGCTCATGGTCCAAGTCACTGATTACACACAAATACACTCATACAGGATATATCATCTACTGTAGCAATTTATCAGTCTGTGCATGCATTGTCAGTTACATGACTGCTCCAGTTTTCTTATTTTCAATACGGCACTCCATGTTTATAACACTGGTTAGGGGCAAGGGACTATGGTGTTGCAGCAGAGGCTTCCTTATGATGAAGGGTGTTACAAAGAAGAAGCACTGCACCTGTCCCGCACATCTGTATCAGCAATGGCCACTTACCAATTTTTTTCACTGTGCCACCGAGAGTGCAGAAATCTGAAAATATATGTTAAGGTGTATGATATACTGTGAATGGATTTAATTTCAGAGTCACTCAATTTTCAAATTTTAATTTTGTATTCATCACAGAAATTCAATCTTACTTTGCCATCAAATATATGGACTATTTATTTTTTAACTTTAACATATATGAATATTAAATTTGCTTTTCCTAAGCATGTGCAAAATAAAATATCACATGAAATGTTTATTGTGGATTACTACAGAGCACAATGTATCTTTTTCACAAAATAAATTAACCCTTAAAGCGCTGATTTAAGATTGAGTCAACAGCTTTCCTGGGGGCACTTTGTGTGCAATGCACGCAAAGTGCCCCCAGGAAAGCTGTTGACTAAGACTACTTTTTGCCTTTGACAAGGCTTGCTGGTATTTGAATAAAAGGTATCCTCATGAGGAATTTGAATCTTTCAACCATTCTATGTTTAACAGTAATAAGAAAACGGTTATAGCAGTGATTAGCACTTTAAGGGTTAAAAGGCAATCAGAGATTGCTGGATCCATGCCCCCCCCCCAACTCTTTTATAACCTTGCTAATCACAGGTCACATTTGGAGCTGAGGGTAGTCAATAAAAGTAGCCTACCACCATGACCCAGATACTTGACCTACTGACCTACTTTTACGCATGCCACACTCTTGTGTCCAGATACACAAGTGTGTAGAGATTCATGATTCTAAGTCAAAGGACAACACAGTTACACCCCGGGCATGAAGTCTCATGTAGTTTTACATGACTGTATCACCCAGATACTTGACCTAGTGACCTACTTTTTCATGACGCACCGTTAGGTCAAGACGTGTGTGTTAAGTTTCATGAGACTAAATTAATGGTAAGGGAATTATGGCCCAGGAATCATTTTACAACATGTCACTGTGACCCAGATACTTGACCTAGCAACCTATTCTTTTATGACACACCCTTATGTCCAGATGCATCTGTATCCAGTTCCACTGATCTAACATATATAGTAAAGGAATTCTCTAGTCCTCACACATTTTACAAGAATATGTCAATGTAACCCAGATACTTGAGCTGGTGACCTATGTTTGGTAAATGACACACCTTTGTGTCCAGATGCACCTGTGTGTCAAGTTTCATTAATCTTACTTGAAGTGAATTATAGCCTGGACATGAAAAGCAGATGGACGCACAGATGCACGGAAAAAGCGATTACTATATGCCCTTCCTTCGGTAGGAAGGGGGCATAATTACTTGTAACATTTATTGAATTTTCTTTGGAAAAAATTATTAACTTTTGCCAACTAATGTGCATGTAAGTAAACTGGTTTACTGCGAAGCATACCAAAACCTAAATATTCTTTCCACTCAACACAGTGGAGCACAAGGTACCCTGACTTTGATCCAGTTAAAAGGCAACTAAACCGTGGAATGTACCAATTTTTTCTTCCTTCTTTTTTGAAGATGGGGCAGTGCACTTTAAGTTCTTCTTCAATGAATGACCTACCTTTGTAAAACTGTGTGTAATTCTGTGAAAGACAGAGGACCAACTTTGTCAGGTGACTCAGTGTTGACTTTTCAGACAAAGTACTCACTGAACGTTGCACTGTATGCATTAATTTCTCCAATTGCTGTGTTCCATTTCCTATAAAAAAGCAGAAGTTATACTGAAACAGTATGATTTGTTCTTCAGTTGTTCTGTTCTATTTTCTATACAAAAAAATTATAAACAATGTGATTTAAGTTGGCCTGGCCAAACCAAAATGGCAGGAGGCAGGAACAGCAGCAATGTATGAATAACTCATAATAAACATATAAAACATCATAAATTACACTTACAATATATTTCATATTTGGATTTTGGACCACACCATGCTCTACTCGTATTAAGGAGTCAAGTACCAATTAAAAAATGTTTCCAGCTATCAAATGAAACAATGGATAGAAATTTACCCCCTCCTCCCTCCCATTTCACCATTTTCCTGGAATTGGTTCTCACACAGAAAGGTACTACAGTGATGTCCCCCTTATTAGGGCACCCCAAATGCACTAGAAATGTAGCCTTGTAGGACGAGTGGGCAGGGGGGGAGGGGGATACTGTACTGGACGCCCTAATGGTCTCACCCGCACAAAGGTCGCACCCCCAACTGTCGAGGGGGAATAAGACACCTCAAGGTATTTGCGGCACAATAGTCTCCCCCCCCCCCCTCCCCCCCAAAAAAATGGTCTACCGGTATATCACCATGAAGAAGTATAACCAGGCTGCTCATGACAAGGAATGAACAAAAATCTATGATTTAAAGCTGGTGAATAAAGTTAAAATGAAAATAAATAAACTTAAAAACATCCACCTGTGTTGCCTTTTTATTTTGTCTTAGTATGTGAAAAGTGAACTGGAATCTCGCTCCTCACTTTCATGTTGAAACTTTCGTTTTGTGTCAGATTTTTGCTATCAGCAGGTAAATGCTATCATACTGCTACTTAAAAACATTATGAGTTATCAAACTTTGGTATTTGTTTTAAAATTTTGTCATTTAAATTTCTTAAATCTCGCTGCAAAAACATCGTGGATGATCCACATGCGTTTCCATTAGGGTGCCGCCATGACTAATCTCGTTTTCGAGACTCTCGCGAGATTGCATAAACAAGCTTCTGTAAATCATCACAACTGTGTCATGTGACTAACAAATGGCAAACATGCATGCTTGTCTTATGAACACTGATCGAGCATATTCCCCCAGTTTTTATGTCTGCATATTAAACTATGAACAAGAATACACAGATTATATTAAGGGTAAGCCTATAGTTATACATTTTATTGCATTATTGAGACTTTTTGACGACGATCACAACTTTTAATCAATCAATCTTCCATGTGTGTATACCGGCAATGTAAACAAACATGGCCGCTGGTCTTTTCCATCCTCAAGAAAAGTTCCTCCCAGGCTAAGTCCCCGGGAAATTTAGACTGTAGTCGGTATAATGGTCGTGGGTATGGCTTTGAAAAAATCATTTTACCCCTCCAGCTGCGACGATTAGGGCGTCCAGTACGGTATATATATAATATATATAACGTGTGTGTTTCTGACTATCGAACAGCCTGGTCTTGAGCAAGCAACCTTCGGCACCAATCACCTAGCTGTAAATGGCAAACGCACATACCAACTGCACCCAGTCCCAATTCTTAAAAAGAATAGTTCAATGGAGGCCGGTATGCATGAATACCATAATCATAACAGCCCAGTTGAATGTATTTAATTAATCCAGTACAAGTATTGTATTTGGAGTTGTCCCAGATTGGGAACTGTACATGTGTATGTCCACCAGCATCAAAGGAGCACCGAAAATATGTTTGTGACCACGGAACAGCTGGGTCTTGAATCAGCAACCTTCCACACCAATCACAAACATATATACATTTTCCCAAAGAATTAGTGAAAATCCAAGTTTGGCATTACCCCTCAGCCCCCCCCCCCCCCCCCCTTCTGAGGTTTTCTCAAAATTTTTTGAAATTTTTTTTGCACAGAACCCCTAAAACAACACTACTAGAAGCTGCAAGCCACACTAGAGGTGCAAGTGCCTAATGGAAGGGTAGATTTTGGCAAGGCTGGAGCTGAACATGCAAACAACTCTCTCTCCACCACCACATGCATGGTGAGGGTGGCCATATCCACTTTCAAAGTTTCACTGCACAAGTATGCACTTGTTGGATGCCTATCAACACAGTATTGTATGGTTTCAAAGTAGTTCATGTAACAGCAAACCTGAAAATCCTCAACAACTATAATCTTTCAATGTCATGGCATTTCAGGTTCCAGCCAGAAGATTCTATTTTCTGTGATGCGCGAATTTATCGTGCTATGCATTCCATACAATTTTCTCTTGGGCTATGAAAGTGAATGGATAGTGGCTCAAGTGAAGTAATGACAGCTCATTTTAGGTATCTAGGAATATGGTACGCATTTAATGCCACTGATAAAGATTTCGACAAAATTGAAAGATATCTCAATTTTGTGGACAAAATAGCAAACTTACACACAAAAGAGAAAATTTTATTCCATTTTATGGACAAAATTCAAAACTATGTGCACAGAAATGAAACAACAAGCTTTACTTGAAGTCTGAGAAAATGATTGGATTTCATGATTTTCTTTCCCAGTTTCATCTGCAGAATCACATAAGGGTTAAAACTGCATGAAAAAGTGTTCCATTCTGTGAACTGTATATTAGAATTTCAGGGACAAACTGATGAATTGATTGACAATTTTGTTGACAGAATCGATATGGATTTTCGACAGAATCTACGTTTATTAAAGTGCATGGAAAAGAGGGGCAGACTTACAGTTTTGTGAACAAAATTGAAAGGCTTACTTGATTTTGGGGACAAAAATGGGTAGCTTTACTCAATTTCATGGATGTAATTGATAAGATTACTCCATATTGTGGACGTAATTGATAAACTTGTGGATTTCATGGACAAAACTGATAAAATTATGGATTCTGTTGACAAAATTGACATACTTAAAACAATTCTGTCAATGAAACTGTTAGCGTAAACTAACGGATTTCAGCCACGAAATGAATTAAAATAACCAAAAAATTGATTTTACACTTGGCACCCCATACTGACTGCTATTGCTAACCTGACCCGCCAAAAGGGTACTGTGATTCTACAAAAACATTCTGCAGTCACTGTACCGTGAAAGTAATGTGATATACTGGGAACACACTACCATCATTTTAGTCACGCCATTTAAGTTTAGGGTAGCCTCTTCAGCAAACCTGCCCTCCCCCCCCCCCCCCCCCCCCCCCCCAGTGTGGGTTGCTGTACCAAGTGTTGGACTGGGACCTTCGATCTGCCAGCTTCCCTGCAGCCCTCTGCCCTGTGAATAGCACCTGTTTTCCTAATCTGCTCCACTCAATTTGCCTTGTGGCACCCTGAAAGGCAAGGTGCACTTTCACCTTGTTGGCTTCGGTCCAGAGACCATGCCAGGAAATGAATAATCACTGATAATACGCAAGTAAGCATTTGTGAATGACACTACTGTACAGGATTGCTTCTGGAACTCCGAAATAGCTGTCCACAACCCGAGCTGGTCTGCATCGGCTGAAAGTAACTTTGGGTGTTACGTTCATAAAGGAGAGGGCTGAATAATGAAATCTGTAGGACCGCGTCAGACATCACTGTGGAGGAATAATCTGGTTTATCCCTCCATGACATCACAGGCCACAGGCTTGATATAAGAATGCACTGGGCGCACGGTGCTAGTCAGGCGAAGTTTTGGCGCCCAACTCACGCAAGGCGAAGAGCTGTTGCGCAAGCCAAGACCAGGATCCCACGACCCACTTCATTGGTTTGAAACAGTGGTGTTGCATTCCTGTAATGAGCCAAATATTGACTCACAGCTCAGTGAAAAAAATTAAATCGACCACGTTTTTATACCGGATGTTGACAAAACAATAACAGCGACGTCCGCAACATGTGCAATATTTTTTATTTACAATCACCCAGACAATGTTTTGACAAGTGTCGCGTCGCAAGCATCGATCATAGCACGCTGATGCAGAAACATCACCCACATAAGCTAAAATGAACAAAGTGATGGCATTTTGCTGCATTATCCACATACACACAACAGCACCAAGAAATGTTCTAACATATGCAAACAGCACTGAATGTGGCTGACATCAATGAGTTACACAATTGACACAAACCTTCCGTTACACTTTCCAACACGTGCCCCCGGATACCACTCGCCATTTTGTCATGCCTGCCCGGAGAATTTATGAAAATATGAAATCGGACAATGCCAATGAAAATTTGCTGCCTGAAGCTTTGCGCTGTCTTCAGACTTCTTCACGTTTGCCTTTTTCATTTCACAGCCTTCTGTTATCTTACACGCCGGGGGTAGGGTAGGGTAGGGTGGGGTGGGGGGGCTGAGGAGGGGGTGATGTGAGGGTTACTTCCCCAAATTGTTGGCGGGGGTGTGCGGCTCGAACTTTCAAACACCCGGCACCCTTTGTTAGGGCAATTTTTCACATTACATGATATCTTTGTTGGGAAATTTTTTAACCGAAATAGTAGAAAATATGGTCCCAAATTGGCGTGAAAAGAGCTCCAGGAAGAAAATTTTTACTTAAGTTAGGGAAATTTCCCTGAATTCTGGGCCAAAAAAGGGAAAATCACCCTTCTTTTTAAAGGGACTTTTTGGCAATTGGTATTTGTGTCGTTTTGGTCCTAAAAGAAAAGAAACAATCGCATGCAGGTAACCTTCCTCCAAATAAAAAAACCGCATTCACTCTAATAGTAGTTCTCCACGCCCAAACAGAAGTATACCCATAACTTGTGGTCCAAATGGTCCATCCTGAAAGTCCACATTTTCCAGTAAAGTTTCGAAAATAATACAACCAGCTAAGAAGAGGCATGTATAAGAAGTTTTACTATTTTTCACATCTACAAATATGGTAAGGCTTTACATACTCTCTTCAACCCTTTATCCATTTTAAACATTCGAATATAATAATTTTGAATTGCTTGTCGCTCAGTTCTATCTGTCATATATTTGTGGCATTTGTATAGATATTGTATATATGTTTACAGGTCCCCAGGGAAGAACAGAGGTAACTCTGACTCGGTGTACCAGAATAAAGATATTTAATTATTATTATTATTATCATCATCATCATCATCATCATCATCATCATCATCATCATTATGATTATGATTATTATTATTATTATTATTATTATTATTATTATGAATACCAACAAACTTCATCTAATCAAACAAAATGCCAGGTCGAGGTACGCTATTTGATGCCAACATTAACTGCAAATTCAGAGAAAATCTTTGAATAATTTCAAAAAAAAAACTATGAAATAATGCCTTAGTTGGTTGAAGATGCGAGAGGAAAGGATGCGCAATGTAAATTTGTTCAATTTCGAAAAAAAAGCAAACAACACAAAAAAGCAACAAAAAAATGACAACGAAAGGGATTGACAACTGCAAGAATGGTGGCACAATGTATAAATTTACTGATGCAACCTATCTGCAGGAAAAATAAATGTTGAAATGTGAAGTATCAACGTACGGGTCAATAGGCTCACATCTTAAAGCTTCTTGAGTTGAACTTCCACAAACTTTCATCCAGTGAAATAGATGATGTGATGCCAAAATCACAAAAGTTGTTTGAAGGCATTTGAAAAACCACAAACACCACAAGATCCAGAAAATATATTTTTGTGTACGATGTCCTTAAATATTACTTCATTCTCGATGTCATTAAACAATAATAGATATTCGACTTTGCCTCAAAAGGCGCCATTTAAAGTGCCTATGGCTCATTTTTTTCCCCGAGGTGAACACGCCACAGAAATCCCTAGCCAAACCTTGCGGTCTTCGGCCGCTTGCCCTTTCAATATGGATTTTAAACCTCTCGCACCTCAATTCCTGCCTAATCTCATGCAATGTGAATGATTTGTTTCACTTTCAAAAATGACAAAAATTGTTGACAGGGATACATTTTACGAATTATTTACTCTTAAGTATACAAATAACGCAAAATTATTTGTATGAGTTTCATCGAAAAGATGAACCTTAAGTTGACGAACATATTAAGTAAACAGTTCCACACATGTTGAGAATGCCTTGGATGGATGTGTGACAAGGTGCTCTAAAGTAGAGAATTCCCTCAGACAGAGATATCATATGCATGCACCCAAAGTATTGTGAAGAATTTCAAACTCTGATTTGGTACATCTTTCGACAATCCATGGGTATGCACCAAATCAGTGTTTCATAATTTCCGCCATATACTAACTTTGCTTGACCCTAAGAAGGATTTTTGTGTGCATGAACGCGCGTACGCACACATTTTACAAGTCCCCTAAAGTAGAGGTTTCCAGTATCACTCCTGCCCCACAGCCATTCTAGAGGTTTTCAGATACCCTTCCCTTTGGCAGAGTTCCACCTGAAGAAAATTCTCCTTTACAGTAGACAAAATTACACACAAAAAAATCCTTTAGTATATCTAGATCGCATTCCCACCCCACCCGCCTCCACACACACGCGCGCACGCGCGTGCATGCATGCACGAACAGCCACAACCTAAAATTAAAGGAAGTAGAAGTCAAGAAATGCTACTGATTTAGCTTCGCCGCTGCACGTCTACCCAGGTGAACCTCTCACCGCTGAATTTCTAAGCACACTTTTCAACTATTTTGACTATATAATTTGATATTGCATTTTGAATCTGAACAGTTTTCATGGTATTTGTTTCAACCTGTCAGCACTGGCAATTTGCATTATGGTTTTTATTTTGTAAGGTCAGCTTCAAGGTCACTTTCATTTCAAGGTCAAAGGTCATAACATTTGGCAAGCTATCTTGGAAATAAAGACCTAAAAACACAAAACAAGAATTGTATCTGATGCTGTCATTTATTACATCTAAAAATTCATTTATTTTTGTTCCTTTGAATCAGTTATATGTATTTATCGTAAATACCATAAATAAAGGTAAACAATATAATGTAAACATCGTTTTTCGCTTGTGTTACATGGGACTTTAAACCTGCAGGTTATAACCCCGTTCCTCTTATACAAGCCAACAGTTCTATCTAGAAATGTTTAAAAACAAATTCATTTCAAATGAAAAAAAGGTACTTAAGTACATCATGCACATTTTAGTAAGGTCAGTTACAGGGTCACAAGTCTAAAGGTCATTTTCAAAGTCAAATGTCACATAATTTGTGGCAGCCATCTTGGAATTCGAATAGGGTCACATCCCGCAGCCTGAGGACAATTCGAATACAGTCGCTTCCCGCGGAGAAAAAGATTAGAGTTAATACTAAGATGATGAAATAACAGTAGTGAGTAGTTCTTAATTGGCGGGTATGATAAGGCTCCAAATTCATAAGTCAAGGAACCATTTTTTTTTTTTTTTTTTTTAAAGCTGCTTCGCATAATCTGCCGTACAGGAAACCAACAACCCATGTAAACATGGAAATCTAAATTTAGCAAAACAGCAGCAACGACAACAACAAAATATAAGCATAGAATTTTCTAAATGTTCACAGACTTGACGTAGTCAACAAAAATATGTTTTGACAATGTATGTCTGGTCTGTTTTTCTCCCTTTTGGATACGGGATATACTCCAGTAAGAAATTATAAGAATGATTAACATATTAGCTCCTTCTTCATTTAGTCAGCATATTATTTGCATTAGATAAGAAAGTATGATGTCCTGGGTACTTTTTATATATAAAATACTGTATCCAGATCTTTTACTTACAGCAGTTATATTGTTTTTATTACTTCGACAACGCGTTTTTAATAAGAATGTGTAATTCTAAATAACTTAGTTACTTGATAAAGTAAATAATCAGTTATTCCAGCAATTGAATTAATAAGTCAAGGAAGTGAATAACTTGTCGACGAAGTAGTTTTGAAAAAAAAAACTTAAAATAGGTATTTGAATTGCTGTAAGTAAAATAGTTTCAGTGTGAAATAAAGAAAGAGAAAGAACGAAAGAAAAAGAGGAAGAAAGAAAGAGAAAGAAACAAAGAGAAAGAAACAAAGAGAAAGAAAAGGAAGAAAGTGAACGATAGAAAAAAGGCTGACAGAAAGAGGGGTGCATGAATTAAGTTACATGTACATGGGCACCTGTCACAGGTTATGCCTGGCTGAGACCTGGGTAGTATGATTATGATGTTAGTGTTTATCTGCATGGGTCTAAACCCGCATAATCACCTCTTGTTCTGCCTGTCACAGAGTAACGTTCCTCCATGTATTATCCACGTAAGCATTGCTAGATTGTCATGGAGCATGTTATCTGTGGGCGGCACAACAACAAACTTTTCCAGCACTATTCATTGGTCCAAAATGTCATTTGCCACAGGTGTTGCCGTCATGTAGATTAGCAAATATGATATGCCTTATTACTAGGTACTTTTCGGGGTGTCTTATCATCTCCTGTGGTATGTAACACTGTTGAACTCTTGCTGTGTTTTTGTCGTGTGGTGTGGTTTGTGCTGCAGTATGGCGTGTAGTGGCGTCTTTGATGTGCAGTAGTATTCTGCGGTGATCAGACATACCCATATTTAGCGATCTATGGAAACGGATGTAAACACATAATGACTATTTGCCTCCTCTTAAACTTAATGGGAAAAACAGAGAGAGAGAGAGAGAGAGAGAGAGAGAGAGAGAGAGAGAGAGAGAGAGAGAGAGAGAGAGAGAGAGAGAGAGTTATTGTTCTTTTGTCTGGCTTTTAAAGGCGTCTTATTTAAAAAAAAAAACTTTTTAAAGCGGCTGTTCAAGCTTCATATCGGCTAAACTGACCCTGTGTCACTCAGCTTGACAGGATACAACTGTCATGACTCAAAATATTTTTTCATGAGAATTAACAATTCTATTTCAAATAATTGACTTTTTAAAACAAAATAAAAACATCCATTCTAACAACTGTGCAAACCAGCCATGCAACATGTATTTAGTTTGAATAACATTTTTTCTCTGTGTGTCCTTCACAGCTAAAGTACAAACTTTCCAAGCACAAAAAGAACAGGATGAATCATGGAGTAAGTCATGTCATATAAACATAACATGTACATGGTAAACAATCACACAGACATTCAAATGTACTATATGCGTAAATTATGCATTTATTCATTTTTGTAAATTGTCATTTGAATAATCTATTTCATATAATGAAAAACTGAATGATATGATCACATGACCTAGCATTGCTGGTATACTATAAATACACAGGTGGGCTGGCTGCTGATCAGCGTGTCTGGAGTTCTGTACAACAGTAAATTTTGAATTGTAAAGCTCATCAATACAAGATTCTACATTTCACTAACCCCATGTTGTCTCTTCACTGATTAAAGTGTGTGTGTCAACACACACTTTTTTGTTTTTCCTCAAATTCTTTCTTTCTTTCTTTCTTTCTTCTTTACCAGCACATTTGTCTGACGCTTTTCTCGAACACTATTATACATACAAACTCCAAACTTGTCATGATTGTACCTCCCTACAACGAGATTGACCATTTCATATAAAGAATGAAGATGTTTGAAATTATGCAAATAAGGGGCATTTGAAATTTTAAATCCTGAATATCTTCAAAAGTATAATAGATAGAGATGTCATTCCAACTTCTACTAGGAGGTTATTGACCATTGCGCATCTAATAAATTTAAAACAAAAGTTGTAGCAATTTAAATTATGCTAATTAGCAGTATTCCAAATTTTAAAACTTGAATATCTTCAAAAGTGTTATGGATAGAGACGTCATTTTAACTTCTGCTAGGGGATTATTGACCATTGCGCATCCAATGAATCAAAAGCAAAAGTTGTATCCCTTTAATTTATGCTAATTAGCAGCATTTAAAATTTCAAAATTTTAAAACTTGAATTTCTTCAAAACTATTATAGATAGAGATGTCACTTCAACTTCTACTAGGGGGTTGTTGACCATTGCGCATCTAATGAATCTAAAACAAAAGTTGTAGCAATTTAAATTATGCTAATTAGCAGTATTCGAAATTTTCAATCTTGAATATCTTCAACACTATAATAGATAGAGATGCCATTCCAACTTCTGCTGCTGTGTTATGGAATAGTTGTACATTGCCATACCAATATGCTTTTAAGACACACACACACTGATTTGCAATGCAGCAAATCATCTTTCCTAGTTCATTTCTAATTTTATTTATTTCACAACTTGGTCCCCTAAATGGGTACATTTCTGATCTTTTGAATATTTAAAGTGTGTGTGTCAACACACACTTTTTTATTTTTCCTGAAATTCTTTCTTTCTTTCTTTCTTTCTTTCTTCTTTACAAGCAAATTTGTCCGACACTTTTCTCGAACGCTATTATACATACAAACTCCAAAATTGGCATGATTGTACCTCCATACAAGGAGTTTGACCGTTTTATACAAAGGAATGAAGATGTTTAAAATTATGCAAATTCGGGGCATTTGAAATTTTAAATCTTGGATATCTTCAAAAGTATAATAGATAGAGATGTCACTTCAACTTCTACTAGGGGGTTATTGACCATTGCGCATCTAATGAATTTAAAACAAATGTTGTAGCAATTTAAATTATGCTAATTAGCAGCATTTGAAATTTTAAAACTTGAATATCTTCAAAACTATTATAGATAGAGACGTCATTTTAACTTCTACTAGGGGGCTATTGACCATTGCGCATGTAATAAATCTAAAGCAGAAGTTGTAGCAATTCAAATTATGCTAATTAGCAGCATTTAGAAATTTTATACTTGAATATCTTCAAAACTATTATAGATAGAGATGTCATTCCAACTTCTACTAGGGGGTTGTTGACCATTGCGCACCTAATGAATTTAAAATAAAAGTTGTAGCAATTTAAATTATGCTAAATAGCACCATTAGAAATTTTAAATCTTGAATAACTTCAAAGCTATAATAGATAGAGATGCCATTCAAAGTTCTACTCCTGCGTAATGGAATAGTTGTACATTATCGTACCCATATGCTTTGAAGACACACACACTGATTTGCTATGCAGCAAATCATCTTTCCTAGTCCATCATGTTTTCATTTTGCAGTTTAATTGAATATATGGTCACACATGAGTTGCATTGAAATATTCTTTAGCTAATCCCATCTTTCTATCCCATGGTCTCTTCAAAATTCTCATTCAATGTTATAGCCCTTCCTCGTAACCTCTCTCAGCAAAAAGACAAGTGACTGAAAGGACGATAATTAAAGTGACTGTTAAGCCATACCACAACAATGATCTTTACACATGAAAATAGTTTTACTTTAAAATATATATTTTTGCGCGAACATAAAGCCAACAAAGGGTTCCTCCCTCCGTGAATGTGGAAACAGACTCTCTTTTCCACGTCCCTGCTCTCCCAGTAATTTTGATGAGATCATTCTGTCACACACATTCATTAATGGTGGCGTTTATATTCAAATTCATTCACAGCGCTACTGAATGTGTTTTCATTGATAACAAGATTATCATCAAGGGTGCTTGGTTCCCATCAGATAAAACAGCAGCAGCAGAAGCAATAATAGTAATAATAAAAACTGATTATTGCTTGTCCATAAATTTCTGGGTTAAAGTTGACAGGTTTTAAGGAATCAGTGTTTAATCGTTTAAAAGAATGAATATTTCTCACTATATAAATACAACATATTTGATTGATAATCATATGACTATTTCATTTTTTAAAGCAGCACAATTCATACTGAATCAATGAATCAAAATCAATACAAACGTGACAATTAGAGTATACAACACTACCAGAATAATTTACGGACCCATTTTTGTTTGGTAATATTTCGATTCTAAACTTTACTTTTCAGATCTCGTCAAAATCTCTGTAAAATATAAACACTCCTTTTGAAGAACAGATTTTAAAAAATGACCTGCTAGACAGGAAAAACTACCGCCCAGTGAGAGTATTCCCTATTATTTCTAAGATTTTTGAAAGGGCAATGAACACCCAATTATATGATCACTTTAACAATATACTCCACCCCTTTGTCTCAGCTTTTCGCAAAGGATATGGGTGTCAAACAATGCTGCTCAATGCAGTAGAAGACTGGAAGAGAGCCTTGGACGATCAGCAACATGTATCAGCTATTCTCACAGACTTGTCCAAGGCTTTTGACTGTCTCCCGCATAACTTGTTATTGGAAAAAGCTCCGCGCCTACGGTCTTGGCAAGGATGCCTTAAACCTGCTGAGAAGTTATCTAAATGGCAGGAAACAGTGTGTAAAGATAAGTGCTGTCTCCAGCAGTTGGAAAACAATCATCAAAGGCGTGCCCCAAGGCTCCAGTCTCGGGCCGCTGCTGTTTAACATCTTTCTCAATGATATATTCTTCTGTATACAAGGACTACTGTACAACTACGCTGATGACAACACCTTATGTTTTGCCCATGCAAATCTGGATACTCTATAAGCCTTGTACTTGAACGGGAGTGCCTTCATTTTGTTGACTGGTTTGACATAAATATGATGAGGGCGAACCCGTTTCAGGTTATCATATTTGGTATTAAGGATATTCATAATGATGTAAATTTTCAAATTGGAAACGCAACCATAAACTATGAAGCTGAGGTAAAACTACTTGGGGTAACGGTCGACTTCCAGCTAAATTTTGACAAACATGTGTCATATCTATGTAAGAAAGCCTCTGGGCAGCTAAGCGTGTTAAAAAGAATGGGCCACTACTTGAACACCCCCTGCAAGCTCCTCATTTACCACTCTTTCATTCTGTCAAATTTCAGTTATTGTCCTCTTGTTTGGCATTTTACCAATGAAGGACTCATACAATAGAACGGATCCAAGAGAGGGCTCGGAGATTTATTTATAATGATCAGAACTCCTCATTCGAACAACTTCTTAAAAATTAAAAATTCACTTCTCTCAGAATCAAGAGGATGAGAAGCTTTGGAAGCATACAAACTTTATCATAAACAAGGACCAGTTTATCAAAAACGACTTTGAATACAGTTTGCTTGAATTTGTACTTGAAAAGAAAAAAATGGATTCCTCAGTGTTGGCATCAAACATCGTTTCAAAAATTTTCTAATTTTTGTGCCAAGACTTTTGTTATAAGCCTGCCTCAAAGAATAAAACAGATAAAGGCATTGACTAAACCGTTTGTTGCGGTTCACAAACTGCACTTAGCTATACGATTTACTGCAAGAAAAAGCTAAGCATCCGGACAATCTACTAAAATGCATACAAAAGAAATGGAGGAAGGAAGAGAGTCTCTTCCTTCCTCCTTGAAAGAAATGTTATATTTTAGAGTTTTGAAATTGACTTTTATCATAGAATGCGTAATTAAAGAATGAAAATGTTTCGTTTCTTGCAAAATTTGATATGAATGTATAATTTAACACGGTATAACTATATCTTGATAAGATATTATTTAGGCTCGTTATCTGGTGATGTACAAATACCACAAGGCAAAACACGTTTTGGGATAGAGCAAAAGAAAAGTTTATTTGATGAACATATGTAATATTGACAGAAATGATGGATATATTTGGCAAAGTTAACAATTGAAATGGCTTTACAAAACAGGTATTGAAATTCTTACAAGTCTGTGTGTGGAGTAAATATAGAGGAGCTCTTGTGATCTAGTTTTTATATGATGCTTGTTAGTATTTTGTAATTGTGGTTTCTTCGTTTTTGTTTTTCGTCAATGATGGATCTGTTTTGTGCACGTTATGTGAAACAAACAAACAAACAAACAAACAAACAAACAAACAAACACAGTGATGAACTTGATACAAATCTAGGTTGTTTTTCCCACGTCAAAAAGCCCCAAATAAAAACGAACTCCATTAAGGACATCCACCCACTGAAGGTCTCGCCATTTCATATACCATATTTGATTCCGTATTTCACATTCACCAATCGTAATGTTTTGATCTTGCTCAAGCATCTTGTTATGCGCCAGTTTGTAAATGATGTGAAACAGTTCTTGAAATTTGCCACAAATATACTGGAAAACGCCAACGCTGATCGTACATGAATTTACGGAAAAGGCACTTTTTTGTGCAAATATTCGCTTGATTTAAGGCGCTCTATTGTGACCGACCCAGATTTATAATTATAGGACGAAAAGGTTGTGCGCCTGGGCTGGAGTCCCGGACGTTCTACCGGAAGTTGTTTCTTGGGCGGTTTTCGATCGATAAATGTGTATTAAACCTTAGATAAACGTATCCAAGTAATGTTTATCATTTTATTGTCATCAAGCATATTGATTAAATCCCTTTTATATTGTGAAAAATTGTTTGGCATGATTTCATAAGGAAACGGGTTGACGTGAGCGCAAGGAAACGATCTGCCGTTGTACGAGTATAGATAATTTGCTGCTATTGGGCAGCTGGTTCTGTGGTGTAGTGGTTATCACGTCTGCTTTACACGCAGAAGGTCGCGAGTTCGAACCTCGCCAGAACCTCTTTTGTCACCACTGATTAGACAATTTCTCTAAACATTGGATTTTTTGTAGAAGTAACATTGAATAAGCTGCTTACTTTGAAGCTGATGAAATTAAAAAATTCAGAGTCATTTCAATTATACACCTCATTTGATGTTTCTGTGTGCAGTAGTTTTTATTCTTACCCTTTTTTTAATGCAAGTTATGTGCGCAATGAAAAGTAATGGGAATACTCAACCCTAGCCTTCCTGATTTAAGTTCTCTACAGAAGCAGAGTGGGGTGCAGGAATCATCTATTCTTGTTCTTGCCTATATGCTACAATTTAGAAACAACAAATATCAAAAGGGCAGGCATGTCAGATGAAAATTGTGTTATTTTGTATACGCAAGGTGTAGTGTTGCGAAAACATTGCGTGAGAGCGAAATATACACAGGAACGAAATAATATTGTGCGGGAAGGAAATACTGTTGCTTGGTCACATAAATTATTTTTCCTTCCCATGCAACATTTATTGTGTAGAAACGAAACAGATATTCTGTTTCTACATGCCCTTGAGTGGGTAAGCTATTTATCCCTCTAAGTAAAAAAAGAAAAAAAAAATAGTTCATTCCCTCGAAAAAGTCATTCCGTTTCCATGCAAAATGATTTCGTTTTCAACACAATAGTTATTGCATGACACGAAAATATCACAGGCCTAAACACTTTGGGCATATAAATTCATTCCTTTATCCGTTTCTGTACATCATATACGTGTCGGGAAAAGTCACAGAGCGAACAAAGTGAATTGCGCCTTGATATCAGAGTTTGGCCAGCAGTTAAAAAACGTTCAACGGAACAGACGTAGGTCTAGCCGGCATATACCAGATGCTAGCCTCTCTGTGCATAGAACTTCGAAGTTTCCAAACTATCAATGGCAAGTTTGTGAATATCACAAAATTAAATAAACAAGTACTAGGACGTTAAAAGGGCAAGTGACAAATTTTACAATTAAGTTATTATCTTTCTTTTGTCATTGTTTCAATATGACTGTAATGACCGAAAAAATGCAGGTCGGTATCTGTTTTAATAAGACCAAAAGGAAAACTTAACACACCGCGCATTATATATATATATATATATATATATATATATATATATATATATATACGACAGATGTAATATATCTTAACATATATAGATATTATTACATCTGTCGAATGAATAACGTTAAAGTGAACTTGCCTGCGGTTTGTCTAGAACGGCATAACACTTGGCAAATCAAGCACACACTTACACATACATATATTATGTCTATATATATAATACACACACACACACACACACACACATATATATATATATACATATATATATATATATATATATATATATATATATATATATATATATATATATATATATATATATATATATAAAACATAAGAACATGGTTATTCATTCTCAGGGAATAATCAGAACATTTGCTTTTATTTTCCGTCACGATTTTCCGTGAACATGGAAACATAATTGATGGCACAAGGGCAACCGGCAGAATGGTTGTCACCATATTGTCGTCGATACGAACCCACTTATACTGACCGCCAAAGTCACTGTGGCCCACCGAAAATACTGATTTTTGGGTGGGCAGTGACTTTGGCGGTCAGTATGAATGGGTTCGTGTCGTCGAGAATATGATGACAACCATTCTGCTGGTTACCCCTGTGTTTGAGATGGCTGCTCTCTTCGGAGCTTCATAGGTAGATGAAACTCCGGACAAATTTGGTGGGAAAGAAAGAAAGCAAAAGAGAGAAAGAAAGAAAGAGAGAGAGAGAGAGAGAGAGAGAGAGAGAGAGAGAGAGAGAGAGAGAGAGAGAGAGAGGGAGAGAGAGGGAGAGAGAGAGAGAGAGAGAGAGAGAGAGAGAGAGAGAGAGAGAGAGAGAGAGAGATTTTGTACCAGCGTATCAGTATAAAATACGTATTGAAGGCAAAATGGTTCCACTTAAATTTGTAAAAAGTAAAGATTTTTATTGGGAGTTTCAAAACAGAAGTAATGCAATCCCAACAGCACTACAGAAATGGAATAACAAGTATGCTGTATCAGAAGTAGAATGGGAAGAAATATTTGAACTTCCCTATAAGTGCTGTATGGAAACAAAATTACAAACTTTTCAATGGGAGACATTCA
Organism: Hermodice carunculata; assembly: GCA_964020975.1. NCBI lineage: Eukaryota > Metazoa > Annelida > Polychaeta > Eunicida > Amphinomidae > Hermodice > Hermodice carunculata. The sequence continues at coordinate 67,816,779 of OZ026615.1, read as the reverse complement.
TATTTAACTGCGATTTTGATCACTTCCTGTGTTGCCACGGCAACAGACTGATGCCTCCACCATGATCAGGGCAGATTTGCATTATATACAACATAAACATTCATAAATAACACCTTTTCAACCAAAAGAGAGCCCACTTTTAATCAATTTAGGCCATCTTATGTCTCAAATATATGTTAATACATTTTCTTTAGATTATTGTGTGTTTGTGTTGTTCATTTTGTTGAGAAAGTACTTTGGACCATGCTAAATACATGGATCTGCCCTGATGCAGGTGGCTCCCTCTTTTGCTCAATAGGTGTTAGAGTAGGACCGCATTTCGATATGAATACATCCTATTTGAAATTATTCACAGAATAATAACAACTAATAAGAGGCTATGTTTTATGCATGGGCATTAAAGAATCAGACAAGTGTTATAGATGTGCAGATAATATTGATACAATAGAACATAGGTTTTATGAATGCAATAGTTCCCAGCGATTCTGGGACTCTTTCCAAAATTGATGGCCCAATCTTTATAACAACGTACATCTGAGTGAAAAAGATGTTATATTTTTGGGTGCATAAATCGACCCTTTTCATACATCTTAAATTTTTGTATTTTAGTAGCGAAATATTTTATGCATGTTTAGTTACATAGATGTCAAAACAACCTAAATTTTGCAGGTTTTTTAAAGGTACTACAAAGAAAATTACAAGTTATCAGAATCATTATGTTGAAAAACGACAAAATGCATGTATATGGCAGAAACTGGTCAAAAATTGCAAATAGCCTGGAAAATATATAACAACATGGTTGTACTGTGTTTACAAGGGATGCATGAACAAGTAAGCAACCACATATTGTAAAAGAAATGAATAAAGATTATTAAGAGAGTGAGAGAGAGAGAGAGAAAAAAAATTATTGTATTTGAATGAAAAAGGGATTCTTCAAGCCCATATTTTATGATTTAATTGATGTATTTTATACAAATATGCAGGAAAATTAATACCCCCCCCAAGGGAGTAGGTTAACAAACTGGACACCATCGTCCAAACACCAGAGGAAGATCTGATCCTAGTAGACATTTGGACATACCATCTTTTAATTCCAGAACAGTCCTTTTGAGAAATCATTCTTGCCATCTGCAATTACTTTATGGACCTCACTCCCATTTGAAACTAGAAATTTGCCGACTTCATCACAATTTAAACAGACAGTTTCAAATCTAAAGACATGTTGTGTCGTTTATCCAGAACTTCTGAACATCGGTAAGAGATACTTGTCCATTTTGCATTCCCGTCTGCGTATGACCATCTATGTAAGATAGGTGTAATTGAATCTGCAAGTTGCACATGTGGCGCTACCATCGCAAGCGTTTGGCAGTATTTCTTAACTTGTCCACGATACATCATTGCTCGGGATGTCCTCCACACTTCTATCAGCTTGGTAGCACCATTTAAAATTAGGACGATGTTATTTTCACCGTACGGTGAGAATAGCTTTTGGTCTATTTTCACCGTACGGTGAGAATAGTGTTTGGAAGGAGTTTTGTCTATTTTCACCGTATGGTGATGATGGTACAGTTTGGTATATTTTCACGGTGAGGATAGAGGCGGCTCTATTTTCACCATTTGGAAAATAGAAATTGAGAGCCTTTGTGCAAATATATAGTTATGACTTGTCACGTAGAACTGAGGCAAATTAAGATTGGAGAAAAATGCTTACTTTAGGGAGATAGTTAGGTTCATAGTATAGTCAATAGGGAACGGGACCAAGTCCAAAGCAAAGTGCCCGCTTACGGAGGGTTTACTGTAAGGCAATTTCCTTGGCACCGTGACAGCATTGAATGTTTGGCTCTTCAACATCTCAAATTGATGTATGTAAATTCAATTTACCCACCCTTTCATTTTCGTTGCTTCGTGTTTTTTTTTTTTTTTTTAATTTTATTTTTATGAGATCTTTAATTAAGTCATAACGAGATACATCTATATTACCCTTAAGTTCCGTTACTACCATCTGTGACAATATTAAAATAGTTCCTACTTTGTCTTGTCATTTAAATTTTCGCCTTTTCACATAAAAAATACAGAGTGTTGGCTCTATAAAAGCTGAATTAACACCTCAACCGATCTCATTATAAACCATGGCCATGCTCAAACTGGGAAGTTTAGGCCTTTTATTTATTCCAGCAAATGTTGGTTCCAATTCTCTTTGTGTGAAATATCATGACACAATGCTTTTCCAAAATATTCTTCCCTGGTTGACTTCTCTACCATTGACGCATGGTAGAAATAGAGCAGCCCCTATTCTCACCGTACAACGAATATAGACCAAACTATGTCATCACCGTACGGCGAAAATAGACAAAACAAATTCTCACCGTACGGTGAAAATAGACAAAACAAATTCTCACCGTACGGTGAAAATAGTCACTCCGTTAAAATTAATACTGTTTTATATGGTCATGATAAATGTTCCGTACTAGAAAACATCCGTATCTTTTTATCAGTACAAGAATATATTAAAAAAACTAAACGATTTCAAGGTGAAATAATAACTTAGATTATTTTTATTATTATTTTAATTATTACTATTTTGATTATCGCATTATAGCCCCTATATCTGTGCTCTGTTTAGTCGTGTCTCTCTTCTACCTGTTTCCTCCTTGGGGCCCCTCGTCGAGCCCTCGGTAGGACGAGACGAGCGGCGTCAACCTGGAATGTATGTTACGTATGTCCCGTGCTCTTGTCCCTCCTTTGCAAGAAGGATTTGTATAGGGCTCTGCCCTCCTTCCTGTTTGTTTTCTTTTGAATGAAATATGTTTCAACCAAACTGGACATGCTTTTTAATGCTTTGTTGCACCCTGAATCTGAACAAAGCCAAGGCAACCGGTACGTGCTGCCACCATGCGGCCTTTTTTGATTTGATAAGGTAAAAAATCTTGTGACAGCGAATTACATCCGCGAAGTTGTATCCAAGGAATAAAACAATATGGCTACCACAAGTACCCAAATTAGAACCATGACACGTTAAGTTTATTTTTCGGACGATACAACGACAAACCTCCCTTTCAATACAGCAACCATCGACGTAGAATAATGGCAAAGACAGCAACGATGCTGGAACAGGTCTGTATGGGCAGACGAGTTGCACGGTTATCATCAAAATGTAACATATAAGATATATGTACAGTCCTGTCAGGTGCAGGGCAACATGGTCAGGAGTCCTGACCATGTCATGTTGCCTTCGGTGGTTAAATTATCGAAAAACAATGTTTACTAATTTTGATATGCATGATTTCTAGGGCAATCTGTCTAATAACAACATTAAAATTCAGACACAAGTACTACTTAGAAGTTCAGAAGCCAGAGAACGCATAAGACAAGGTCCAAGGACAGGTGAAGATGGGGATTCCAAGAAGCTCAGAACCTATTGATAAAAATCAGGGTAATTTTGTCAGAGAGGAAAATTAAAATCTCAATATATAGACTATACAAAAGAGAAAAAACCACCAAACTGTGCATCAGTTCACATGACCTAAGAGTAGAGTCAGGGCATTAGCAGGTACAATCCCAGCCCTTTAGGAAACCAGACTTCTTGTCATTGCCATTGCCCCAACTCGCTAATCGAGTATGAACTGCAGTACATGTTGGAGTGTCCACAAGTACTACTTCAGAAACTAGAGGACTATAACTGGAAAAGTTTAATTGACAATGATATGTACATGGTGAAGATAGGGATTCGAAGAAGCTCAGAACCTATTGACAAAAATCAAGGTACATTTTGTCAGAGAGGAAGATTTAAAACTCAACAGGTCAATACAAAACTAAAAAAGGAGAAAAACTTTACCAAACTGTGCATCAGTGCACATGACCTAAGAGTACAGTCAGGGCATTACAATCCCAGCACTTTAGAAAACCAGACTTCTTGTCATGGCACCAACTCACTAATTGAGGATGAATTGCATAATATGTTGAAGTGTACAAGATATAACAAGCCTTAAGACACGTTAATACATGATTTACAAAGATATAACGTCACAAATTTGACTGCAAATAGACAATTCAAATTTCTAATGACAGGTCCAGACAGTGACCATTATGTGTTCAAATATGTTATAAATTGCAGGCTTCACCATTTGCGAACAAGTAAATCAGAATTTATGGTTGTACACACTGTTGAGGGCCCACCTTATACTGTACAGGAACTACCTTCTGTTTAAATGTATTTGTTATGTATGTAATTGTAGACGTAAGCCTGAACCTCTGTATGTACTTCTTTGTTTTTCTTAGACGTACCTGTAGTAGCCATTGTGTATAATTTTGTGCATTGTCTGTACCATACCATGGAACATTAGTTGATGGACAATTAAGATATTTCTAATTGTTCAAGTGCAAACGATGTTGGTGGCACTGTCAGTGAGAAATCTGACCACTGCCCAGCCCAGGGCAACTGACTTTGACAACTGACAGGGCCAAGTCAGGCCAGGTTAACAAATAATACTTACTGGTTACTGAATGTCATCTGTTGGGTACTGTACATGCAGCCAATATTTAATCAGGTTAATCTGAAGAGACAGTACTTTATTTTTTGTTGTGTTTTTGTAATTTAGACCTATATAACATGTACAATGTCAGTTTCCAGCTTTCTATAAAGAACAAAGTGGTTACAGTTGTGGCAACCATAGCCCAACATGTACATGTATTTGATAAATTTATAGCAACTGTAAAAACAACCGCACACCCTATCTGTGTTGGTTGGAAGTTGTACTCCGATTTTAATTCTATTTTTCTCTTTCTGGTCCATGCATCTTTAATTAGATCCACAGACAGCCTTTAGAAAGACCACATGTATTTGGCAAACGACTGACATTGCTGCAGAAGGAATCTAAATATTTAGTTTATTTCACCTAGTGTCTGGCTTCCCATCATGTCAACCTGAGACTGATTCCTTTAATTTGTTAAGTACTTCTTTTCCTTCTGGATATATACTATTTAATACAAAGAGAAACTTAGCAAACCTGAATCTGTAAGCCCATGTACCATTTGAACACTATCAAGTTTGATATTCTGTAGCAAAGACCTTATGAAATGTGACAAACTGTGGATGACTGAACACACAGAAAACCCAAAATTTTTCAAGGTATGTTTCCAATTTGCACCTAGTCATTATTTATTATGCTTTGCTACCAGTTTTTTATGAGCACAGAGGTCAGTAAACAAGTTTATTTCTCCACTATTACTGACCAACCCAGTGCAACAAAAGTGACCTCTCTGAAGCAACAACAGCCATATCTATAGTAGCAATATCTATAGTCATTAAGACACAAGAGTCACTGTAACAACAGCTGCCTCACTGAAGTTATAGCAGCTGTACATGTATCTATAACGGTACATGACCAAGTTGATTATTGTTACTGCAGCTGTAAGAATATTGGTACATGTTTGTCTTATGGTTAGTTACCATAACAATATGTATGGCCTATGAAGAATACACAAATCATGACAGACACCTGGTTTGGAAATTGAATTTTGAAAATGCCAAATGCCAAGATCACTACATGAAAATGTCTATATTCTAAGCTGTAATATAAGAGCAACTTGTTGTATGTGATAATCAATTGATATCTACACTTGTACATTTGAGACAGCATGTAAATGTAGATAAGTATGGTCATGGCAGTGTCAGCGTTATATCACACTGAACTAAGACCCAGTTTATTTAAAGCATTGGTTCTGCTGTATGTCTTTTGAAGTGCATGCAATCTGAAATGTAGGCTTTTGCATAGTTATCAATAGAAAGGCAAGGCAAATGTTGCTGAAAGTAGATACACAGTGTGCTAATTATAAATACATAGTTATGGCTTTATCTCTGAGCATATTCATTTTCATCAGAGAATCTCCCAGCAATTGTAAGCAGGAATGTGGGTTAAGACTTCATGCAGCATCATCCTGGGACTGGTGCTGTAACCACAAATGATCTTGAATTGCAACATGGCTAGTGACTTTGCTACATTTGTTGCTGTTGGTTTTGAGCTTGATACAAGAATCACATCTTAAACTGTGCCTTTGCAGTGATGCTGAAAAGTCATCAGTCCTTGGCTTTTGCCAATAAAATTTTACCAGGACCAATAGATATCCTTACAGTGTCAGCCCAAAAGACCGAGGATATTTTTCTGCTCATAGATTAAACAAACTGTGAAATGTTGTATAATATCAGGGATTTTTTCTGAATTTTGGCTAAAAAAGATGAACTTGGTACATTTATCTTTTCATCAGCATCACTTCTATCTATGTGTTCTTTTGCCTTGGTTATTTACTCCAGTGTATCTAGTTGTCCATGTGCCGCGCAGATTGTTGCGATGAATGCGCAACCTACATGACCGCAAATGTAATGTAAGCTGTGATCGGTAGAATGGTTTTCCTGTTTGCGAATATTGACTACTGTCATTGGATACTTAAAATAGTGTAGTACTAATACTTTATTGCTCAAAATGTCCTCTGGGGACTAAGGCATTACAGGTTACAAGTATAAGTACATAGCACCCTCTGGGGCCAGATCTTTACATTAAAGAAAATGACAGGCGACATAGCACCAAGACAAATACACTTCCTCATCACTCTGAGGTAGAGATCAGTCACATATGACACACTTTAGCACACACATAAGTTACACACATAAATAAATTTAAGAAAAGGAAGAAAAGAGAACGGATTTACAGCTTGGATTGTGGTCCATGAAATGTTGCACAAGTCCATTTGTTGCACACAAGAGAAGCGCTGGCATGAAGCCTAGTTCACATACAAATGTTCACTTCAGATGTCAATTTGCAAATATTCAGAGTTCCTCTTGGAATAGTTTTTAGCCTCAAGGAATCTGAGGCAGAATGCAGCCACAGTCCTGAAACACCGGTCTTCAGAAGTAAGCAAGTAGAGCACCAGTGTGACCCGTTTTCAAATAACCACGAGACTACATGTACAACCACTTTCACCTGTCACCTGAAACAAGTGCGCTTCATCCACACAACCATGTTTCCGATGTTGAAATATATACGAGGCTGTAAGGGGCTGTGTGCAAAAAAAAAAAAAAAGGTTTAAAAAATTCTGAGGAAAAACCTTGGAAAAAGGGAGAGGAGGTTAATGCCAAAAATCTGATTTTTGGAAAAGTGCAAAAAAATAAACACAGCTGAAATATATCAGCACTTGTACGATTGAAAATTACAAGCCTGAATGTCAAATGGACAACCAGTATTTGCAGTAATTCCCAGTGGACAACCAATTAAATTATTGGGCACTTCTAAGACATAAAATGATAACATTTTATCTTGAAAACAACTGTGCTGAGAGGGAAAATATCTTACAACCTCAAAAAACACAAAGGAAATTTCAATATGTAAAATAAAGTGATTTTATTGTCAAAACTCGACATAGAAAAAAATGCAACAGACTATAATAGAGGTTTTTACATAGCGATGTTTCAAAAGCTTCACTAGAGCTTCAAATTTTCTCTTTACTTATAGAGTATTCCAGTTTGTATGTTCATTGAACATATTTCCAATAAATCCTTTCTAATGTACAGTCCTGAAGCTCCAGCAATGTGGATCTATCTCCTCACATTCACAGCTTCAAGCCCATGGCAATTTCAGCAATTCCTCAATCTGACACTAGGTGACACACTAATCAGTAAGTCTTGACAAGTCCCACATGCATGCATTCATGCTATGTACAATAGATTCATCAAATTAATAAAGAACAATTGTAAAAAAGAAAAATGGGAGGGGGGGGATTTGGTTGCTTGGGGAGAAGGGTATGGAGAAAGTTGGATAAGATATTTTAATGAAAGACAGGTGCCAGATTATCTTTGATAATTCTGTGAATAAAAACAGGCCTGTTGTTACATTTTCTTATTTCAATATAAATTGGGCCAGGTAAAAGATCCAGTCACAATTTTCCAGGAATTTTGGGTTGAGATTGGACTACAATCCGAATTTCAAGTTGCTATTTTTCAATATTGTATTTTTTTTTTTATATGTGTATAGATATGATCCCGAAGCCTGGTTAAAAAAAAGGCGAGCTGAGCAAACAGAGACAATGAAGGCTGCAAAATCAAAAAACCCTAGGTCTGCTAAGCAGGCAAATTTGAATGAAAATACCAGCCGATATCCAAACTGAATTTGTGTGGTTTTTTTTTTTTTATTATTAAAAAGATACAAGAATCAAAATACTTTTTCGATAACTTTATTAGTTTTAAAACATTACAAGATCATAAAAACGTACAAAGCATGAAGAAGCAAACTAAGTGCAATTTCTCATAAATAGTAATGCAATGAAGAAATTCAAAAAGCATTGCAAGATGTACTGGAGTTACCTACAGATTTTTTAGCTCAGCTGACTTGTCAGTCAGCTGAGCTTATCTTATGGCCCTCTGTCTGTCCGTCGTCCGTCAACAATTTACATTTTCGACTTCTTCTCCGAAACCGTCAGCCAGATCCACTTCAAACTTGGTGGGGATGTGCCTTGGGTAGGTGTCTACCAAGTCTGTTCAAATGGTCACAGTCCATTGATTTTTGGATTTTTAATGAATTTTTTTGTTCTTTTTTGGGCAAATCTTAAAAAATCTTCTTCTCTGAAACCGCTCACCCAATTACTTTGATATCACATAGAAACACTCCCTGGGACACTTAGTTCTTAATTTGTTCACCAGGTGGCGCTGCAATTTTTTTCTATTTTTTTATGAATTTTTGTGTGTTTTAGCTATTTTCGACTTCTTCTCCAGAACTGTCCCTCAGATTCAGCCGAAACATGGTGGATATGTTCCTTGTAGAAGGATCAAACAAAATTGTTCACTATGTGGGAATGCTACGGATTCCTGATTTTTAACGATTTTTTCAATTCGGGTACTTATCGGTCAATGCAGCTTTCCTATTGATTACTATGGAAGTCAATGAGCATTCTAATGCTAATTCACATTTTCGACTTCTTCTCCAAAACCGTCATCCAGATTAACTTCAAACTTGGTGGGGATGTACCTTGGGTGGGTGTCTACCAAGTTTGTTCAAATGGTCATGCTCCAGTGATTTTTGGATTTTTAATGAATTTTTCTGTTCTTTTTTGGACAAATCTTAAAAAATCTTTTTCTCTGAAAGCGCTTACTCAATCGCTCTGATATCACAGGGAAAGACATCTAGGGACTCCATGTTCTTAATTTGTTGACCAGGTGGCGCTGCAATTTTTTAATATTTTTTTTATGAATTTTTGTGTGTTCTAGCTATTTTTGACTTCTTCTCCAGAACCGTTAGTCAGATTAAGCTGAAATGTGGTGGATATGTTCCTTGTAGAAGGGTCAAACAAAGTTGTTAACTATGTGGGAATGCTGCAGATTCCTGATTTTTAACGACTTTTTCAATTCGGGTACTTATCGGTCAATGCAGCTTTCCTATTGATTACTATGGAAGTCAATGAGCATTCTAATGCTAATTCACATTTTCGACTTCTTCTCCAAAGCCATCATCCAGATTAACTTCAAACTTGGTGGGGATGTACCTTGGGTGGGTGTCTACCAAGTTTGTTCCCATGGTCATGTTCAAATGAATTTTGTTTTTTTTTATGATTTTTTTTTTCAAAAATCTTTACATAAGTTTTAATAGGAAAGTTTTAACATGGGGATTTCTTGTAATGGTTATAACTAAAATACTTTTGGCCAGATTTACGTCAAACTTGGTGGGGATGTGCCTTGGGTGGATCTCTACCAAGTTTCTTCAAATGGTCACGCTCTATTGATTTTTGGAATTTTTATGAATTTTTTTGGGGGGGGGGGCAAACCTTAAAAACTCTTCACCTCTGAAACTGCTCACACAGTTGTTTTGATATCGTTCATAGACGCTCCCAGGGACGCATAGTTCCCAATTTGTTCACCAGGTGGCACTGCAATTTTTTCTATTTTTTTAAATTTTTTATATGGTTTTGTTATTTTTCACTTGTTCTCAGAAGTGTCACTCAGATTAAAGTGAAATGTGATGGATATGTTCTTGTGGAAGGGTCAAACAATGTGTTTACTAGGTGGCATTGCTTTAGATTCCTGATTTTTAAGTATTTTCCATTCAGGTACTTATCGATCAATGCAGCTTTCCTAGTGATTACTATGTAAGTCAATGGGCATTCTAGTGCTAATTCACAGGACAACTGACACAAAATTTACTGTTTACTTGATAACTTGAGATCTGTTTTGAGTTAGTACTGTGATGCTGCACATGTTAATGTTTTTGTATGAAGGTCATGCTCAGACAGTACATGAATGACTTTGACCTCTTTTCTGGGGTCACAGTGCAACATACATGAATTTTACTCTTCATTATAACTTGAGAACTACTTGAACCTTGATGTTGCACATGTTAGTGTTCTTGTATAAAGGTCAGACTTACTCAGACCATGGATGACCTTGATCCTTTCCCAAGTTCCCAGAGCTGCAAGTGTGATGAATGTCAAGATCAGCTGAGCATGGGCTGTTCACACAGCCCTCTTGTTTATTCACCACTTGCACATCGGTTAATGTTTGCAAGAAAATTCTTAACTTGGAATCCTCATGAGAGGGGTTCATATGGGCACTGCCTGCTCCCCAGTGGTTTTTTCTTTCAAGAAATAAGATAAGTTTACACCAACTTGGAACCTAAATTATAAAACATTTTGGTCAATATTTTGGCCCGAGAACTGTTAATTTTGGGCTTAGAATTCACCAGAATGCACCATTTTGCATGCTCTTTTTGTCAAAATTTAGTTTGGGGGGGGGGGGGGGGGAGCATGCCTCCAGACCCTGCTAGAATGTCTTGGCTCCCCATGGGCACTCGCTTGGACCAGTAAAATACGGATTCTTACAGGCCCAAATGACCAGTAAGAAAAAAAAAATTCCCCATGACTGTCTCTGTCCAATTCATCTTTCTCAGTGGTTCTGCATGCAGCGTAGAGGTTTGTGCACTGCTGACATTGTACAAAAACTGGACAAAATACTTGAAGGTGACCTCACAGCCCATTATGTGGATGCATGTACTTGCTGCTATCACACATGTCAACTGGAGAAATTACTAAGGCTTAGCTACTGTAAGAACTGATCAAATTGGTAAACCAATTAATGAACCATGCAAAATCCTTATAGCCAGGTGTCATAATTCAACTGCACTTCAGCAGATGGAATAGAGTTGTGCACTGCATCACTTTCCATTTGAATTTGCATTTTAAAAACTTGAAATCTGTTGCATGCAAAAACACAGTTTTTTTCATGGTTTGTCTAGCTACATATTAGCTAAAAGGCATACAAATTTTGTTACCTTATAATTAGCTGCATGAGGAATTGGTTTATTGAAGATACTTTAACATACAAGCCAACAACAAGGTATAATTTTAGTGAGAAGAAATTTACATGTTGGGCTGTGTGTTGAGCCAAATCCACACACAGCAATTTGTACATTGGGTTGTATGTTCAGCTGAATGCACATAAAATTACAAAAAGTGATCTTTCTGCTTCAGCAAATTGTCTTCCCCAAACTCTCCAATTTATGACCTTCAAATCTTTCATTTCAGGGGCTTCTCCCAGTTAATGGAAAATGGGTCTGGAAGGATGAAACAAACACTTTGGAATATGTCAGGTGAGATGATAAAGTGTCTTAGACGTTGACCCCTTCCGCCTCAAATCACCCAAAAGCCTCTGGATGTAAATCTTTTTCTGCTCAAATATTTCTATTTGAGTTTTAAAAAATGTTGAGAATTGCATGCAAAACCTGCCATGATGGTATGCCGTAGGTCAATAGCTTTTCTTAGGTGTGGGTTAAATACCCAACATGCTCCAAGAAAAGCTGTTGACTCAGTCTTATTACTATCATGACCAGTAGAGGATTAAAATTTGTTGCAGAACATTAGTAGTAATTCCTTTAGGCTTATAGGAATATTGTAAAAGTGTCTTGCATCGCAGATTTTTTTTTAACTCATTCCATACTATGGTCACATGCCTTGGTCAGTGGTTCTGGCACTGACTTAAGACTATAGGCATGTTGGTACTTGAACAAAAGCTCTTTTCATGAAGAATTTAAGTATGCTATTGTCATCTTAAATCTAGGTAAACATTTGGAAAAATTAGGGATTGGTATGGAATGAGTTTAACAAGTACAGGCAAAGCAATGGCTGATGTTGATACCTGAGATACAAACAGAATTACAGTATTTTCTGGGAATGACAGGATGTATACATGTACATGTATCTTGGTTTCAGGTACATATTTTTTTAGAGTTTTTGCCTACCTGTACTGCAGTAAAAATCACCATTCCTTTTTGTTCACTTGTATATAAATTTGATTGATAAAATGTACACATGTATGTAAATACTTAATTTAAGTTAAACAGCATAATATAAGATGTTTTTTGAGTGGAATCAAACTGTAACAGCAACAATTTAGAGCTTTCAGATTTATACATTTACATGACAGTATTACTATTTGTTGACTAAAATACCTTTTTGTTAATGATTGGCTTTAGTTTTATTTTAATTTATTTTATTTTATTCATTTTTTTCCAGTACCATTTCCAATGCAGAAAAGAGAGACCGAAGACAGAATAATACCAATGCAGACAGAAGGGATCGGAGACAGAAACCAGGCATTCATTTTCAAGATGGAGGGAAAAGGAATGATAGAGGGTACATTTATCTTGATTTTGTGCAGTCATTTCCGTATCAAACATTATTCAACAGGTTTTTTTTTACTAAAGTGAAACCTCATTATGACACCTTTTGTTCCCTGCAAAATGTGTCAGATGTCTGAATATGTCAGATAAATAAGTCACATAACAAAGGAATCTAACATTAAGTCGTTCAAAACTTGTGTCGTTAAGTGAATATGTTGGATATCCAAGTATTGCTATAATGAGGTCTCGCTGTATTAAAATTTGGTGATAAGATATGCATGGATAAAAATTGTTTGCTTCTTATGGTTCTTGCTTCAAAATAATGCACTTAACATGTTATGAACACCAGTGATGTGAATGTTTAGTAACTAACTACACATGTTCATAGTTCTTACAAAAAGTGCTTTTTTTTTCTTTGTTGTCAGTTTAGTTGCCACAAATTATTTATGCATTCTTGCAAGTGTTAGGAATTGGGAATAACTACAAATTCTGATATTTCACAGATACAGTAAATTCACAAACTACAACTTTTTATTCAACACAGAATGACCCCAAACATGAACAACAGAGCATATGGTATGGGTCGTGGCAGGGGAGTAGGACTTCCTGGACATAGGTCTCCCAGAGGAAATGCTAAAAGTACAGCTAGTGAACATACACATGTGACTCTAGATGATGTGAAAAGTAAGTGATGAACATTGTGCACTGACTCTTTTCATAGGGAAAATTATGTGTCACTGCATACAACAGTAACATGACACTCTCGATGGAGTGGGGTAGACATTTTGTTATTGTGCCCATATCTCCTCCTGGCCTCCTTCAACCCTCTTTTTTTTTCCATGCAGTAATTCTTAAAAATTTGGAGCAGAATTTGGTGAAACCTGGTTGAATTATGTATATTCATAAGACTTAGGTTGGGCTTGTGGTTGGGTGACCTTGACCTCTCAAGGTCATGGGGCCGTTAATATGAATTTTGTTTCTGCACCATAACTTTTCAGGAATTTGTGTAACCTTAAGCTTGATGAAACTTGGTAGCATTTTGTATGTTGGTAAGACCTGGGTTGGGATTGTGTGTCGATGACCTTAACATGTGAAATTTTCAGTAATTTCTATACTAGTAAGTATATACCTCGCAACCACCATTGCCAAGACCTCCGTGTCTGCATGGCCACATCACCTGACACAATTGAGTTAGTTACTCAATCGATTGTTCCAAAAATCTGACGGTCCCAGTGGTGTCATCTCTTGGTTCCTTTAGATCTGGTGGTGGCTCCTGGTACACATGCTCCCATGTTCTTCATTCCTCCTCAATGATTGGTCAGTGGACATCACCTGCATGAAGGAAGCAAGGTGGTTGGGTGGGCTTCTCTGGTGGTCGAGAGGTAAGTATACTTACTTATATGGAAATTTTTTTAAAAATCACATATTAGATTAACATTCCCTCTCGACCACCATTGCTGATATACAAACTCATTGGAGGAGGGTGCAATGTTACACACAAACTGACCAAGGACCAGTGGGACAAACAGCCGGGGGGGGGGGGGGGGGGACCATCAGGCTGAGTGAGGAGGTGGCGTCTGAAGGGAAAACCTCAGAGGTACGTGGTATTGAGGCCACCAACAGCAGAATCCTGGCCAAAGCCTGGAAACCCTCCTTACTGATCAGCATTGGACCACACTGGATCCCCAAGAAATCACCCACCAACCTGATAGCTGTCCGCTGCATGTGTAGATGCTGTATATTTCCATTCTTCCAGTCCTGGAGATTAACCAAGACTGGCAAGTCGTGGAAAACATGGCGGGCACCAGGGGGGGGGGGGGGGGGCAGTTGCCTGGTTTCATGAGGCAGTATCCATAAAATGGGTCCACCAGCTTTTGTCCTAGGGGACACCAGAGACACCTGCCCAATACAAGTCCAATGAAAAGTCTAGGCTAGGCTGAGTAGGCCGACCTATAGACCGAATCCAGGTCTAGACCCTTTGGGCAACATAAGCTGGAACACGGTGACACCCTCAGGGGACAAGGGAAGCCTGAAGGGCAAGTATCGGGAGCCTATGCAGAGGAGCCCTCTATGCCTGCAAAAGCATAAATGCCCTGCTTCAGCACTATCTAGTCATGCAAGTAGTGCCCGGCGAAAGTCGTAGATCGATCAGGTGACCATTGGATTTCGTCATGAGCTAGAGGGTGGATCTCTCTTCTTCTAGCCCCCCCCCCCCAAGTGAGTGTTAACAGAAAACAAGTTTTCTACATCCAGTTCTTGAGGTCCTCCCATCGATAGTCTGCTAGGCACTCAAAAAGCCACCTCTTCAACATGACTAAGACCAGCTGGAGGTCCCACTGTGGTAGGACCTGCTTATCAGGTGGTCGGTCCATGTAGAAGGACCAATCTGTCCCTAGTCACCAGGGGGTGACCAATATCAGGTTGCAGTTGTGGGAAAGAGGCTTCGCAGGACCCATGGGAGAATTTGCGAAGGCCGACAGGCATAAGCCCAAAGGTTGCTCCAGTCCATGGTTGGAGCATCCACCGCTAGGACGTGGGGATCCAGGACAGGCAACATGTAAACTGGAAGTTTTGGGTTTGTGCTTGTTGTGAACAGATCCACTTGTGGGGTACCCTACCTGGCCCACATGGCCTGAATGACATGTGGGTGGAGTGACCACTCTTTCCCTGCTGGCTGACCTCTTCTCAAGAGTTGGTTGGCTAGGACATTCTGTATAGTCCTGGGACATGCCTCCCATGCCTGCAGACTTCCTGCGCAAACCAGGTGAGCACCAGAGGAGCCATGGCAAGGTGGAATGGAAGCGCCCTGAACTGGTAGACCTGGCCAGAAAATGCGAACGGTAGTATATCCCTTGAGTTTATGCGATCGGCACGTGGAAGAACGCATGCATCCTTAAGATCCAAGACAGTAGCAGAGGCCCTGTGGCCCCATTCCATTGATGGACAGAATCTCCAAGTACATGTTCAGCATTGGGAGGTCTATGACCAGACACCAGCCGCTGTCCCTCTTGGGGACAAGAAAGTGTAGGTTGTTGAACCCGGCCGAACTGGGATCTTCCACCCGCTTTATGGCATTCTTGCTCTGTAGCTTTCCCACCGCCTCTAGGAATGCCAAAGCGTTGGGTTCCTCATGGGGGTGGAGGTGAACCACTTGGGTTCATGGCATAATGAAGGCCTGTCTTCACCGAAGGGCAGCAAATAGCCATGTCTCGGTATTTTAGATGAAAGAATTGTCTGTAATAGACTCCCAATGTGAGCAAAAGGCAGAAAGACAACTGTGGACTAGGCGCTCATAGATGTCTGTAATGGGGATGGAGGGCAACTTTGAGACTAGGTGGTCCAGTAAGCAAAACTCGGGAGCCCTGAGGCTTGTCGTACTTCTTGGGTTTACCAAATGACTTGCCCTTCTCTGATCGCTTGCCACTTTTCCTGGGTCCTTGTGATGCGGGGGGGGGGGGGTGCTTAGGCTGGAGGGTGAATGGGGGTGGTCTGACAGCCACACTTCAGGGCAGTGGCAGCCAAGGGCAATAGCAACCAAACAGAGTCCGTCAAAGCTTTAGTCTTAGATCGCTCAGCCGAGCGGGCCCGAAGGTCCTGCACCTGGTGAACAATGTCCGCCACCTCTCCTCTGAACAAGGTGCTGATGAAAAGATCAGGTCAGCCAACTTCTGACCCTGGAGGTACAAGTAGGTGTCCCTGCATAGCAAATGCAGATTTGCCTCGAGTATCCAGGCCAGGCTGTTTGGATCTGATGGCCCATTGCTGGCGACAATGAAGTTATGAGCAATGCTGTCTGATTGACCCAGTGCAAGACTTCCTCCATAATCTGAGACGAGCGCTGGAGGTTCTCCAAGAGAGGCTGCCAAGGAAACATCTGAGTAAAACACCATAAGGACAGAGCCCCTGGTGTCCTCCTCGAGTCTTCAGAAGGTGTTCCCTGATGCAGAGATGGTTTTCAGCTGCCCAGCATCATACCTACATGTACATGTACCTCCTCCAAATCTAGATCCAATGGAAGGGACTGTGAGGAATACGTCTGGTCAGGCAGGGAGTACAACTTCCCCTGAACGTCCGATCAGGGGAGGAGTCACCCTTGCCTATTGAAGGTAGCTAGATGTCAGCGGGTTCATGGGAACACAGCTTGATCGCCCACCAGGCTCTGATTAAGGGCTCTGAGGTGTTCAAAGCCATGAGACAGAGCCAGGGTAGTGTCCATGGGGGTGGAAGTGGATTCTGCATTTGCCAGAGGCAGCAAGCTGCTCATCTAAGATGACTGACTCAGACACAGAATGGGTACTAGCAGGGGCAGATGAAGACAAAGGCTGTGTCCACAAATGCTGCTCCTGGTGGGGCTCGAGTTAGGCTTGCCTCTCAAGGGAAAGAGGCAGGGTCCCTGGCTTGAAGGCGAGATGCAGCGGGATCGCTAGCTGCTTGGTCCAGGTTTGGCCTGGAGGGGGAGCAGCCGGCAGTACCGACACAAGGATTGGAGTTTCGCGAGATGCCACTTCAGTGGTGAACGGGCCACCACTGCAGGATCCGAGGGCTCGTTACAGATAGAAGATACCACCACTGACTTGGGTACCCAGGGTTCGAAATTAGCAGGTGTCTAAGCACCCCAGGCAACTTTATTTCTTTAGCTGGTTTCCTGTGGGGTAACTTCCTATCTTCAGCAGAATATGTCATTTCCAACGATGGTGACAACATTAAATACAGTTCCTAAATTTTTGTCTTCAGCAGACCATGTAATTTCCAACAATGGTGGCAACATTAAATACAGTTCCTAGAATGGCCTTCGTGCGGAAACACCATTTTCATAGTGGTGACAAATAAAGCTCTTCTTTTATATTTGCAACATTTTAAATATAAGTGTCTTTAACCAGCTCACTAGTAACCATAATTTTCATGTGGTAGGAAACTGGGCAACTTTCTGGAGGCTTGGGCAACTTGTAAAAAATAGTTAATTTCTACCCCTGGGTACACTCTTCCGTGCTCCAACATGCCTGGACTTTCAACCTGAGCTCTTGGACCCAGGAACCAGGATGTCCACCCGGATTTCAGTGTTTCAGGGAGCCAGGAGTTGTGATCCACGCACTTACCAGATCGACCGAGGTTCTGGAAGGCCTGGGCGGGAACCTGTAGGTTTCCATCATAGCTTTACTGACTTAGCGGGCTTGGCCTCTGAGCGCTCCCACTTGGGGGTCTGATCTCTCAGGAGATCCAAACAGCGCCTAGCCTGCCTCTTCAGAGGGGACTCTGAAGTGGTGGGCTGAGAGGGAGCGATCAGTGACTGGATCAGATCCATCTGCATCTCATGACTCCCGGCCATAGACTCCAAGGCTGCCGAGAACCTTGGGTCAATGGCCAGTGAATCTCCGGTGGTCTCCTTAGGTAGTGCGGGGTGCTGGAGATCCCCACAAGCTGATCTCTTGGTGTTTGACTTGCCACCATGTCGCCTCTTCTTCCTATTCCACCTGGAGAGGAGGGGAGGGGCAGGCAAAGATATGGCAACCACCTGAGCCTGCCAGTAAGCCACATGGTTTTTTCCAGTGGTATCGCTGGAGGAGAAGACTCAACATAGTTAGAATCAGGGGCCCGGCATTTAGCAGTAGCAAGCTGTCACTTATACTTTGCCCCCTTTGCTCTTCCTCTGGGCCTGCTCCTAGAGTAGCCACTTGTCCTCACCCCACCTCGGAAAAAACTGACGTGTGCTCTCCCAAGAACACACGCAGCCAAGTTGCTGGTGACAACCAGAACAGTGTTTATGGTTGTCTCAGGCAGCCATGTAGTGGTTCCTTGAATCCATCTTCTGACCTTTTCCCAACAAGGGAGAAAGAGAAGTGGTCACTGGATCAACGCTCACAGCACACTGCCAAGCAGTGATTGCCTGACTGGCACTGTCCTCCTTCTGTCTGCAATCTGACCTGCAAGACGCAACTTAGAAAAGATCAGGTGCAAGCAAACTCGACCATCTCTGCTTCCACTTTTCTCTGGGTATCTGTAGATCAGATATATGAAATCCTTCTCTCTGAAGAGTCTAGGCAGGTTTAGAAAACAAATTCCACAGTAGAGATAGTCCGAGAAGCACTAGAACAGTCAACAGTCTTGGTAGGAAAGTTCACAGAGCTTCCCAACTCAGACCATGCCAGAAATGGCACCCGATGAGGAAGGAAGAACACGGGAGCAGATGTACCAGGAGCCACCACCAGATCCAAAAGGAACACAAAGAGATGGCACCACCACAGGACCGTCAGGTCTTTGGAACAATCAAGGGAGTAACTAACTTAATTGTATCAGGGGATATGGCCACAAATGGAGGTCTTGGCAATTGTGGTCAAGAGGTAACATTACATAACTAATCTAATTCTTAAGGTCATAGGGCCATTGAAGTGGCAGTAAGCACATATGTTGGCTTGGTGGATTTTTATATTAATAGAGTCAGGAAGGTCTGTCCTATGAGGAATGAATTCATAGACTACCATATCAGGGGTGCTTGTTTTATATATCCAGGTTATTTACCTATTTTTGTAAACAAAATGGACATGACCATTACTTATCAGGTTAGGCCTATACATTTGCAGTAATGCTTTTACCAATGGCAAGCGAGGTCTGCCAATACCATGGCAAGCTCAAGATGCCAGCACATAATGCACTGGGCTCCACAAAAAACAACTTGTTTGCTGTTAGTGAAGAATGCCCCAAGACACATGTGGTGCTGGTTTATAATATAGTGATACCTGCTGTATGCTACCACTGCCGCAAACAGCCACACTGCTTTTTGTGGTCACCTTGCTGGGACACAAGAATCAGTTTCTTTGTAAAGCTACCTGCAGTGACAGGTCACCTGCTGTATGTGGCCACTTTTTCTTGGCAGAAGGGGTGGCCACATACAGCAGGTA
Source organism: Hermodice carunculata (assembly GCA_964020975.1). Classification (NCBI taxonomy): domain Eukaryota; kingdom Metazoa; phylum Annelida; class Polychaeta; order Eunicida; family Amphinomidae; genus Hermodice; species Hermodice carunculata. Next base: position 67,797,230 of record OZ026615.1, on the reverse strand, counting down.
CCACTGTACATGTTACAAATGTATTGACTCAGGTCATTTACAGAAATGGCACCATCATAAGCTGAGACTACCTAGTCATTTTAGTAACAGGGAAACAGTATTAAAAGAGAACCTCATGAAAAAAACCCTCATAGTTTAAGTTGCGAACACATTATTTATTACCTCCTTTTCACATGATGTTTCTAATGCTGTATATACCTTCTGTGTGCTATAGTTTAGAACACCCTGCACAGCCAGTACTTGGTTGTGTGGCCAAAGTCATTTCATTGATTAATAATCCAAGGTTAATTTGCCTGGATATTTTTGGCTAGTTTTGTACCAGTGTATACAGAAGTTATGAGTTTGTTGCTTTCTGTTCAAAGAGTTCTTCAACTGGTGCAATTGAAATCTCAAGTCTTTGCTGTGGGATTTCAGATAGACCTGTCACAATTAAAACATTTACACCAATTCATTGACCAGTTGCTTTTATCCCTGTTCAGTTGATAAAAATTATGAATATGTTTAAGTTTTCATTTGATGGTTTTCACTTTAATTGCAGACGTGGCTTTAGATATGCTCTCTGAAGTTGAACTAGTTGCTGAGAAATTTGAAACTTTATTTGGGTAAGTTCTAATGAAATTAACATTATCAATTCTCCTTAATTTCAGTTTTGTTTGTAACCAGTTTGAGTTCTAGTAAAGACTGGTGACACGAAAGGTTCATATAACAAACTGAAACTAAATAAAGTTATAACTGTCAAGTGATTTATAATTAACTCTTTCAGTGTAACATTTTGCACTGAGTCAACAGCATTTGTCAGTGTGCTTTGGTGCAATGTGCCCAAAGGTGTGGACAAGAAAGCTGTTGTCCTAGACTATTATACTCTATGTAACTACAGGCATGATGGTTCTTGCATGAAAGGTCCTGTCACAAGGAACATGAATCTGATATCCTTATCATAAATCAGAGCAGCGCAAAACCTTCCTATACCAAACACCCTTGGGACCGGAAAAGGTGTTCGGTATAGGGAGTTTTGCTTGCATTTGAAGTATATAAATGGGACCAAGAAATGGTGTTCAGTATAGAGAGGTGTCTGGTATATGGAGGTGTTTGGTTAGAGAGGTTTTACTGTAGTTAGAGTGAAGTCCCAGTTGGCACTGAAAGAGTTTATGCAAGGGGCTCATTATTGCCTGGCCATTTTTACCTCAGATGACCTGCAAGTCAGTTGAGGTCTTAAGGTGGTCAATCAGCTGTTCACCTTTGAATTTTTGTCTTCTCCAAAGTCATCAGCCAGATTGTCTTCAAACTCGGTGAGGATACATCTTGGGTGGGTCTCTGCCAAGTTTGCTCAATACATCACAATTCATTTTTTGGATACATTTTTTTGTTCATTTATAGAGATACTAATGTCCATGCATGTATATCATATATATATATATACATATATATCCTCCATTAATCCTTTCCCCCTTAAACCGGCCAAAACTGGCTGGTGGTCAGATGTCGTCTGCTTCAGTGCTTTCAACTACTTTCAACAGTATTGAAAAACAATTTTGACTGAGAATTGTAGATGAGCCCTATCAAGATCACATGCCACAGGTCAACAACTTACCTTGTCATCAGTTAGGCACTAAGTGCCCAACTGATGCCAAGGAAAGTTGTTGACTGGAGTGTCAATTCAAGGGGGAAGGGGTTAACCCTTGTGACCTTTATAAGTATTGGTCCTGTAGAAGCAGTGAGGTATGTCCAGGCATTGATGGCTTCAAGTAGAATCCCTAGCACATTCTGCTTCCTTTGCATACACATCCCTGATTATCACAAAAACATCTCCTGGAAGTTTCAATATGTGTTTTTTCTTGAAATTTTGTGAACTGTTCATGAGAGATGATTTACGTGTATCATGAGTATAGTATTTGGAAAAGTGATTATTCAGGTGTATGTCAAGCTTTGGTGGTATGTTGTTAATTTTATAAATTAAATTCAAGTTAAGACATTTCAATTCTGCCAATGAACCCTTTCCTGGTCAGAATAAGCACTGAGTCTGTAGTTTCATATTGCACCCAACCCATTCCAAGGAAAGCTAAGTCCTGTTTTGAATCGAAACCGGTCAGGCTTTTTCCACAGCTTTTAGTGTTCACGCCACTGGCTTTGCTGGGTCATTCACTTCTCCTGATCTGAGCCGTGCCTTTATGATGGGTTTCATTTACAGCTCTGTGCAAAACAGTTTCTTTTAACATGAAGTGTAAGTAATATTATTATTAAAGCAGATTACATGTGCACTTCTTGGTGATTTGAGGTGGCAAGGGTTAGCCATATTTAATGTTTGTCACTTTTGATTTCCAGCACAGAACAGCTGGATGAATTTCTGATGTATCTCATCAACTACTTTGCCTGTTTCTTCGAGAAACGAACACATGAGCAAAAGCCAAATCCAATGAATATGTAAGTGACATGACCATATGTATTTCACATGTATATCATTAGCTTCTATAAGGAAGACTTAAATTTGTGTACATTTAGTGGTTGGACCTTGAGGTTTGCATGTGTTAACACTTCCACAGACCTATTTATCTGCTTTGTATATTTGAGGATTGACGAAAGTCATGTTCAGTTTCAAATATGTTTGTGTAGCATTTTGCAAGATTTTATCATGTAAATGTGGATGTGGAAATGCTTTGCTATATATTACTGCAGAATAGACAGTTCAGTATACATGATCAGAGAAATAAAACGTTATGTTTTAATTAGCAGGCGTAAAGTTTATATTTTACCTTTTGCTTTTGAAAGTTTGTACTAAATATATCCTAGTTGTCATAGAAGCTAATATGTCTATCTATATATAGATCTTCTCATATTTAAGTTCAATGCCCTTTCTTTTCATCCAGAGAGCCCAGTGCAGCAGAAAAACATGTGTACGCTGACTTATGTGCTAAGCTTGAGGTAACACAGAAGTGGTTGGGTCATGCGTATGGTGTGTTGGTGATGGGTATGGGACTAGAGGATCAACATCACATGGCCTGTGGCATGTAAGTCACTACAAGCACATTATGTCTGCTTGTTCATAACTTGTATCTGTTTCTATCTTGGGTCAGGTCACACCATGTTTAACTTCCATATGGCCCCAGAGCATTTAGCCCCCCCCCCCCCCCCAAACAAATGTTTGTATGTATTGAAACGAGACATCATGACAGATGCTCTTTGCTGTCAGTGTCACTGGTCAAAAGCCCAGCATGCCAATTTAATTTGCTTCATCATTTAATGATTTGTAGGTAATTTACTCAGTTTCAGGGTTTGTCTACACTGAATGACCGAAGAGTTAATGTTTTCGACTTTAATCAGACCTGTTCAGTTTTTGCATTTCAGACATTTAAAGTGAAGTTTTGATTTCATTATTTTGGCCATAGTTCCTATTTAACTTGTGTTCAAATGCTAGTTCGTCTTATAATGTATTTTGACAGTTTTGTGCCTGGCAGTGAAATTAAGTGCATTTACAGCAGTCATCAACAAAGTCAGAGAGAAGTCAACAGTTTCCTGTGATTCAGTGATAATTTGTTCAAGGGTGGTAAGGTCAGATTACAAACCTGTTCCTCACAGGAGACCAGAAGTATAAAAAACCCCCTACCAAATCATTATCAGACCATAGATTCATTATGTTCTTTCATTAGATCTATCCATAGTCAGCATACGTGAACAAGTTCTACAAACCTGTTCATTGACATACTTGCAGTCACTCTATGTCATGTAAATTAAGAGATTTGTAAGTTTTTCTAGAGTTTATTTTCTGTTGAAAGATCATTAGCTTTGTTCACTGGGCCATGCAATCTTTCTTGTGGGGCCTCTGAGAATGATGCAGATAAAATATAAGTGAGGGGTGTTTTAACTCTCTAAGTGCCAAATTTTGGAGTGAATCAACAGCTTTTCTTAGTGCGCATTGGGCGCATTGCGCCCAATGGGCCGAGAACAGCTGTTGACTGGGGATATTTTCTCTGGAACTTTAAGCATGCTGGTACTTGAAGGAAAGGTCTTTTTACGCAGAATACGAATTTGAGATCCTAATGATAATTCAGAAGAGTTTTACTTTAGTAGATCAACTTTAGAAGTGATTGGCACTGAAAGTGAACACTCCATTGAGTGCCAGCAATATAAGTTCCTTGTATCAAGGGAACCAAACTGTGAATTTAATTAGTACATTATGTTTATATGTAGGTGGAAATAAAACTTAATAGCATATCAATTGATATATGTGATAGTAAAAATAACCATGTTGATATAAGAACGTAAATATACAATTAGCCATGAATATCGGTCTATGCTTCATGTTCTTTGTTGGTTTGGCACCCAGGGTTGAGGTTGAGCAATCTGTTAGTTGGAAGGCAAAAAGTTTGAGAGCCCTTTTGGAAAGGGTGCTTTCAACCCTGACCCCTGAACCCCTTCAGAAAAATAATTTATCTGTGACATATGTATTTGGTAATTAATGGATTAGCATATTCTTTGTTCATGAAAGGATTATACATATATTTCCCAAATCAGTTAAAAATGATTGAATTTCAATTTGATCGCTCTAGGTCCAGGGTATCCTCTACATACCAAGACAGAGACCTCTATGAAGTAAGTTGTTCTGGTTTCAACTTATTCAGGATATGTCTTGCCAAAGAAATTTTCATCATGTTCCACAGAGAGCTTTGAGTGCCAAACGCATTACATTTCCTATCACACAGAATTCAACTTTTTGAGGGTGTAGTCTATTCCCTGTATGTTTCAAGGGTGATAAACCCCCATCAGCCAGTAACTTTTTCACAAGATTGTCATTTTTGCAGGTCATCATTATTTTCTTGATATATTTTGACATAATTTGACATATTAAGATTTTCTTCCATTTGGTTGTTTTGCTATTACATATTCAAGTTAAATCCTGGAATATGATAAAAGTGATAATCAACTTGGTATTAGGAAATAACAAACTATAAAGTTGTTGTAATAGCTTAGGCTTGGTTATGCTCACAAATTTAAGTCTTACAATGGAAAATAACGTAGAAAATTTAATTTTTGTAAAGACACTCTGAGGTGTATGTATTTGGACAAGATCATAGACAATCATTGTGTATATTTTTTTTAAAGGAAGGTGCTGAAGTAATAGTATTGCAATAATACTGCATTTGTTAACCCTTTCCCCCTGTCCAAAACTGGTTGGTGGTCAAATGTCATCTGCTTCAATGTTTTGGACTGATATCAACAACAATGAAAAGCAATTTGAATGGGAAATGTAGATGAGACATATCAAGCTAACATTACCTAGGTCAACAGCTTCCTGTGATGTTATTTGGGTGCTCAGTGCCTAACCCACACCAAGAAAAGCTGTTGACTCAGTCTTAATTCAGGAGCAAAATGGTTAACAGTTTCCCCATTGAATAAAGACCTCAGTCAATTGGTTTTCTTGATCTAGTTTGGGCCTACTCATGCCCAGGAAAGCTGTTAACTAGGGATATGTTGTACTGATAAGTCCGTCTACATTTTGGTTTCAAAGCTTCTAAAATTAATTCTCACACACAAATAAAAAGTCCAGCAGATGATATTTCAGCTTGTGCTGCTATTTACCAGAGTAAGGGAGGAAAGATAAAGGTCTTGTATTCACAATTCATATTTACAAGTTTCAAATTTCATTTCTTTGACAGACTCTTTATTCCTTCTGTACTTTTGTGGTGTGGATTACATTCCGCAGAAAGGAGTCCTATGATATTGTCAGAAGGGAGATTGGCAGGTATGTGGCTGTCCAGTAAAGGGTATGCTACCCAACTACTTATAGTAAAACTTTTTACTTTAGAGTTCTGCCTGTACACACACACATATTGGTGTAAATGCAAACCTGAGAAATGTACTATCAAAACTTCCAGTGCATACTGAAAACAGCTACCTTGAAGCACTGTCCAGCAAGCGAAGGTTCCTTTTTACCCTCAGCACATAAAGTGCCGGAGAGTATTGTCATCCCCTGCGTTGTCCTTCCGTCCTTTCGTCTTGTCAACGTTACCGTGATATCTGAAAAAATATTCACCATAGCTGTACCAAATTTTTGTCAGGGACCTTATGATGGACCAGGTTCCTATTGAAAACCAACTTCTGAGTATTTTTTAACTTTTTATGAAATGTTTAATGTATTTATTTGAAGTTCATCTGAGTTACGTCAACCCTGATGACATTACCGCGATATCTCAAAAAATATTGACAGCAGCTTTACCAAATTTTTGTCAGAGATGTATCTTATGATGGACCAGATTCCTATGTAAAACCAGTTCCTTATAATTATTTTTTACCTTTTTATGAAACTTTTAATGTATTTATTTGAAGGCTGTCTGAGTGGCGTCAACCATGATGACATTACCGCGATATCTCAAAAAAACTATTGACCACACACTTACTAAATTTTTGTCAGAGATGTATCTTATGATGGACCAGGTTCCTATTTAAAACCAGCTTCCTTTTTATACACAAACTTTTCATGAAACTTTAAAGTATTTATCTTGAAGGCCGTCTGAGTGGTGCACAAGGGGATGACGTTAACATAATATCTCAACAAGTATCCAATGCAGCTTCACCAAATCTTTTTCAGAGATGCACATTATAGTGGACCACATTCTTATTAAAAACCAACCCCCTCTTATTATTTTTAAACTTATTATGCAACTTTTGAAGTATTTATTTGATGGCCTTTTGAGTGACGCACAGTACAGTGGTCTAGCTGTCACCAGAACTTGCCTCAAGAACATGTCCAAAAGTGTTCTAGCTTTCATATCATAGACAACAATATGGAAATGATATGTAAAGTATTTTACTGTGAAGTCTCATAAAACAAAACAAAAACAAAAACAAAAAAACAAACAAACAAAAATGCAGAATTAAGGAAAAAAAGATTGTGGGTACTGGAGGGTAATTCATTCTCTGAATGCAATTTTGTGAACCTGTCATCTCATGTTAACAGTAATTGTAAACAATGATTGATTAGAAAAAGTCGAAACCATAGTGACAACAAAGGAAAATGCTTTCTCTTCCAGATAAAATCAAAGTACCAGCAAGCACACCCGCAGCTAATTACTCGCCTTATCAGATAAATTACCATAAACAAACCCTTAGGGATACATCTAAGATTATACCCAACCTTGGAGTTTCCCTCAAATCCTGGCTTGGAGCCCAGTCAATGTTTCAAGCATATAAAATTCATCATGTGGAAAGAAATGTTTTGAAAACAGGTCCATCAGGATGGATCAAGTTCTTCATGGCAGCAGTGGTCTTGAATTGAAGGCTTCCTTGAATTTTCAATAAAATTTAAGAAAAGAAGCACAAACGCTCTTATTGCACAACAGAGGATCTAGGTTCTGTAACTTCGTGAGTGTTGACCTCATTAACAGATCAAGAGCTGCGATTTCTCCACTTATTTAATGGAGCAGTCAAAACAAGGAATTTGATCTGTTTAGGCTATCTGATGTCACCATTACAGAAGTAATAATGTACATATCAGTACATGTACATTTATCACTTTAGAAATTATTCAGCCAGGCCTGAGCAGAACTTTGATTTGCATAAAAAATACATACTCTCATGCTCATGATCTTAAATCTGTAGTTGATCATGAACAAATTGCTTGAACAATAAAAGATTTAGCAGCAAAAAATAATTTACACGTGGAATTGAATACAGCACAAAAGTGAAGTTGAATCAATGTAGGCACATGTGTATAACTGTAAATATATTTTTTATCCATTCCTATGTATATATTTTTTTCAGGATGTTGAGGTCAGATACATTTAATCCAGCAATCAGAGTGAAAAATGCACCTGACCCAGGTTAGTCTTTATTTTTGTTTCTCATTCTGTCTTGATGATAAACAAGCAAACTATCCATTGTAATCCTGTGTAACAATATTAACCTTTTCTTGCTGAAATAACCAAAAGAGAAAAGGGGATTTAAATTGTTTTCTGCAACTTGTAAATATGAGACCGGTCTTGATTGCAGGCACCAATTGCAAGGAAGGCTTTTGATTCAGTCTTATTTTGACAAGGAAAGCTATTGACTCAGTTTTATTCTAACAATGCAAGGGTTAAAAGGATATACATGTACATTTCAGGATTAGTATCTGGGAAGCTGTCTTGTTCATTTCATTGGAACTTCTTCCACTGAAAATATCTGCACAAAAAATATGAAAATAATTACAAATGCCACACAGAGAACAAATGGGAATGTTAAGACAATAGTCAGAGTAATGCAAAGTCTCTTTATACATATATATATATATATATATATATATATATATATATATATATATATATATATATATATATATATATATATATATATATACAGTAGTCCCTCCTTTGAAAGACCACTCCTTTGGGAGACCACCTCCTTTGAGACACCACAGTTGTCAGGTCTTTCTGTAGTACTTTTCATGTTATTTATACCTCCTTTGAGAGACCACCTGCTTTATGTGACCGCCTTTTGGGTGGCGCTAGGGGCAGTCTCTCAAAGGAGGGACTACTGTATATATATATATATATATCTTTATTTCATACTCGGAGTACACGTTTCTTTACAGAATAAGACAATTCAAACATGAAAAAGCATATAGGAAAGAAAACGTAGTGTCCATATTCATTGTATCACATCTCCATCACACCAGTACGGAAGTACAATCTTCCTCCTGACAATGGTCAGGACGCTAGATTTCTGAGAGGAGAAAAAGTAAAAAAAGGAAGAATTAACATGTACATAGGTTTTCAATTAACATTTCTATCTCTGCAGGCTCTAGAATAGCAGTGAGTCTCTGGTCTCTAATATCACACAACTCTCGGATTGTAGATGTGGTGGCTCTCACTGTATCAGAGCTGTGCATCGCAGGTTTTATTGCATGTTTACTGTTTTCATTAAGATCTTTTCAAAAAGGTACACATTTTGTACTATACAAGGGACCAACATTTAAAGGTACCTGTTTTGTTTCTTCATTTCAGAGCCAGTTGAGGAGGAAGGGAAAGAAGGAGAGAAAAAAGAAAAGAAAAAAGAAAAGAAATTAACACCTGCAGAATATAGAAGACTTCAAGGGCAAGTTTCTCATGTTCTTGTGAAAGTTAAGTTAGTTATTGTGGAAAAAAGACAATGTCACGTCTTATGTAACAACAAGGAAATCACAGGTAAAAGTGTTTAATTATGTTCAGTTGAGATGTTTGCCAGTATGGCATGTTCTTGTGTCAGTTGTACTGGCTGCACTTTCATTGAGGCTGGATCCGGTGACATATTCAATAAATTCAAGATTCATCTTCTGTACTGTTGTAACGGCTACATGTACCTCTCATGAAAGACCACATGACATCTTAACCCTTAAAGTGCTAATCACTGCTATAGTTGCTTTCTCATTACCATGAAACATATAATGGTTAAAAGAGTCAAATTCCTTATGAAGATACCTTTCATTCAAATACCAGCAAGCCTTGTCTGAAGCAAAAAGTAGTCTTAGTCAACAGCTTTCCTTGGGACACTTTGCATGCAATGCGCGCAAAGTGTCCCGAGGAAAGATGTTGACTCAATCTTAAATCAGCACTTTAAGGGTTAAGAGGGATCAGTGAGAACCCTTGATTATATTTCTTCCGTTAAAATTGGTTGCATTTAAATCCCATCTCCCTTGAATCCATCAAAACCGACTGGTGGTCAAATGGCGTCTATTTTAACAAAAATGAAAAATGATTTGAATGAGAACTGTGGCCCATCAAGATAACAGGCCTCATGTTTTTAGATGGTCAAGAAAAAAAAAAAATTTGTCTGTCAAATGTATTATAAATTTTGTAGAATATGTTTTTTCTCTTTCTTGCAGTAAACGACCAGCAATAAAAAGTATCATAAAGTGAGTACAGAGCTTTGCTTTCATTTTGTCCTTCCTGTACACTGAATGAATGTTTAATCATTGGTTCCAGTTCTTGTACATATGTATATCTTCAAATGATTGAAATCATATTTTTGTCATCAATTTCATGTACTTATATCTTTAAATATAACAGAAATGATAAGTTATATTTTTAAATAATTGAGAAAAATAATGTACATTGACAGGTTCAGTTGAACTTCCATGGGCATTCAGAACTACTTTTAGTTGTTGTAATTCATTGAATTAAAACTAAATGTGATCCTGTGGGATGGGAATGGCCTGCGAAAGTGTACAAAATATGTCAAAATATGAATTTTGACACATTTCAGCCTAAAATCTAGCTTCAACTAATATTCCATAACTTTGTGTGTAAATCTTAATTATAAGTTATAAGATTAATGTATTGATTTTTTTCTGTGGTCATTTAAATTCCATTTTTACCCCCACCTTCAACCCCCAAATGTACATACATGTATACAGAGGCAGAGGGACCAGAGTTGCAAAATATGAAACTGCAAGTCCACTAATTCATACAAGTAAATACAAGGCCACCTTTTTTGTTGTCATTATTGTTTGTTTTTGTTTTGTTTTATTTACTGTTCTTAATTTTAACTGGAAGTTTACTGGTACTGTTTTTCTGTTTGTTTATGTAGTCAGAGGTCTCCAGCCCTGGTGTCCATATTACCATCACCAAAAGAGAAAGCTCATTGGTTATTTAGGAGGGCAGGGGCTCTATCACCCACGTGAGTCTGCTGATGTTGCTGGAAAATACACTCACATTCTGATATTAAAATTATGAATATATATGTAGTCTTAACTTATCATTTTTAATGTTAATGTTTAGAATGAATCCATAATTTTTAGCTCAGCTGCCTTGTCAGTCAGCTGAGGTTATGCTGTGTCTAGCCATCTGTCATCCATCCGTTGTCCGTCCGTCCATCCGTGGATGGAGGAATTGGCAAAAACAAACTTTACAGCTGCAAGAAGATCATATTCTCACACAAGATGATTTATAGATGGCCTGTCTGCTTTAAACAATGGAGATTAAAAAAAAGGAAATTGGAAAAACATATATCCCAAAGAAATATTATTAAATCTGGAAAATGAAAGTGATACAAAAGCTACTTTCCTTGATCTGGATATAGAAATAAAGAACAACCAGTATGTGACAAAAATATTTGACAAGAGAGACCAGTTCAAATTTGATATCTCCTATCCTGATCTGACAGGAAACATTCCAGAGAAACAAGCATATGGAGTTTGTATCGGACAAGTGATATGTTTTGGTAGAAATGCCACACTTTTTAGTAATTTTGTCAATAGAGTCAGAGCTTTATTGCAAAAACTACAACACAGAAGTTATAAAAAACAACAACTACACAAAGCTCTGTTGAAATGTTTCCAGATACATGACTAAATGCCTAAAAAATACAACACTAAGTCAAGAACATTAGTCAAACAAAAGCAAGATGGAGCTTGAAATGACAAAGTGTAGTCCTCAAAGTGTTAAGAGTGGTAAGAGGAAAAGTACCCGGGGTAAAGTATACTTAACCCACCTAGAGATTTTTCTCTAGTCCATTTTAAGTCAGAAAACCATGATCATACTCACCTTTTGCAGGATTTCTTTCATTTCAACCTTCATCCAGTTTAGTGGAAGAGGTGGCTTCCAGCTAATACTTTAGTACACTTTACCTCATAACACCTCTAGTCAACTTTATGGTGCTAAAATTTGTATTTCTATTTACCTGTTTATACCAGTGTTGGTATGGTGGAATAGTGTATGAAGCTTATAAGTTTCAAGGCAGACGTCTGTCATCTGTCCATCATCCACAATTCACATTTTTGACTTCTTCTCCAAAACCGTTATCCACATTCTTTTCAAACTTTGTGGGGATGTGCCTTGGGTGGGTGTCTACCAAGTTTGTTCAAATGGCCATGTTCCAGTGAATTTTTGAATTTTTTTGTTCTTTTTTGGGGCAAATCTTAAGAAATCTTCTCCTACGAAACCGCTCACCCAATTGCTTTGATATCCCACAGAGACACTCCCAAGGACTCCTAGTTGTGAATATGTTCACCAGGTGGTGCTGCAATTAAAAAAAAATTTTTTTACGATTTTTTGTGTGTTTTTGCTATTTTTGACTTCTCCAGAACCGTCACTCACATTTAGCTGAAACTTGGTGGATATGTTCCCTGTGGAAGGGTGAAACAAAGTTGTTCACTAAGTGGGACTGCTGTGGATTCCTGATCTCTAACGATTTTTTCAATCGGGGTACTTATCAGTCAATGCAGCTTTCCTATTGATTACTATGTAAGTCAATGGGCATTCTAATGCTAATTCACATTTTGGACTTCTTCTCCAAAACTGTCATCCAGATTGACTTCAAACTTGGTTGCAATGTACCTTGGGTGGGTTTCTACCTGGTTTGTTCAAATGCTCATGCTCTAGAGATTTTTGGGTTTTTAATGAATTTTTTTTTGGGGGGGGGGGGACAAATCTTACAAAATCGTCTTCTCCACAACCACTCACCCAATTGTTTTGCTATTACATTAGAACACTCCTAGGGATTGCTAGTTCTTAATTTGTTCACCAGGTAGAGCTGCAATTTTTTTTTCAATTTTTTTAAATGAATTTTTGTGTGTTTTCTTTACTTGTCACTTCTTCTCAGTTCTGTCTGTCAGATTAAGTTGAAACTTTGTGGATATATGTTCCTTGTGAAAAGGTCAAGCAAAGATGTTCACTACATAGCACTGCTGTGGATTCCTGATTTGTTATAGATTTTTTTTTTCAATGTTGGTACTTATTAGTAAATGCACCTTTTCTATTGCTTACTATGCAAGTTATTGGACATTGTAATCCATTTCAATGGTAATTCACATTTTGGACTTCTCTGAAGAAACTGTCTGTCAGATTTACTTCAAATTTGGTGGCAATGTACCTTGGGTGGGTCTCTACCAAGTTTGCTCAAATGGTTGTGCTCCAGTGATTTTTGGATTTTTTATGATTTGAAAAAAAAAAAAAATCTAGAGTTTTAGGAAAGTTTAACATGTGAATTTCTTGTAATGGTAACCATTACAACTTCAATAATTTTGGCCAGATTTGTGCCAAACATGGTAGGGATGTACCTTTTATAAGTGTCTATCTATTTTGTGCAAATGGTCATGCTCCAGTGATGTTTGGACCTTGACCTCATTCCCAAGGTCACAGGACAACAAACACAAAATTTACTGTTCACTTGATAACTTGAGATCTGTTTTGAGTTAGGACCTTGATGTTGCACATGTTAATGTTTCTCTATAAAGGTTGTGCTGGGACTGTACCTGATTGACATTGACCTCGTTTCTGGGGTCACAGTGCAACATACATGAATTTTACTCTTCACTATAACTTGAGAACTACTTGAACTGGGGCCTTGATGTTGCACATGCTAGTGTTCTTCTATAAAGGTCAGACTTACTCAGTACATGGGTGACCTTGATCCCATTCCAAGTTCACAGAGCTGCAAGTGTGATCAATGTCTGGGTCAGCTGAGCATGCGCTGTTCACACAGTCCTTTTGTTTTTTTCATGTTGCTGAAATTTCAAAGATGGTTCAGTGTAGTCCCAGCTGATCTGTCAATTTATGAAAAACTGAAAACTTATTCTGTCCGTCCAGTTGTATGTGTGGCAACAAACTCGCATATCAACCACAGATATTTAAAATGGAAATTACGTTTTTGACAAGTATCTTTGTAATTATTAGAAAAATGCAGGGTAAAATACACATATCAAAATCTTAACCTATATTTGAAACAATACTGATTTGTTACTTCCCATTGATGCATTCCTAAAATCAATACATGTTGTACCCAAATTCCATTTTATGGGGGTTTTGGTAGTAGACACAGGATATGTCCACTTCAATAATACACAGTTTGTAAACACAGATCACTGGCCACCATCGACAGAGATAACGACGATGACAATCGAGTCACTGGGGAAGGAGATCCAGCCACAGAGTCCGGTCTTCAAGTTAACAAATTCAAGTAAGTCGCGGACCAGTTGCCTGCTTGGCAGACTTTGAGGCTTTTGATGAGGTTCATCACTCCAAATGGACATGTATCAGTGCTGGCAGGCCTGTAACTCCTCCCCTTGAATTAAGACTGAGTCAATAACTTTCCCTGGGGCAGGATGGTGCTAAGCACTCGCCCCACCCAAAAGCTCTTGACTCTGGGCATGTCATTCTGAGAGGGCTTGTCTACACTCTTCTTTCACATTTTCATTTCATTAACACTACAATTAATGAAAAATTATTGAAGCAAACAACATTTTACCTCCAGCCAGCTTGAGCCAGTTTAAGGGGGAAGATTTAAGCGACCATGCAGCTGACCCTGGTTATAGGAACAACACATTTTGAATTTTCTGGCTTTGGGAAAACAAGATCCAGATTTGTAAATGTTATTTAGTGGCTTCATTCATTTAGAAATCATTTAAAACTGATATAATTCCAAATTCATGATCAACATTTTGTTTTGGATTACTGTACTTGAGTTATAGACTTTGACTCAGTTTAGAACAGGTATTCTGCAGAATGATATTTTAAAGTGTCACTGTTCATTTGTCAGATGTCATGTAGGAAAGATTCATGTTCATGATGTGTGAAAACGTTTAGCACTGCTCATCTAAAAATTAGTGTTTCTACATGTATGTTGATTTTATAGCTTCTTGGGACACAGTGCCCCGTATTCTTGATGGAATAAGTCTTGCATTTGAATTTTACCATCATAAAAGTATGTCTCTAACCTGTACATCTTGATGTGACTGCATGTATATGTATGTGTGAACATTTGTGTAGATTTGGGGAACTTTTGCAATTGTCTTTAAGGAAAGGAACTATATAATGTATTTGTTATGCCCCCCCCCCATAACTCAAGAAATTTTTAAGGTAGGACTTTGATAGTGCCCAGGTTTTTATTCCAATATAAGGACTAGGTGAAGTATGAAGGTGTTGACCTTGACCCTATTTCCAAGGTCATGGAGGTACAGTAGTAAGTTTTGGTTTCAGTGCCATAACTAGAAAAGTGTTTATGATAGGAATTTGTATCACACAGGATTATAGTCGTTATCCAGCTTTAGGTCAAGTCTGAAGATGGGTGACCTTGACCAAAATTCATAAGTTACAAGGTCAATTTAGTGAACTTGTACCACAGAATTTAAGTTATGACTCAACATGGCACATGGTAATAGTCCTCAATTAGGGCTTGGTCAGCTTAGAAGATGGATGGCCTTGACCAAATTTCCAAGGTCACCAGGTTGGTCGGTTGGTCAGTAGAAAGACTGTGGTTGCCACACCATCACTCAAGAAGTTTTTGAGATAAGACTTTGACAGTGCCCAGGTATATACTCCTATGAGGGCTTGGTGAATTATGAAGGTGGTTGACCTGGACCCTGTTTCCAAGGTAACAGTGGTACTATGTTAAGTTTTGGTTTCCGCATGATAAGTAGAAAAGTTTTTTTGATAGGACCTGTATATTATAGTCTTTATCCAGGGCTAGGTCAAGTTCGAAGATGGGTGACCTTGACGTAACTTCTTAGGTTGCAAGGTCGTTTTACTGAACTTACTTTCTGCATTGTAACTCAGAATTTAGGTTATGACTTCAATATTGGACATGGTAATAGTCCTCAGTTAGGGCTTGATCAGCTTAGAAGATGGATGACCTTGACCAAATTCCCAAGGTCACTACCTAGAGTCCTATTAGTGAACTTGGTTTCTGTATGATAACTAAAAGTGTTTTTCACCTAGGGCTTTCATATTGCACAGGAATATAGCTTTCTATAAGAGCTAGATCAACTTTTGAAATGGGTGACCTTGAGTCAATTTCCAAGATCACAGAGCCACATTATTGAATTTGATTTCTGCTTTAAGTACAGAATTTTTTAAGCCAGAGCTTTTATTTTGTAGTTGTGTATAGACTTCTGCTAGGGCTAGATCAGTTTCAAAGAAGGGTCACCTTGACCTTATTTCCAAGGGCACAAGGCCACTTTAGTGAATTTGGTTTCCACATCCACTGCCCAATGTCGTTAGTGCCCCATTTAGTTCTATCAATGGAGTAATGAGGGCGAACATAATGACAGTAGGGGGGCATCTATGTTTTACAAACATGTCTTATTATTATTATTATTATTGTTACTCTTACTATTATTGTTCTTATTATTGAATGTGCCTTAATTATTAAACTCTTAATACCATTGAATATTTGCATACCTTGACTGCAATCAAGTTATATGACTGACTCCATTTTATATGTGCGAATTACGTGCAAGTGGCGTGAAAATCTCGCAAACAAAATCATGATTCTTCTCACATGGACATGATCATAAAATGTTCAACACCATATCATCTGAAAAAATTCTTTCATAATTGTATTTCAGAATCGGTATCATAGGAGAATTGCGAAGCTTGTTCAATGCAGTGACCTTGACCCCACTGGGGGCAGACAATGAGGAGAATGAGGAAGAGGAAGAAGAGGGCAAGGGAACGCCCAACCGAGGAGAGTAAGTTAAACCCTGATGTACCTGAATGCTGACACATTGGCATGAGACTTTTGTCCATGGAATTGAACCAGGAAGCAACCAGTGACATGAATGTCACCTGCATCTCATTTTGATTTTGATTTTTGTTGTTGTCATCATCAAAGTGTAACATGTCATTTGTCTGTGGTTTTCCTTGGTCTCTTGGTGAAATGTACATGGAGTGCACTTAGAAAAGTTGTTGACTCAGTTCCTCAAAGGGTTAAATGTGGAAAACGTGGTTCTGCCTTCTTTTGTGCAAGATTTACAATAAAAATGCAGAATATTTTGTCTAGTATCAAAGCAATTTTATCATATTTCTAAGCAATGACATCATCTCGCACACTCTGTTCTTCAGTGTTCCATGATTTAGGTATACATTCTGTTCTTCCATGTTCCATGATGATTTTTTTTTTTTTTTTGCCAGACAGTACGCAGTTTGGCATTGTTTTAATTTGAGGGATTACGACCTCCGCACTCAATGACACTACTTACAGTTTCATATTTCTTTGTCAAAGATACAGTGCCAAAAATTCCACTTCAGCCCATTCACAAATTTTGGTACTCCATCACATGTATTTTCCATGTATTCTCAATAAAAATACATCGTTTTTGACATATATCTTTAGAGTGACAAAAATATTATGAGCCAATCACAATCACATCTTCCTCTATAAGCGTGGGTGAACCAATGGGAAATCATGACTCCGGTACCAATTGTATACAAACTTTTTTTTTTTGCTTGGTTTTGCTGACCATGCTGAAGATATTTTTAACTGTGCTTTTGTGTGTAATGTGACAGTGATGTATATTTAAACCATTTTCATTTTACCTTTTGGTTTTTCCACAAATTTTATTGAAATGATATATATTTTGTCAATGCAATCCATTCAAGTTTCTGTGGAAATTATGAAGTGAAACCTGCTATTTGATTGCATTTCATGCTAGCCAGTATTTGACTAATAGTATTAAAATGCTACCCCCTTTTTGGCTAAGACATGTGGTATTAAATGCTTCCCACTATTTGAGTGATAACACCGGTTAAGAACCCGAGGGACTGCTTATTGTGGAAGAATAAGAAAAACACATGCTTATTTGTTCTACATCTATTTGCCAGTCTTTTAGCTCATGTATGTTTTTTAACTGTTTACACTGTCATCTCGAATTTGTGATGTACATATGTGTGTGAGTGCATGCATTTCTGTACATATATATGTACATGTATGTGTATATGTGTATGTATATGCACATACATGCATTCATATACCTTTGTTTTTTTAATAGGGGAAATCAGTCTGGCAGGAAAACACCCCAAGGTAAGTGAATTAAGCCATTCAAGTTCTCTGTGCATAGTACTGAGAAGTTCTTGCAAGCTAAACACACTAGTATTCATATACTTCCCACTATAATCCTGAGGGAAGAGGACTGGCAACATGGTCTGCGTGGCATGCAAAAGGAAGCTCACCAGCATAGAGATCAGTGAGGCCAGAATCCTGCTGAGAATGTTTTCTGTTGCCCACATAGCCTGTCAGCTTTGATTTTTGAGAAAAAGATTCGAAATTAAAGGTAGCTTTCTATGCAAATCCTCGCTTTATCCTGGGAAACTGTAGGTAAAAGTTTTGCATTTTTTATGTAAATCTAGATCAGAATTTGTATAAGTGGGAGAAAAAAATAAATGGCTCCAGAGCTTCTTCCTGCAGCACTTTGGATGTATGTGACTGTGACGGTGATATGAAAAAAAGGTTTCTCTGATTGTGCATAGATTTCACTAGCAGTTTTTTGAGAAGTGCCAAGTGTATTTTAAATTACACAGATATGTTCTTCAGTTGGTGCAACTTGTTTAAATCGTAGTACCAGTCCATTCTGTTTCAACATTGATCTAGTGGCGCATTTGTTTCTTAAGGAAAAACATGATTAGAAAATGGATGCTTGTGTATATTAACCTTTAAAGTGATAGTTACCAGACTGAGTCAACAGCTTTGGCACACTTTGGGTGCAAAGTACACTAAGACAGGCTGTTGACTTCAACCATATACTTTTTGTGGAACTGCCAAATGTAGACTAAGCATATTGGACTATAACACATGAGAGGCCACTGCATGAGGAATGAGATGAAAAGGAAATCATTGTGATAATTCAGATAAGTGGGACTTGTCATGACAAGCTTTCAGGGGGTTTAATGTAATAAAATATATTGGCCCAGGATCTGAAGAGAAAAAAATGATGATTTTTTTTTTCAGGTGAGGAAGGGAAGTTCTGTTTTAAGTGCCATACTTTAATAACTGTTGTTTAAAACATACATCAATATGACAATATACAAGATTATCTGAATAGCATTTTTATGTTTGACAGTTACATTTGGATTTCAGAGTTGGTGAGATACCTTGTTCGACAAGTCACTGTGTAGTGTAATTGTCATTGGTTGTATCATGTTGTTTAAAGAGTGGTTCCTGCATGTCTTAAGTCACTGGGTACAATATGGTGGAGTCACTGTATGTAAAGTCACTTCACTATTTTGCCATATTTTCATGTCATAATCAGTAAACACAGAGACATGTTAAATTCATGCACTGGTATCATTGATTGTTGACTGATCCCTTTGTGTATGCTAATATATTTTGTGTTGTGTTAACCCTTAAAGTGCTGATTTAAGATTGAGTCAATGCACACAAAGTGTCCTGAGGAAAGCTGTTGACTAAGACAGTCACTACTTTTTGCTTCAGACTAAACATGCTGGTATTTGAATGAAAGGTATCTTTATGAGGAATTTGAATCTTTTAATCATTATATGTTTAAGGGTAATGTGAAAATGACTATGGCAGTGATTAGCACTTTAAGGGTTAGCTGATAAACATACCCATGTATGTTGTGTCCCCAAGTCATGAACAGGCTTTACATGTACTTGTAGATATTAAGATTCGACCACATTCAATGGCAAGTGCAAGTTGATGGTTTAAATTGCATGCAAATTAAACCTGGACTATTGCCAACTGATAATGAAGAGTGGTAACATAATTGCACCTTGTGCATGCTGATTTTAGAAGTGTGATTACAGTCATGCTCATTGTTATACTTGTACGTCCCTCCACCATGTAGAAAAGGAGATACATATTAATGTATGGGACTGGTTCCCAACATGTCCATGCATGTGTCCGTCCAAAACATTTTTGTCTGTACTAGTTTTCAAAAATGATAGTCGGTAGCCAATCGAAACCTGTCCCTGCAGGTATTCCATAACTATGGTGCTAAGTACATGTAGGGTGTGTAGGTGAGCATATAGCATCAGTTTGTGGTGGGTGGAGCATGGAGCCATTTTACAGACACAACTGCAGTTTGCTTTCACTGCGCGGTGGCTGGAGTTGTACGATGTTGTTTCAATTGAGTGTGTGTGCAAACATTGTGTAGTGTACTGGAATTCAGGCTGTTTCCATGGATGTTAATTATGTTTTCACTCAGAAAAGCCCTGCACACAAATCTACAAACATAGGGCATTAAATTATCAGGGAGTCTTCTGTGTAATGGAGGCACGTACATGTACATGACAATCACACTTTGCTCAACATGGTCAGTAAGCAGTAATATCTCAGCAGAAAGTGACATGCCTTATGCACACAGTAGCTTGGAACATTATACCCGATGACAGATTTAAACAGTGTGCAATATGTACATGTATAAGATCATATTCCTTTGTCTGTTAAATTTTTATGCCACTGAAGCATTAGAACCTGTGAAAATCTTATTTACATGAAGATCTTTGAGATGTGTCTCAAGTTGTGAAATTAAAAAAGCTTGTCAAAATGGCACAGAGATATAGGGTTTTCAAGTTCTGAATCATCTCTACTTAGCATACCTGGGGTTGAAGTGTCAAACAGCCCTTCTGCTAGGCATGCCTGTGCTTACATAATGTATAAATTTTGGGGAAAAATTGACTTCAGGCACTTAAAGAGGAATAAGTTTCACTTGTAGACCTTAATGTTTGAAATAATAGAGAAATAATACCCAGTCATGAGAGACTGTAAATATTGAATTATGTTGCTCAGTATTTTAATTGTTCTTGTCAAGTATAGGATGAGCACTAATAAGGGGGATGTAGTGGAATATTTTCTGTATAATCCATTGAATTTTTTTTACACTTGCAGATGGTCTTGCTCGACAGAATACTGCACTATCTCACACTACCACGGAGGCTTTCTCTGATGAAGATTAAATCCTGCAACATCAACCCACACACACACAAAATAGATTAATAATACTGAAAAATAAATAAATGAAAAATAAGAATAGGGGTTGGGGGAGGGGGAAAAAGAAAAGAGGACAGTTGCTGTTGTCATGCTGACATTGTTAAGTTGTTAATCATCTGGAGAAACTCTGGGAATACATCATACCGACTGAAAAACGTGGACGAGCATAACCAGTATATTTCATGAGGGGCTTGTGATTTGATACATTGTTTGAAGTTTTCCCAGAATGCTTGGATGAAGAAAAATCTTAAACAGGATGTTCTTAAAAACACTTGTGGCAAAACCTCTAATGGTTTATCCAAAGAAACCCCCCAAAAGTATGGTGCAATGGATGGAAATTAGATGGAATAAAAAGTTTTATAATAAAGCATGAGACAATGAGAGAAAATGGATCAGATATTGATTTATCATGTACATGTGAACAAAATACTGCACAGATGGTCTCATATGGATAACAGTATTGTTTCAACTTTGTAACTTGCAGACCTGTTACATTTTCTTAGGTCCAACATATTTATTTGATGGGTATATAGGCTTTTTTCTATTTAACCCAAGGGTGAATTCAAATGTAATACTTTGATCTATGGTACTGTGAACATGCATTTTTGTTCATGTTTTGAGGTTTTACTGTCTACGGTTAACCCGGGTTATGGTTTTATAGGCTTTATTGAAGCTGGAGAATGGAACTGTGAATGTAACATTTTATTTCGTGTTAGTCCAGCAACTGGTACACAGAATGTACGCCCATTTAATCATTGCTATTTTTACCATCATACTCTGCTTACAAATTGTGGCCCACTAACAGTTTTTTATATACAGTGTGTCAGCAACATATTATAGTACACATATAGTCAGCACGATGTGTGAAACTGAAAGTGAAAGGAGCTCAAGAGTGGAACTGTATTTGGAACTGAAAGATATATCAAAAACCTGAAACATTACTTTTATCAGAGTCAGAAAGTGGGAGTACATCTAAGAAGCGCATGGTAAACTTAATGGGCTTTCTGAAGAGGTTTTTTTTTCTATTGGAAACAGGGAAAAGGCACACATTTGTGATTATATGCCAGTTTCAAGGTCAAAAAGTGCTACCCAATACAAATTTGAGGAGCAACATGCTGCATTTTGAATGGCAAATTTCAATTTGTACTGCTTATATGGATTTTGAACCCAGGAAGAAAAAAAGGATTTGAACTAGTAGAGGGTACAAGATACAAATTTTCAGCAAAGTGTAGAATGTTCTCATTGATTTTGGTCAGTTGAAGTTGCCACTTGCACAGGAAACGGATCAACATGGTAGCTTTTTCATATTTAACTATATTATCTGCAGACCTGCTCTGCTCCCCTCAGTTGCTTGGCAATAGAACTGTGCGTCCCCCATGATGAGGGCACTTGTACTGGTGACATTACTCAACCATCTGGAAATAATATGTTTTCAACCAAACAGATGACATTTTCTGAATATGGATAACATCCTGTATGTTTGAAAACTGAATGAATGGCTTTTCTTAGGGTGTTTGCTTTGTCAAGTTGTTACTTTTATTATAGAAGCTCCTTTGGCCCTGGTCAATACATGAATCTGCCCTCCTTCATGTCAAGTTGCATGTTGCAGCCTAGGTGGCAGCACAGGATCCCAGTTAACCCTTTCCCCCTTAAACCGGCCAAAACCGGCTGGTGGTCAAATGTCGTCTGCTTCAGCCTTTTCAACTGATTTCAACAGCAATGAAAAAAAATTTGACTGAGGATTGAAGATGAGACCTGTCAAGACAACATGACCCAGGTCAACAGCTTTTCTCGGCATGGCCCAACCCATGCCGAGGAAAGCTGTTGACTCAGTCTTAATTCAAGGGGGAAAGGGTTAATATGAATAACTCCTTTTGTGCATAGAGATTTTGATCAGATTGTAGACTGTGTCAACAGCTTTCCTCACTGTACCTTGGGCTCAATGGGCCTAAAGCAAAGTGAGAAAAGCTCTGCCCCTGGAGGTCTGTGGAAATACAGGCATGCTGGTACTGACATCAAAGTTTTCTTTTCCATAAAAAAATTTAATCATTTATAATAATTCAGAAGAACATGAATTTTGCTGTGATTAGCACAGGGTGGGTGGGTGGGGGGTTATGATATAAATGTAAAGGGCAGCTAGTGCAGGACTTTGCAAGATGCAAAACTGACTGCACAGAATGCTTGATTATTATTTTTTTTTGGGGGGGGGGATCAGTGAATCTATAATCAAATACCGCTTACCATGTGGGACTGCTTTTGGGTTGGTATACAGCAGAGGTGTTTACCAGGTACTATGTATCCAAGGTGTATGAGCATGAGTTACTGAGTTCCACGTTGGCCATTCTTTGGGGAATTCAAATATGATGTACTGCACAAATTTAAATTTAATGAAACATTTAAAGCATGAATTAGTGTGGATGTGAGCCAGTGAATGCACGAGGCTCCAAAACAAAATTCCAACCATCATGTCTAGATTCTTGGAATTGAGCAACAAATTTACCAAATGATACATGATTTATGTTCATCAAACTTGTTATCATTTAACTTTACATGTTGTGTCAATACAAATTACTGTGTGTGTGCTTAAGACACAATTATTCTGCTGCAGTATTATGTTTTTATTCCAATCCGAGTTGATTGGTCCAGATCAAGCAACTATGCAAATCTGCTCTGCCCATGTCATCCTGATGAATCCAGAAGTCGTGTCTCATGCATGCAGTGCATCACCATGCTGCAAAGTAGACAGTAACATTCATTGTGTCTTTTGGTCTACATTTGCCTCTATATAGCAGACTCCTGATGGCACAAGAGTCTTAGGGTGTCCCATTAAAAATGGGACATAAAAAAGAGACTGGAAGAGAGAGGGGGGAGAGGGAGGGAGGGAAAGAAAGATGGAAGGAAAGAAAGAAAGAGAGAGAGAGAGAGAGAGAGAAAGAAAGAAAGAAAGAAAGAAAGAAAGAAAGAAAGAAAGAAAGAAAGAAAGAAAGAAAGAAAGAAAGAAAGAAAGAAAGAAAGAAAGAAAGAAAGAAAGAAAGAAAGAAAGAAAGAAAGAAAGAAAGAAAGAAAGAAAAAGTAAGAATAGCATCTGCTATGGAAGCAAGGTCTGCATTTGAAGTCTTCAAAGGAGGTTGTGGTTTTACAATATTTTTCTTAACTTAAAGAAAATCTTTTGGTTGGAATAATTTATAAAGCAACCATTGCAAGCATGTGGAATAAACAAGTGGAATGCTTGTTTGTCAGAGCGGCCTTCTTGAACACTCAATCTGGTTATGTATCAGGTGGAAAATTTTTGACACATGTAGGTGAGATAGGATATGTACATAGATAAAGAATTAAATACAATTCTGTGATGATAGATGCAAGAGTGTTAAAAGCCATAAAAGCGGCAAATGTAAAACTCTATTTGATATATATTTATCTTATACCAAGTGTTGAATCTGTAAATACAAGTGTAAAAACCCACCAAGGATATTCTCTACTGTGATGTATTTACAACTGAAATTTTGAGAATTTTATTATGCATGGTATTTTTCCAATATTATGTACATGGCAGAATGGCTTGCAATAGGATTCACTGCTGTGTTTACTGTATGCAATTGCTGAAATAAAACATGAAACTTTAAAGAAGTAAGGTATCAAGATCTTTTTACATTTTTACCTCAGCTGATTTGTCAGTGAGCTATGGGTATGGAGTGGATCTTTGTCCATCGTGTCCTTTCATTGCCAATTATCTGTTATCTGTCATCTACAACTGACTTCAAAGTGGTCCGCCAGATTCACTTTAAACTTGATCAGTACGTACTGTCAGTGGGTCTGTACCTAGTTTGTTCTAACGGTCTTGCTCTGTTAATTTTTGGATTTTTATGATTTGTCTTTGTTCATTTGTTTTCTTTTTTATTTTAATCTAAAAAAATCTCAGAAACTGCTTAGGAACACTTCGGGGGACCCCTTAACTTAAAAATTGGTTCAGCAGGTGGTACTGCATTTTTTTTCCTATTTATTTACAAACTTGGTGCATTTTCACTATTTTTGACTGCACAAAAACTGTCCAGCAGGTTGTGCTGAAACTTGGTAGTAACATACCTTGTGGAAGGGTCAGATACAGTTGTATACTCGGTGGTGATGCTGTGGATCTCTGATCTCAACAAATTTTTCAATCTGCTATTTGTCATTTAAAGCATAAATTCTTGATGATTTAATTCCAAATCAATGTGCATTGCTTTGATAATTTTACATTTTTGACTACTTCAATGCCATTATCCAGATTCACATCAAACTTGGTGGCAATGTTGTACCTTGTGTGGGTCTCTATCTAGTTCAAATAATCATGCTCTGATGATTTTCGGATTTGTAAGGGTCCATTCCATGGGGGGCCTTTATATGTTTTGGGTTGGCCGTCTGTCTGGATGTCCGTCCAGATGTGCACATTCTCGTCATCGTGATATCTACATAATACCTCCATGTATTTTGCTCAAATTTGGCAAATTGTTTGAAATATTACCTGACCAGATGAACTGATTAGATTTTGATGACAACATGACCTAATTTGAGCAAATGGCAGCCTAATTACAATTCAATTCAATTCAATTCTTTATTCAACCAATTATGCCCACTAGGGCCCAACAGTTGTACAAAATCAAGTTTACACCTGAGCAGAGGTGCCCTCTCGGGACACATGCAGGAACTGCACAATAGTACAAACTAAACAGTGTTCCAACTAGAAACACACTGTAACTACATAAATACACAAGTTATTTACAGAGAAAAAGAAAAAATTAAAAACAAAAAACAAAAAAACAAAACAAAAAGAAAAGAAAAGAAGAAAGGCAGGTAATGCAGGTGTCTGTGCACCCCTCCTATTGTCATTCACGTCATTAATGTCTATACGGTTCTTGCCTCAAAAGCAGCCTTAGTAAAACACCCAATTGGTTTTAGTAAATTAATGCTGGAGTTGAATATGAAACACACTTTTTGTATTCTTGCCATATCATGAAAATGTAGTGTTTCTTGAATGCAGTGTCTAAACTATTCTTCTCTTATTCCCTTATATCTTGTGCACTCAAAAATAAAATGTATCTCATCCTCAACTTTCCCCATATCGCATTGTGTACATAATCTCTCCTCAGCTGGGATTCTATTGTGTCGCCCTACTTCAATATGTAACTTATGTGCACTAGTACGTAATCTTGTTACATCTACTCTCTGTTGGGGATTTTTCATAACACTCAAATATTGTTCATATTCAAATTTTCCTTTACATATTCTTTAAAATCTCAGTTTGTTCCCCTCAAAATCATTTTCTTTATTTTTATCTAGCGTTGTACGCCATTCTTTTTCAAACCTTTGTTCCATTTTTCCAACCATTTCCACCCAATTATGATTTTCTATTTCAGCATCAAACTCGTGCATGACCTTACTCATATTATACATATATGTATTTTTTTCCAATTTCCATTTGATAGCTTCTTCATAAGCACACTTAAGTAGGCTATCATCATCACTGGCTTGTAAGTGATCCAGATATTTTACCGCCTGTTTCCACACAGTTATGTTCAGAGGGTGTCTCCCTACTTCACCATATACTGCCATATTTGTGGTTTTATTATTTACATTTAAAACATATTTGCAAAAGTGCATGGGTAATTTTTCAAATTTGGTATCTAAACTCCTCTTCTCAAACCAGTTGTCCTTCAGTTTTGCAATGGGCACACTGTTACAGACACCCCATAATTCTGACCCATAAATTAGAATGGGTCTAATTAACTGATCGAACAATTTCAAACCCAACTTTGGGTCTACATTACTATTGTTCATTGAGCTTTTTAGGTGGAATAGTGCTTTCTGTGCCTTCCTGTACAAGTTATCCATAGGAGGGGTGAAACTACCACTGGCGGTCAAGATTATTCCTAAATATTGGTACTCACGCACACTTTCCACATTTTACATGCTCGTTGGGGCAGACCCTTCAGTCAACGCTTTGCGTTGAAGCTAGGTCTAGTTATGATTTTGTTTTTCATTTTGTGGCAAATTCTTGAAAAATCATTCTAAAACTTCTCCAATTGCTTCAAAATTGCATAGAAACACTTCTTGGTATCTCTGGACCAGGGTGGGACTTCCTGTAGTTGGAATGTTAAGGTCAGCTGAAGATGATCCACTTGTTTAAGCTTGAGGAGATTATGTATCTGGTAGCTGAAGTTCTCAATCTGCAAATCTGAATTGTCTGGGGAGATTATTGTCAACTATTCAGGGGTCTGAGCATGTTCATGTTAGCAGGATTTCTCCACAGAAAGGATCAAAACTTGAGATACGTTCTTCCTTCTGAACAATGTCAAGTGTATTTTCAACTCCATGCAAGTAGAGGAGGGAAACACAAGGCTTGGTCTGTTTTGGAGGCATTTTTTTTCATTGCATGCATAAGAAAATTTTCAACAATCCATGAACTTTCATGTTTTCAACATATATGACGTTGGGTCTTTTTGAAGCCATAAACTTGTGGCTTTAACTGTGGGAATAGAAGTTAAGTCAGCTGACTTGTTAGTCCGTGAGCTTCAGGATGATCAGTCATCCATCCGTCGTCCTCGCCCATTCGCATTTTTTACTTCTACCAAACCATTGGAGAGATCCTCTTTAAACTTGAATGGGGATCTATCCTGGGTGGATTTCTCACCAAATTTGTTCCAATGACCTTTGGGATTTTATACAAATTCTTTTGTTCAGTTTTTGGCAAATCAAAGCACAGTAATGGGAAGATTAAAGAAAATTTTATGCAGTAATCAAGTTGACATACGACTGTATCTGCACCTTTTTGGGAAAAAAAGTATATATTACTCCTATTTTTCTTTATGGGTGTGAAGTCTGGGGCGCGTATATTGTTCAACCAAACAAACAGTTACTACCAAGTGATCTAAATGGCTATTTCAAAAATGATTTTGATATGTGTGATGTCTTAAAATATGTTGTAAGTGTTAATAGAAAAGCTTGCAATACAGCAGTAATAAGTGAAACTGGTCAATATCCGTATTCCCAAACAATTCTTAGTCGAGCGTGCAAAAATTGGCATCGTATTGTTAATTCAGGTCCAGAGACTTTATCATACAATACCTATCGATGTAATTTTGGAACTAATGACTATAGACAACTTTACATGAACATATAATTGGTTGTGGTGACATTTGGGATAATTGTAGTGCAGATTTCGATGATTTTCCTGGCAAAGTCTGTTATAAAATATTTAACGAAAAGTTCACTCAGCAATGGAAATATGAGATGGAAGCGAACCTGTTATCCGTCAAGAAACTAAGAGCGTACGCTAAATTTACACACAATTTTGAATTTGAAAATATCTTTATGTTATGAAAAATGTTACTTTAAAAAAAGTTTAACTCGACTAAGAATAACATGGGTGAAAGTTTTGTTTTAAAACAGAATTCTGTTTTGAGCAAAATTTTTGCATTTTTTTTCAATCAGGATATGTTCTTAAATATGCAAATTGGGCAAGAAATGAGGGCTGAAAATTTGAAAGAATTGTTTTCTGTTTTGCAAAAATTGTTGGCTTTCACCCATCATATTAGTGTTTATATGTACCTGGGGGGGGGGGGGGGGTAATCCAGTATAAATAAATATGTTTAAATTAAACTAAACACTGAGAGTAAGCTAAATTCAAACATTTTGATTTGTGACCAAAAGGTTAATGAAGCATTGAGAAAGTTGAAAATATTTAAAATAGGTGGACCGAATGGTCTTCCAAATAAAGTACTACGGCTTTTCGCTCCATATATCTATGTACCTCTCTCCAAAAATCTTGATTGGGCGGTTTATTAACTACTTAACATTGTCCACGAGTTACATCATGCAATTGATCAAGGAAAAAAAAATAAGAATGGTGTTTTTAAACGTAGCTAAAGCTTTTGACAGGGTTTGGCATCGTGGTCTCCTACATAAATTACATGTACATGAACTAGGAATTTGTGATCCCTGTTTTGCGATCCTCTGTTGTTGTGGATCAAATCATATTTAAGTTACAGAAATCAGTTGTACTTGATGGTTGTGCATCCGACTGGGTGTCAATATACCCTTTTAGGACCCGCAAAGGGTAGCGCTTGAGGGTGATAATTTGCATACTTATTCGCATACCAACAAATCACTTTGAAGTTTTAGATTCGCAAACAGACAAATTTATGCAAATGAACATCGCCAACTGCTGCCATTTGGGGTCCTAAACTCCTCTGTAGAATCTGGTGTTCCTCAGGGTAGTGTTTTATGGCCTTTGCTGTTCCTGGTCTTTATAAATGATTTGGTGGATAATTGAACTTTCAAAGCATACCTATTTACTGACGATACATCACTATTAAAAATAGTTAACATACCAGAGGAAACAAGCGTTCACTTAAATGAAAATTTGTCTGTGGTCAAGGACTGAGGAAAAAAGGTGGAGAGTGGACTTAAACCCTAGTAAAACAGAAGAAATTGTTTTTTCTGAATTGAACCCTGCGCAATTAGTCAATTTTACAACACAAGTGGCCCACTATAAAACATAAGAATTTTAGCTTACATGAACTTCAAAGTAATCTACTCTCTCTCTGTCTCTCTGTCTCTCTCTCTGTCTGTCTGTCTCTCTCTCTCTGTCTCTGTCTCTCTCTGTCTCTGTCTGTCTGTCTGTCTGTCTGTCTGTCTCTCTCTCTCTCTCTCTCTCTCTCTATATATATATATAACTTCAGAGTATAATTTCGTTGGGTGGCCTGTATGATAGCGGCCATACATGACCTTAATACAGGTCTCCCAGATCAATATGTATATATTTTATTGTTTTTATGAAAGAAATATTGTTCGGTACTGACTGAATGTATATATATGTTGATTGAATAAAAGAATTCCTGATTCCTGAAAGAATTCCTGATTCTAACAAAAAGAAAAACCCAGCACATGAATGGCTAATTTTCTGAGATGAGCCTGTATCTTTGCAACTCCCCAGCTTGTAACTGTGCCCTTCGGTCTGAAACAGTGACCCATTTTATGCTGCAGTGTCCACTTTTTGATGAACATGGACAAGTTCTCTTGCCAAGGGTTAGTGACATTCTTAGAATATATAATACTTGTGGTTTTCTTTACATCTTGCATCAGTCTATTGTACGGTACTCCATCTGCTTCATATACTACCTAGGGAGATACATCGTTAGCACTTTAAGGTTTCAACGATTTCTAAGGGGAAACGATACTGGTGATAATGGTTAATCGTATGAGCAGTATTATGTTTTTGTACTGTAATTCTATCATGTTCGCTAATATCTTGTGTGGTTTGACATATGTACATGTATATGTTTATACAATAAATGTTAAGTTGGTTCATTTACTAATTCTACATTCAGACTGATTCTTTCCTCAACTACTGGTAATGTACTTTTATAATTGTTTTATTTTGATTTTATATTTTTTCATCACTTTGCACTTGTATGGGTTACAAGTGTACGCTGTTTTGTATTTACACGAGGAGAGGAATTTGAATTAGCTAGAGGCTACTTTTCACATCTTCATTAAAGAAATAAAATATAATAATAAACAAGCTAAATAGAACAGTGACATTTTTAATGATTTCAATTTAGAATATGTTACTAATATACATCAAACACAATGCGTGGCATGTGAGTTGGCGCACAGTAATGAACCCGCAATGCTGTATTTTGAGTTTGCACACACTGCATTTAATTAACGTTCGGGTGCATGCAATTGTCGTGATGATTATACAAAACGACAATGCAGTATATTTCACTGATCAAATAACAATTGTTGTCCTATGGTTGACTGTATTTTAGTGCAATAATAGGACATTTTATATTCTGTACAAATACAGACTTTCGATATATTGAAAAGTGTGCATTGATACGATATCAATGAACGATTGTAGTGTTAAATCGAACTCTGCCTGGTTACCATTTCTTTTGAATGCCTGTAGATTGTGAACTCAAAGTATTCCAACAAAAATACCAGACAATC
The DNA here is from genome assembly GCA_964020975.1 of Hermodice carunculata. Taxonomy (NCBI): domain Eukaryota; kingdom Metazoa; phylum Annelida; class Polychaeta; order Eunicida; family Amphinomidae; genus Hermodice; species Hermodice carunculata. The sequence continues at coordinate 67,766,570 of OZ026615.1, read as the reverse complement.
GCTTTTTTTCCTGAATAAATATGTTTAAACCAAAAATACCACACATATTTACATACAGGTTTTTAATGTAATCTCAATTTGTTAAGTTTGTAACGAAAAGAGATGAGAAAGCTTTGCATTCATTTGCTCTGTTTAAAACCGCTACCCATTTTACAAAGGCGTGTCTCGGTCAAAATTCTCAAGTCATTTAAAACTTTGATCTACACATCTGCACCTCTTAGTATTTTGGCACTGTTCATGCGATAGCATTCAATTTATTAATGTTTGTGGCTGTCCTATTTTATCTCATGATATTTAAATGCGGATTCCGTACTATTTCACGTTCATATACTTTTTTTAATTTCTCATGTAGTTTGCCACGATTAAATATTAAGCTGAGACACGGACCCGCTGTCACAAACATGTCCGGTATTTGTGTTCGGGGCTCCGAAACATATTCAGCTAATTTACCCGATGAAGATCTCTTGTATCTTTCATGATATGGCCTTTTTAAAATCATCGCATTCAATTTTTGGGGTAAAAAAGCTAAGCAGTGAAAGGAATGGGCATGGAGAGAAAGCATGGCTAAGGGGGCCGTCGTTATTTAGGGGGGGGGGGGAGGGCTCCGGATATTGGGGTGGCGTATCATTATAGTTCTTGGCCCCCCCTAAAAACGGACAAGAATTTGCCCCCCCCCCCAGCAAGTCTGCAGAATTTTGTGACACGCCCCCCCCTCCCATTCAGCGCCCCCCCAGCCTTATACCTTATACTGGTTATTGTTGTATGCCTTTGTTATAAACTGATTCACAATTCGATGACCCCCCACCGGGGGTGGGATGTGTGGGGCAATTTTACGACCCCCCATGTCGGTTATTTTGTGACCCCTATTAGGAGCATGTTTAAGTTTGTGCCCCCCCCCATAGTTGGGTAGAGAAATTTTATGATCCCCCAATATCCCGAGCCCCCCCCCCCGATAATTAAGGACCGCCCCCTAACGGATATCTTGTCTTGGTGATATGGAAGTGTTGAAGAACGTTTGACTTATTTGCTTTAATGAAGAAAACTAATTCGTAAGGTCACATCTGACCCTCTGCATTTTATTTTACAACAGTACAGTAAAAACAGTATCTCATGCACTGCATACTTCCACACATCTATTTCATGCACCATGGGAAGTTCAGTTTAGAGATGTTACGAGTTCATAGACGCTGTGCATGTATATGTTCTATGCTCAAATGCTTTGCACTTTTATTGGCAGTAATCTTAGTAGGCAACTGCAATTATAGTTTTCAATATGTACGTGATATGTAAAGTGGAGAGTCTCTTAAGTTTCAACCAGTAATTACTAGGCTAATGGCAATTACGATTTATGAATCTTCAAAGTTTGACTAAATGACTAATGTATCACAGTCCACAGAGTCCGCGGTAGTGGTAATTTTTCGTATCATTCGATAGTTGCACCCAGCAGTTAATTTCCGGACAATTAGTTCCATGAACCAACCCACATTGAATTCGTTCCCAGCAATGGCAGCATTTTTTGCAAGGGGTCCTCATTCGATTTTCTTGCGCAGTTCGTGAATATCTGAAAAGGATATATATACATATACACACAAAGTCATAATGAACTCTTTATTTGACGCTACTGTGAAGAATAACATTTTCTTACCTCCATAAAACCATCTACGAAGTCAATATTCAGGCAGTGGAACCTGCTCTTCCGAATGACTCCATAATGCAACTTCCAGTCCTTTGCGACCGCCTTGTGATCCAAACAAGCGAATCGTTTTGTTTTTCACCTTCCTAATGTGACACCCTGTCTAATGTGTCCTGTGACCATCGTATTCAGTTCAGGTGTACTTTATAAATAATCTTACGTGTAGCTCCACACAGCTCAGCTGTGGTGCCAACACACTATAAATGCAATGAAAAGACAGGTAGTTTGCTACAATAGTTCATTTCGCTGGTTCTTACGTTATCGGAAATACTGTAGTGCTAGTACTATTTTGTCTCCAACACCGTAAAAATCCTTTTCGGAGGTACAGAGGGCATTAATTTCCATTTTTTTTGTGTGTGTGCAGACTGACCAGACCCAACAATGTAATAATACAACAGGTGCTAAACAGTGATATCCGCTGGTGCTTATCATTGTGGCGGACATGGTCTGAAACCTTATACGTGCTGTCTGAGTACTTTTCTTTTCTTTTCTTTTCTTTTCTTTTCCTTTTTTTTAGCTACCCTGCTCAATGTATATTATGTACTTATGTTATTTATCATTCGCTGTATAATTTTATTCAAACGTGTGCTATAGACCAGCTTTTCATTGTCTGAAATAAAGCTTTTCTTATTTTAAAATGCGACTGTAGGTGTGACGTAATGACACTTTTTGTTGGGTGAACCACATCCTGGCCGGTAAGTTTGGCACATTTTATTTTAGAGGTATATTGAACAGTACATTTTGTAAAATAAATAGCTCATTTTGTGTATTCAGAACAAATTGAAGCTATTTCCTATAGGTGCCTCGTATGGCATACCGACCTTTTTTTCTGTTGCCACAATTTTTCAAATGTCCTGGGCACTGGTCGCAATATGCAGGATCTATTGTATTTACTTGTGTCGAAAAAGTGATGGATTTTTTTGCCTGTTTTATCACAACGAGGCTTGGCACACGCTGATTGATGCAAATTTTACGGCAAGTCTGTCGCCGGCGACTGGTATCTGGTGTGAACATGGTCGTCGGAGAAGCTCGAGCATTGATTTGTATTTTCTGTATACTGATGTGCCTGGCTCTGCTACAAAGTAGGTATTTTCATTTATTTTTCATGCCTTGGGTCACGTTTTGGAAAATCCATGACCAATACTTTTAATTGGGACACATTTGATTCAAATATAAAAAATTTCAAAAGCGGTTAGGGAGCAGACTATATATATATATATATATATATATATATATATATATATATATATGAAAACCCTCTCTCAAAAATGAATTACAGTCTAAATCAGACACAAACAGAACAGGCCATTGTAATTTATTAGGTTTATGGTAATATACGTCCTTAGTGTCGCGTCTTTAATATAGACAATTACGGTATCGTATTTTTGTGGGGAAGTGGATGGGGGAGGGGTTGGTGGAGGATGGAGAAGGCTTATGTTGGGTCCGTACCGCAAAGTTTTGTACGTAAAGGGAGCACGCAGAATGAACATGTTGCGCATTTTGTTGTACAGAACATCGAGGACCTCTTGAAAAAGAAATGGCACATATTTTCGTCTCCTAGACCTTACTGTTTCATCACATAAGTTGGTGTATCGACCACACTTATCCTGCGTAGTAATTTGGCTGATAGAAAAATTATGTTCAAGCAAAAACAAATAATAGTGACTTTTTCCGCACTAGACGATTTGATTCTAAAACTCTCTGAGGAGCAAGAACAACAGCCAGAGGGAGAAATAACAGCAGGTGAACTTCTTATGTTTGTTACGTAAAGCAACAAGATATGCAAAATCTCCTTGTTCAGATAGACTGCCAGCTGGCTTTTAAAAAGTTTCGTGACATGATGTTAGAATATATATAGTTAATGCTGTTTATATATATATATATATATATATATATATATGTATATATATGTATATATATATATATATATATATATATATATATATATATATATATATATATATATGTATGTATATATATATATATATATATATATATATATATATATATATATATATATATATATGAAAGAAAAATAAGCATTACCCCGAGACATGGAATTATTTCTTTGTTACCCCCTTCCCCTCCCCCCCCCCCAAAAAAAGGAAAGCTATATTCAATCTGAAAAATTCGACACCGGTCTCGCTTTTAATTCAAGATAATAAATTGTCTTCAAAAGCGATAGCATCAAGAATTAAAAAAATCATACCTAAAATAACTGACTAGGACCAAACGATTTTTATTAGGCCGATACATAGAAAACAATATAAACAGGTTATTTTATATAATTGACCGGACAAATAAACAAGAAATTTAAGTACCTTAATACCACCAGATTTTGAAAAAAAGTTTGATTATTTAGAATGAGAGTTTATCGGAAAATGTTTAAGGTTGTCTAATTTCAGTGATTGAAAAGCATGACTTAAAATATTTTACAATGATTTCGAAAGCTGTGTGGTAAAGAATGGGTGGTACAGAGAACTCTTTACGTTAACAAGAGCTGTTAGACAAGGGTATCCACTGCCAGTATATCGGTTCATTATTTGTGTTAAAGTATTAACATTGACAATAAGAAAGGAAAGTATGGTATCAGGAATAAAATAAACCAAGTGGAAATTAAAATCTCAAAATGTACCGTCGATACAAGTAAATTGGTGCCAGATTCAGAAGAAAATGTCAATTTCTTATTTAATATTCTGACAGATTTTGAAAGAGAAGACTCGTATGAAACAATTAAAAAACAAATGTTTTGCGTTTAGGCAGCATACAAAAAAAACACACACAAAAAAAAACAAAGACAAAAAAAAAAAAAAAAAACAAAAAAAACAAACAAACAAACAAACGAAAAAAAAACAAAAAAAAAACAAACACCCCAAACAAACAAATAAACAAACACCACCCCCCAAAAAACCCCCCCAAAAACCAAAACAAACTAATGCTATATACGCGAAAAGTAAAATTTAAATTGGACCAATGGCATAATTGTGATATTAGGAGTTAAAGTATCTGCAAATACACATGAAACAATAAAATGAATTACCGCCCAACATTACTGAAAGGACAGAGGATCTTAATCTGTGAAACAACAGAAATATATCTGAGCAGAAAAAATAAACTAGAAAAAAGCTTTACTTCACAGCAAATCTGTCGGTGCTTTCAAAATGAGAACAGTCTCAATTGCTACACTTTGCCACTGTTCAACATAATCTAAATTTGGTGCAATGTCCCTTATTTGCCTAATTTACACGAATTAAAATGCTACAACTTTGGTTCTTGGTTCATTGGATGTGGCCACGTCACAAACTTATAAACTGAATTTCGAATGACACCACTATCTATAATAGTTTTGAAGCTTCTCAAGATTTTAATTTTGTGTATTAGAACTAATTTGCAAAAGTTTTAAAGTTTGTGTATTCACTTAATTTACATAAATTAAAATTTTACAATTTTGGTTCATTGAATGCGGCTGTGTCGCAAACCTTTAAATTGAAGTTAGAATAGCACCTCTATATATAATAGTTTTGAAACTATTCATGATTTAAAATCTTGCATATTCCCCATATTTGCATAAATTAAGATCTTACAAGTTTGGTTTATTGTTCCTTGGATGCGGCTATATTACATACCTAAAAATGAAAGTTGGAATAGCACCTCCATGTATAATAGCTTTGAAGTTATTCAAAGGTTTGAAATTTGAGTATTCACCTTATTTGCATAAATTAAAATTGTACAACTTTGGCTCATTGGATGCAACTATGTCATAAACTTATTAATTTAAGTTGGAATAGGTCTCCTAGGTATGATAGTTTTAAAGCTATTCAAGATTCAAATTTCGGTATTCACCTAGTTTGCAAAAATAAAATTATACAATTTTGGATCATGGTTGAATGAGTGTGGCTGTGTCACAAACCCAATTATTGAAGTTGGAATGGCACCTCTATCTTTAATAGCTGTGAAGTTATTCAAGTTTAAATTTTCGCATATTCACTTAATTTGCATAAATTAGAATCCTACAACTTTGGATCATAGTTTATTGGATGTGGCTTTGCCACAAACCTATAAATTGAAGTCGGAATGGCATCTCTATTTATAATAGTTTTGAAGGTACTTAACTTTTTAAATATTCAATGTCCCTTATTAGCATAATTTAAAATTGTACAACTTTGATTTACTGACCATTATATTGACAGGTGTCACAAACCTATACATGAGGATTAAAATTTTGTGTCTATCTGCAATAGTTTGGAAGATATGGCGTTTTCAAAATTTTAATTGCCCCTACTTTAAGCATCATGAATATTCCAAACGATATGCGCAATTTGACTGGTATGTCAGTCACCATGGCAAGTTTGGTGTTTTTCAGAATTATAGTGTCATAGAAAAATTCCGGGGCAAATTTGGTCGTAAAGAAGAAAGAAAGAAAGAATTCTTGGAATAAGAAAGTGAATGGGTTCACACCCACAAAATCAAAACCTTAGGATTATCTATCACAAGTAACATTTGTAGCATCTGTTTTATCAGATCTACCTCTAGAAATGGCCTCAGAAAAAAAATGTATAACTATATACGGAATGATAAACCTGATAACATAAAACGTGGTCATACAAGAAGAACGAAAATACAAGGGGGGGGGGGGGGTTAGTTATACTACATATTTAATCACAATCTAATGCACTAAAGTGTGCTTGGGTGAAAATATTATGCGAAAACTCCAACGCCTCGTGGAAACATCTAGTGCGAAAAAAGTTTGTGAGTGAAGATGACTTCATTTGGGAATGTAACATAAAAGAAAATGGTGTGGAAGAGGTTGTGAAAGACAAAGATGCTTTTTAAAGGACGTTTTAGTAAGTACAATGGTTTGTTTCAGAGATTAGACAAGCACATGAGATTAAAGAACAGATCATTCGGTTTTGTTCAAACATGAGGGTTCAAAAAGGATTTTTGTATAAAGTATAGCATCAACATGGAATAAAATATATGAGAAATCTGATAAGAGGAAATGGATATTCTACCATTTTGCACAGTTTCAAAACAAATATAACACCAGAAGAAATTTTATTGATTATTATGGATGGATTTCGGCCATTCATCAAAAGTGGAAAACGTTATTAAGAGCTGATTTACCATATGTAGAACAAGGCACAGATTACATTGCCCATTCCAAGTACAAAAACGATTAAAATTGAAAAAGTAACAGAATTTACATATCAGAGAACAGCGGAAAATTACCTAGAGCCAGATGCTCTGATAATAGTAAAACGGGAGAAAGAACTCAACACAAACGTCGGAGAATACGAATGGTTGGGACTTTTTAAAATCTGCATACAGCCTCAATTACAACAGAACTGAGAAGTTTTCAAGTAAAGTTTTTACATAGATATGTTTATAGCAATGAGAAACGTTTAAATGGAATTTAGTAAAGAGTGCGCGGTGTTCATTTTACCATCAAGACATTGAAACAACAGTTTTGTTTCTAGACTTTGGAGCATTTAATTAGTTTCGGAAAGGTGTGCATGGAAAATATAGAGATGCAGAAATTGTCGCTGATTTTTTTTTCAGAAGGCAGAAGTACTGTTAGGAACTCGATATGTGAAATCCCTATATTACTTTTTGTTTATACTTAGAAAAACACGCATATAGTTGTACATATATCCAAAAAAGTCTTAGTACCCTTGATTTTTAAAAATTGTAAACGACACAAAGAAGATGGGATACAATGTAGCATGTAAATTAGAAAAACTGCGAGAAGAAATGTTTTTGTATTGCAGAGAACAATTAAGAGTGATGAATCTCAATATCAAATGTGTCTAAGGCCATGATATAAAGGTTAACTTGTAATTACCTGAAACAATAATTTTACAGAATGAAATGAATTTTGTACTACTTAGGTGTACAATTATGTAAGGAAAAAATGGCTAATATAATATCAAACATGACGACTGCATTAAATAGCGCATTTGAGTACCCCCGTGTGGTTTACCCCCCCCCCCCCCCCCAATACAACTCCCAAGAATGCACAAAAGTAGAATCAGGGGTTGATATTATGCCTGGAAAAATATAACCGCAAGAATGTCTTGAAACAGAAGGGGTTGTTTCGAAAAAAAACTGTTTGAAACTGGACACTTTCATTATAGGTATATGAAGAATCAAGGGCTGATTGTTTACACATGTGTTAGTGATGTTCTCATTTAAGTACTTTCATACGGTAGAAAAATAATGACACTATTCGATTAAAATTAATATATTCTCTTTCTAACCTATATAAGGGAGATGTCAACATACGGGGATTAAGGATTGATATGGTTTCTACAAAAGACGGTGTATATTTACCCAATCGGGACATGAACACCAATTTGCATAAGGCGTGTTCTATATTCATCATGGGAACACCTAAAAGGATGATACGTGAGTCATCATTAATTAAAAAAAATAGTCGTTGCTACAGTCACAGTCCTAGTCGAAATTGATAGGCCTAGATAACAATTTCGTCATATTTATATCACCTCTATAAAGAAGAACTGTAGAATCCTGACAGCCCTACTTTTTAATCAGCTAAATTTCTTAGTTAGCTGAGTTTTGTGGGACCTTAATAAAGCTAGGCCACAACAAGGTCAATACACCACCAATATCACTATAAAACAGGAGAACTAGCAAGCAATAAATCATAGCCAAGGTTGCATTTATCAAATAATGGCTTTCAGATTTTAACAAAAAGCAAAGAAAAAAAAAATCCCCATGTAGCCTATGGAACAACAAACTTGTTAGAGACCCATCCAAGGTTAGTTCCATCAGATTTCAAGAAATCCCACAGATGTGTGGGTGTTTCTTGGTATTGCACATTTTTACAGGTAATTTGTAAGAGATTTTGATAAGATAGCACAACCTCTTACCAATCTGACAAAGAAAAACCAGAAATTTGATTGGTTGCCAGAGTGCCAGGAGGCTTTTGATCTACTAAAAGGAAACTTGGCTGGCTCAGACGTGAAGGCCTACCCATGAGATGCTGGTGGTTTCCAGTCGATACTAATGCAAGTTATGGTTTTATTGGGGCCATACCTTCACAGTTTCAAGATGGACAAGAAAGGGTAACAGCATATGGAAGTAGGTCACTCAATAGAGCAGTGATAAATTTAGTTGTGATAGACAAAGAACTGCTTGCATTTCGTTTTTTTTTTCTCTCTCTTTTTTTTAATATTACAAGCAGCATTTACGGGTCGTCACTTGGTGGTCTAGGCAGACCACCAGGCTATTGTCTGGTTGTTCATCTTGAAGGAGCCAAAAAATCACATTGTAAGGTGGATGGGGAATTTATCTACCTATGTTTTTTTCAATTGAGCACAGACCAGGCAGAAAATACAACAATGCAGATTTTTGGGTCGACGGAGAGACACTGAAGTGGGGACGTTGTCCAAAGTATTTAAATGCAGAGAATGTGCAGAATAGTATTCTCAGAGAAGACTGATCAATCACAATCCTGAGAAGTCAGGTTAAGCTGGTAAAAGGGAATTTAATGAGGGTGAGATGTACCTTTGAACTCATCCTAAAGAAGCTTTTGATGTCAAGGAGTTAATGGTCATGCTTTGCTGTGGGAGATTTCCTTGTTTCTTTTTATGAAGAAGGCAAGTGATATGCAGAATAGAATACTGGTGGTGGATGGATCAGTTAGAGTCCTGAGAAGTCAGGTAAAACTGGTGAAAGGTTAAGTCATGAGGGTGGGATATACCTTCAAGTCCATCCTACAGAAGTATCTGATGGCTTTAGTGGGTTTAGTGGTCATTATTCGCTGTGGAAGGGGTGTTGATCAAAGTCACAGTGAAGGATGCAAGTACTGGCATGATGCTGACCTGTTTAAGTTGGAAAAACCTGTATATGACGACCTCAAGGATGATGGATGGATGGACTGCTCCTATGGTCTGGATAAGTTGTCTGACTTATCCAAAATGGCCAGTGTGGAAGGTCCTATTAAAGAAGTTCACAGTTTGCCATGATGTGGTCTTGAGACGGGGCACAATTCGCAGTAGTAATACCATAGGTTGGGCATTACCTTATTCCATGAAAATACTGCAAGGGAAACAGATGGAAGATGTCAACATTAGGCCAGTCTTTTTGTGAGTACAGTCCAAGACTAGGCTATTTGGACAAGAAGACTGGCAGGCAAGTATCGCTACATGGGGCTATTGGAACTGCTGAGAAAGTCTTGTCCTGCAGGATGGAGTCCTATTTCGATGCTTCTGTAGCAAAAAATGATACAGGTAAGCATTTACAAATCATAGTGCCTCTCAAATTGAGACAAGAGATATTAACAGAAGTGCATAATAGTATTTTAAGTGAACACTTGGGAAGGAAAAAGACCAGAGAAAAGACCCTGCAGAGATTTAATTGTTTTGGGGTGTGAGAAGATGTTAACAACTGGGTTTCAAAATACAATGTGTGTGGTGCCATAAAACCTCCAACAGCACACCCTGAGTTTCCTTTAGGGCAAATAAAGGTAGGGGCACCTATGGATCATCTGTTGACAGACATCCTAGAGCCACTGCCTGAGACACCCAGTGGTAACAAATTTGTACTTGTCATCTGTGACCATTTTGCTAAGTGGACACAAATTTTTGCAGCATCTGATGGGACAGCCGAAACGATTACTGGTGTAATTCTGAATGAGGTCACAGCCAGGTTTGGGACCTGTTATGATATTTTAAGTGACAAAGCCAGGAACTATGTCAGCCATCTCTTCATGGAATTATGCTGGTTACTAAAGATCAGAGAAACCAGGGCTTCCACTGGGAATCCCCAGGGGTAATGGACAGACAGAACAATTCAATTATACTTTAATTCACATGATTAAAGCATATATTAAACGGCATGACAGACACTGGGTTGGTTGATTTGCTGCCGGCTATTGTGCTATTGTACATGAGAGCACAGGCATGGTACCAAACTTTCTCATGTAAGGTCCTGAGGGGTGTATACCTGCTGAGATTATGTTTGGTTCAGCAACAACCCATCCTGGGCAGAATATTACATCATATGGTAATTTTGTTGATGGTCTGTGAGCAAGACTCCAGCATGCTCATGAAGTAGCTTGAGGAAGCTTAAAAAAGCCAAAAGAAAGAAACACGATTTTGCTGCCAAACTTACTTTTCACAAATATAAAGATGATGATCTGGGCTGGTGCTTGTCTGATTTGACACAATTAGATATAACCCCAAAGCTCAGATATTCTTATGAGGGGCCCTACCTTGTTGTCCACAAAATATATGACTTTAACTATGAGGTCCAGTTAAATGAGAGACGTAAAAAAAAAAGGTGCTGCATCACAACAGAGTTAAAACCCTCTGAATGGAAGCTTCAGTTGAAGCAGGCAAAAAATGTTTTAGCTGAAGTACAGAAGCAGTACAGAAGCATAGTGTTTTTAGACATGGTATGGAGTATAAGCCAATCTGTGATCTGAAGAGATTGCTGAACACTAATACACATGGGTTCTGCCCACCCTCACTACATGACTCACTGTTATTGTGTATTACTCTTTAAAATGATCTTTTAAGTATTAGTTCCTAGAAATCCTCAGTGTCTTACTACTTCTGTTTATGTACCATGTATATTTCAGGTAGAATGACCGCAACCCATGATGCTCGGAAACGTGTACTGGCCAAACACGGGCCGAATGTACCAATGCAAGGTTTGTGCAAACTCAAGGGTGATCATGCACAGATGAAAGACCACCTATTGAGGGAGCACAGGGGTGCTTGCACAGCGACATTTTGGTCTGGGCACTGCCAATAACCTTTTCAAAAGCTGTCACAGGCAAGTGGGCACTCGAAGCAGAGGCATCCAGGTGATGACAAAATATTACGGAACAGTGGTGGGTCCTTTGAGGTGCGTCTGGAAGTACTCCTCTGCCTCTGTGAAGATGAGTCTATACTTTGCTATCAATGGAGGGCAAGGATCTCCAACACTATGATGAATGGCCAATCCAACCAACAATGGAGTGAGAGCCACCCATGGTGTGACTCCCAAGGCCATGGTGAATGTAGGGCTTGTATATTGAAACACCCAAACAACTAATAAATGAGGCACTATGGAGATGGCAGCTCAAACTTTGAATGAAGCTGCTCTATTAGGTGTGGCTTATGAGCAGCCAAGCAGGTCAGGACAACAGTCTACTGCATAGGAGCCTAGCAGTGACAGTGAAAGTAGTTCTGATGCAGGCAGTGAATGTGAGGATGAGCATGATGATTAGGATGGGCTGGAGATTCATGTCACGGAAGATGGATCCATGTCCCCTGACCCCCCCCCCCTCCAGATGAACGGCCACCACCTACCCCAGGTTCAGTTACTCCATCCCATGAGCAGGCAGGCAGGGTAGCAGACATACATCCCTGAAATAGTACCTGACAATCTGGTGGGCAATATCATTGCCCAGACAGGGGAAGCAGTGGGCACTGCACTGGTCCCTACTACACCCTTCCAACCTCCCTCCATAAGTGTTGGTTTTTCTACACTGACCAACCAGTTGGTCTTGAGGAAATCATCTTGATCAAAGTTGACAAGCCACTGGGGAAGTCTGGCTAAAGAAGGGCAGCAGACTACTGACATCCAGCAGGCAACTCAGCAGGCCATCTCCAGGTTAAATGTGGCTGTCAAAGGGCTGCAGGGGCTAATGAAAGAGCATTAATCAGGAATGGAAGCCATAATCAAGTCCATGGAGGAAGCCACAGCTGCCCTTAGGTCTGAGGTCAACACCAATGGGTCCTTAATTAGAGTATATTCTGACAACCAGACCTGTCTGGCTACTGCTCTTAGACTGCAAACGGAAGCTTTCAACTGAAATACAAGCAGCTGGGTGGCCTGATAGAAGATGAAAGACGAAGTGGACAGGTGATCAACCTGGTTTGCCACATCTTGGACTTGGAAAGAATACCCAGTGTTAATAATTGGGTGAATCTGTCACTGTCAGACAGGTGATCTGCAGAGCCAGTTGACCCAAGTGTCCTAGCTGTGGCTAAGGCAGAGAAGGATGTTGTGACAGCCATAGCCTCACAACCCTGCCAAATCATGGTCACAGACACAGCCAGGGCCCATGCCACCTTTGGCAGGCCAGATGCTCATCCCACACAAACTCCAGCTGCACAACTGGCGGTGCCGTCTGTGGTGATTTCTGTCCATGGTGTGTCCCATCTACAAAAAGGAAGTGCCAAATCAAATGGCCCCCTTCTTGAGTCCTGACCATGAACTGACTAAACAGATGAGTATCATCTGCAAGCCGCAAAAGAATCAGAGCCCAGATCACAGCCAAACAAAGAAAAAATGTTAGAGAAAGGTTTAACTTAAGTGACAGGGATGAATACCATAAGTTAAACTACTTTGCTAAATATATGCATGAAACAGTTTAAAACATTATTTTTTTACCTGTGGAATGGTATAGGCCAAATACTTCCTGAAGTGAATGGTGCTGCACATACCTAAGCTGTGTCAATGAGTCACTGATTATATATTAATATGTATTGTTATGAAGAAGAATAATATGTACACTGTGTAAACCTAAAAGTGGGAAACGATGCAGGTATATGATATATATTTTAAAAATAATTCTTGTAAGTAGCAGTATTTTCAGAATTTGATGCAAGATGTTGGGTCCTGGTTAGGACCCAGAAATGATGATTAAATGCACTAACCAAATTAATGGTCTAAATGAGGAATATTTGTTGGTGCAATTGTGATTGAACCTTTTATAAGTGTTAAATGGGGTGATTATTTGTTGAACTGAAATGTAAATTTGTCTCAGGTCCAATGCATTGAATGGTCTTGTGTTGTATCATATGGCATCATTAGTATATTTGCTACAAATTAGCATTAAACATGTAAAATTACAACAAAACAGGTATTGGACAATCTCCGAAAAAATAATGTGCTTAAATATGCGTGTACAGCAATTGAAGATTTTTATGATTAGATATATGTGTGTTTTTATTTTATTTCGCTTTTTTTATGATGATGAACTCACATATCTATAAGTTCTTGAAGTGTGTAAATGTGCAGGTTTGTAAATGCCTCTGATAATATTGTAATTTTGTATGATGTGTAAAAATAATGATTCTGGCCAGGTGGATGTCTGCAGATATCCTATTGAAGCATATACCACTGTATAGTTGATACTAAGTGACATTTTGCAATTATTTTCAGTTGTTTTATGTACCCTGTAGACATCAAAATGAAGCATATTAGTACAAGTGCACATTTGATTTCAGCTCAGCGCTCATTAGTGTTGTTGGTCATTTAGTTGTGGATGGACATGCACATCTACATGCGGCTCAGGTAGAGAAACAGTAGGAGTATGTTTTTCATGCATTGAAAAATAAAAATATCTTAAAACATGAAATTGTAATATGATTACTTTTGTTATGTTTTAACTGTTTTATTGTGAGTGTTGATAGGGGCGCCTGACACTTAAAAGGGGCGGGGGGTTGAAGGGATTTGAAATATTGGACCCTGCTTTCCTTAAGTGAACAGCTATATTAATATTGATCTGTACATAATTTCAACCCACCAGCATGTATTCTTCTATGTAAGTGTATTGTTTCTTTGATTGTTTGTTTAATATGTATGGAGGCCCTATGTTCTGCTTATCTACATGTCACGGTACCTTAGCATGCACAGCTGTGGTTGACTTCAGCTTGGCCCAGGAACAAGTGGTGTCCTTTTCAAAGATATGTGGGGCCTTCTTGGACCGCTTCTTGTGCAAATAATACTGCAACCAGCTTTGCGTATATTCCTGGTACCTTCTTTTAGGTGCTCAAATTTATCTTTTAATTGTTTACATCTTGTTTAAAATGTGAGCCTGTTTTACATACATGTTTTCTGTCTAATGCCAGCATAATTGTGTTGTGTAAGTTCAGTTCTTGTCAGCTGATTCTTTTTTTTTTACAACCAGCTGCATCAAAAGATGGTGGCCTATTTTTAGCACCATAACTCAGACTGTGTGATTTGATACAAGGTTCCTTTCTGTTCAAGGTGTGTACTGGAGCCATGAAAATGATGTGATCCACTTCCCCACAATCACACTTAATGAGGAAGAGGGTACCCCATATCTGCCCTACCCCATACATGTCTTACCCATACCTGAGGCTGATCTGGTCCCATGCCTACCCCATACCATTGCCCATTCACACCTCACCACTGCATCGCTCTGTAGGGTAAAGTCTACCCTGTTACCACATTATTTAGGGTAGCCCCCCCTGCCATGTTACCCCAAATCTACCCCATATATTACCTACCCCACACTACCCCGTTTGAACCCACCACCCTTCCCACCCCCTGGTATGTAGAAAAACCATGGACATGGTCATTGCATATGCCAGAAGAAAATTGACTATGAATTGGGTTCAACATTCAGGACACCATACCTACCCCATCATCTCATTCCATTTATGGTAAGCCCTGTTCCTGCACCATTACCCTCCCCCCCCCCCCCCAACACACACACGTTGGGTGACCCCTCCCTCACTGAGGTCAAGGTGTACCAGTTTAACATTGTGGTAATTGCCCACACCACCCTCATTAAGTATGTGATGAACAAGCACATCATGATAAACCTAAGATTGTAGAATAATATGTATCCATTTACATGACATGGAATTAATGTGAGCTCCGATGAAGTGTATGAGGCTTGGTATATTGATTTGTGTACCCAGGGTTTATATGGCAGAACTTATCTCTGTACTGAAATAAACATATGCACTTTATTGGAATGTGTTGGCATTTTCGACAAGAAACAGCTGATTCACCACATTCGCCTGAGAAAACCGCTACAGTACAGAGGCATACCTTGCCATCTTCCGTACTCTGTCCCCTCGCCAACATGGCATTTGTCACTTTATTGGAGGATCAAGACAGTATATTGTGGAGGCGGATGGCACAAATGATACCTGTCATATAGACCAATGCCTTGCTATGCCCTGAAGCCTGACAATCTCGTACTGTATAACGAATATACAAACCATATATTGATATTTGTACATAAATTAGCCAAAAATCAGTACTTTGTTTGGGCATTAGCAACCGTATTTTAAAGAGAATAAACACACAACCTTGATGGTGTCATAATACTGCAGGCTACTTTTAAATGGTATTGTATCAGGTGAGTTACTGAAAACACAATAGAATAGGATGTGAAGTTACGTATTGTATCAAGCCAGTTATTGGCCACAAAATGTAGTTCATTTTAGACTCGGCCATGTTATCATCACTCCTTGAATGTAAATTATTGCAGTATATGGTTGTAACGAATTAGAAATTCTTCATTTGTATACAAAAATTAATGATCTTGCTGTACATATGTACATCGGATGTCACCTTCAGGAATTAAGTGTATTAAGAATCACACGTGTATGTTCATGGTTGGATTTCTGATGTTAATATGTTCAAATGTTTAACTGGAAATAATTTTCAACATCTGTATAATCCTTTACCTTCTTCCAAAACCCATAATTAAGTCTGAATGCGAATACAGATATTCTGTTTGCCTTGATGTTATTTTTTTCATGTCTCTGTGGCAACACAAAGATATTTCTAGGAATTCTTTCTTTCTTTTGTCTGACATTTCATTTCAAAACCATTATATGTAGAACCCCAAAACTTAGCACGATTTTACTTCCATACATGAAGTCTTGAGCTTTTAAAAAGAGGTTCAATTTATTTGAAAATTATGCAAATTAGGGTGATTTGAAAATTTGAATCTTGAATATCTCTAAAACTCTCATAGGTACAAGTAACCAATCCAACTTCAATTAATATGTTTGCTACACTGCACATTTTTATAATTTACATGTAACCTCTAAAGGTCAAAGGTCAAGGTCATTTGGACCTTTGCAATTTTCATGTAGCCATAACGCGGTCATTCTTCATCCAATTTTGATCCTGTTGGACTGAAAATGCAGCTATCGCAACACTGCACATTTTTCTAATTTACATGTGGCCTCTAAAGTTCATAGATCAAGGTCATTTGGACCTTTGAAATTTTCATCTAGCCATCACTTGGTCAATGTTTTAATCATGTTGACTCCGATTGTAGGTATTGGAACACTGCATATTTTGGTAATTTACATGTGGCCTCTAAAGGTCAAAGGTCTATGTCGTTTTACCCTTTAAAATTTTCTTTTAGCCATAACTTGCTCGCTCAATTTGTATCCAATTTTGATCATGTTGGGCTCAAATTGTAGATATTGTAACACTGCACATTTTTGTAATTTACATGTGACCTCTAAAGGTAAAAAGTCAAGGTTATTTGGCCCTTGGACATTTTCACCTAGCGATAACTTGATTAATTTTCATCTCATTTGGTTTATGTTGGGCTTAAAAAGGGATAGTGTAACACAGTACATTTTGGTGATTTACATGTGACCTGTGAAGATCAAAGGTCAAAGTCTTTGGACGATTAAAATTTTCATCGTCATAGCTCAACCATTTTCCACCTAATTCTGATCATGTTGGACTCAAATGTAGGTATTATAACACTGCACATTTTTGTTATGAATATGTAGCCTCTAAAAGTCAAACGTCAAGGTCGTTTCACCCTTTAAAGTTTCATCTTGCCATAACTTGGTCAATTTTCATCTGATGTGGTTTATGTTAGGCTTAAATTGTAGGTATTGCAAAACTGCACATTTTTTTTTGTAATTTACATGTGACCTCTAAAGTTCAAAGGTCAAGGTTATTTGGACTTTAAAGCTTTCATCCAGCCATAAGCTTAATGGAAAAAGAAGTACCAAATGACAAAAGGCATTTAATATTTACAATTTTTCATTCACACAGATAGATTTACTTTAAAGCAAATCTTCTTTTTTTTAGTTTTCTTTGTGTGTTTTGTCTCTTTTCATTATTTGTGTGCAAACACTGACATTCTGTTTTCCTTGGAGTTCTTTGTTTCTGCTGTACGGCGCTTTCTCGGACACCACAAAAGTCACAGCTTTGAAAATTGGTGGAAACACCTAATCTTCGATGAACTTCGGCAGCTTACTTTAAATTGTCAGAAAGTGTACAATTATGCAAATTATGGGCAATTAAAATATAAAAAATCGTATTTTCAAACTGTTTGTACATAGACATAAATTGTAAGTTGTGCATACAGGTTTGTGACACCTACAAATGCAATGTATGCGGCATTTTAAATTAATGCTAATTACGGCACTTAAAAACCTTAAGTGATGAATATCTTCAAACTATAATGAGTACAGTTGCCAATCTAAATGCAATTAATAGGTTTATACTATATGCAAATTCAATGAACCGTGTACCTCCGTTCCCATTCTAAATTCATAAGTTTCTTTCAAGCACATGAGATTAAAGAACAGATTATATGAATAATTCTAACATAAAGGTCAGAAAAGGATTTTTAAAAAAAGAATGGCATCAACATGGAAAACATGGATTTGAAATCTAATAAGAGGAAACGGATATTTCTATCACTTTATACAGTTTCAAAGCACATTTAATATCAAAACAAATTTTGTTACTAATTATGGATAGATTTCGGCTATACCTCAAAAGTAGAAAGCGTTACTAATGGGTCATTTACCAATAAGCCACAAACCAAGGTTGTAGAGTTTTATTTTTGCTAATTCGGGGCAGTTCAAAAGTTTAAAATGTCGAGTATCTTCAAAATTATTATAGGTAGAGGTGCCATTTCAAAAATCAATATATACGTTTGTGCTGTAGACGCATCCAATGAACCACACATAAAAGTTGTAGAATTATTATTCATGCTAATTGGGGGCATTTCAAAAGTTTAAATGTTGAAAATCTTCAAAACAATTATAGGTAGAAATGCCATTCCAACTTAGGTATATGCGTTTGTTCTGTAGGCGTATCCAGTGAAGCACAAACAAAAGTTCTAAAAATTTAATTGATGCTAGTTATGGCACTTCAAAAGTTAAAATGTTTAATATCTTTAAGATCATTATAGGTGGGGGGGGGGGTGTCGTCCCAACTTCAAGTCATAGGTTTGTGGTGTAGTCGCATCCAATGAACCACAAACAAGAGTTGTAGAATTGGGGGGGGGGGGGGGGCAAAAATTTTGAATGTTGAATACCCACTTTTAAAACTATTATATGTCGGTATGCCATTCTGACTTAAAAGCCTATGTTTGTAGTATCAAAACAAATCCAGCACGGGGTTTACTATTTACATACCATTAATGAAAAGCTTCCTTGGCATCCTGATGTTTTTCTTTTTCATATAAATTCCACACTGGTACACATTCAAAGTTCTAATTTCTTTTCACTCCTACAGTCTGTTGGGCTACCATAAGAAGTTTGTTAACAATGTCATTGTAGAATTTACTGATATTCTCAGGACTAACTGAGCTCTTGCAGTTAGGATCACGACAATACAAAAGCCCTCTCGACAGTATAAATTAGTTAGATACACTCCAGATAACTCTTTATACTTATCAATATTTTCTTTACACACCCTTTCTCAATCCACATACCACTGTCCACCATCAGATCTTGACAAATAGTCAGTATTACCTATAACTGAGAAACTAAATCCGATGGGCAAATGCAAATGCTAACGTGACACATACTTTTGACACGCGGCCACCTCGTTGACAAACATGTAATTGTTTTGAGCTCACACAGTGGTCCAACCAGGAGACATACCCGCTGGAATGATGCACACAAGTAAATACATGTGGTCTTCTTTCTTGTTACACTCATCAGCAATAATTAAATCTTCTTTATAGAAACTTTTGATTCCTTACCAAAGGAAGAGGAAAAATCAGCGCTAAAATCTCCCAATTTGCAAATTAGAGTCGTCTCAGCATCGTGAATTATAGAAGAGATCTTACCAAAGTACATCGTAAATACCCCTGGTTTTCACCACAGTAGTAGGGTAAATAAACATTAAAAAATTGAAATTATGGGCACTTCAAAAGTTTTTTTGTTGAATATCTTCAAACTTATGCAGGTAGAGATGTCATTCAAATTTCAATTCAGAGGTTTGTGCTGTAGGCACATCCAGTGAGCCACGAACAAAAGTTGTAGAATTTATACCTATCAGGGGGAACTTGAAAAAAATTAAATGTTGAATATCTATCATTGAATCTATTATGCATAGATATGCCTTTCTAACTTCACATCCTTCGTTTGTCCATCATCAATTTGCCCAGAGCTAAGCACTCAGACGCCACTTAAGCTCGAATCTCTGAACAGTGTCTGTATGGCCCAACCAGTGAAATGGAAATAATACAAATGAGGAGCAACAATTACCGACTTGTGCATATTTGTTACATACCAGACATATAACAGGCTTACTCCATGCTATAGTGTCAATAGTGATCCATAAATGAATCAAAGTTGCGTTTTCTAGAGAACTAGCTACAGTTTCTCACCACATAACCAAATCTGTTTTGTTTGCTGACACTTGATATTTTTATTCAGAATTCTCTCTTTCCGTCTGGCATTTCCTTTTTGCCAGCAGATATTTTAACGCCAAGCACTTTATTGTGCCACAGTTTTTTCTCTTTGAATTTGAATGTAAAAGGCAACAACTTCCCTTCGTAGGCACAGACAGATTTTCTTTGAAGCAAATCGTCTTTTCTAGTACTCCATATTGTTTTGATATCAAGGTGTTGTCAATGGGTGTTACACGTGAGAGTAAAATAGTCTCGTAACTTTGTAAAGCAGTTTTTACATGTAGAGTAGAACTGTAGCTACCACAGATCGATCATGCATTAATTTGCCATACCAAACCGCTTAGATACCAAGAAATCGTTTTCCTTTTTATACATTAGCAATTTTATTTTTGATACTGTTCTATCATAGCGGGTTACTATGTGTCTGTAATATTTGTACGAATTGCTAGCAACTGAGATTCATCTTTTAACGTTGGCCAAACGTATTTGTATGTCTACATTCATAACATAATTTGACGAACTAATAGAAACAAAGGAAATGAATTTGTAGGCAACATACCTGTGAGTTAGGCCCCTTAATTTTACTCGAAGTAAGAGAACGAAGAGTTGCTGTCTGGGAAACTCCAATTGCTTGCCAAAAGGGGATCAATGTCAGGGTGCGTCAAGCCGAAATTTCTTTTCTACCTTTTGTGGTAGTGCTCTTGTTTTGTCACACCAGAAT